>JASVEL010009806.1:0-443220 GCA_032618575.1 Nicotiana noctiflora
TATCCCTCTCTCTTTTTTAGCTTAAGGTTGGGTGCTAAAAGGTAAAATATAAATATTTGTGGTTAAAAATAGATATGCTAAAAAGGTGACAAGCCTAATTTCATTCTAAAAATAGTGTTGTCTAGAATTTTATCGTGATAGACATTTGGGGCAAGTTCTAGCATAATTTATGGATGTAGACTGTTGAGATCATAATTGTGATGACCCAAACAGTCATCACTTGTTTTAAATTAAATTCTAAGACTTCAAGGCCTTAAAAATATTATTTATAGTCACTTCGATATGCGTACACAGTCCGAGCGTGTAGCCAGAAAGCTTAAATATGAAAATCTGTGATAAATGATAAATTTTGATTATAAAATAAGCTAATTTGACTTTGATCAACATTTTCGGTAAATGGACTCAGACCCATGTGCATAGGAAAATATGGGACTTGGGCATATGCTCGGAATCAAATTCCGAGTCCCCAAGCCCGAGAAATGAATTTTTAAGGGAAATAATTTTCTAAAATTGTTTAAGAAAATTTAAAATGAAATCTGATCAGAAAAGGATGGTATCGGGCTCGTATATTGGTTCTGGGGCTCGGTACAGTCTTATATATGGTTTAAGTCATTTCTGTAAAATTTGGTTGAAAACGGATATCATTTGGCGTGATTCGGACCTAAATTGCTAAATTTGATACTTGATGAAGTTTGACATAAGTTCTTAATTTTGAGGTTTGATCTGTTGTTATTGAGGTTGTTTTGGCAATTTGATCGCTTGGATAAGTTCGTATGAAGTTGTTGAGTTAGTACATATGTTTGGTTAGGAGCCCCGAGGGCTCGAGTGTGTTTCGGATGTGTTTCAGAAAGTTTTTGACTGTAGCCTCTCGAGGATAAATACAGACATCTTCGTATCGATCCGCGAGACTCTACTAAACCTGCTCATGACTCGTGAGACCTAGTAACCTAGGCTCTGATACCAACTTGTCATGACCCAATTTCCCAACCCAATCATGATGGCGCCTCTCGTGAAGAAAAGACTAGCCAACTAACCCAAATCGCCTCTTCAATAATTAATAAACATAAATGAATAGAAAATACAACTTAATGGCATTAAAACCGTTAATTACAACCCAACTCAATCCGGCCGGGGTGTCACAAGTCACGAGCATCTAAAGAAGCCTGAACACAACTACAGCTTCTGTAATTTACATGGATCAAATTTAAAATCAAAGAAGGGAAAATCAGGTGCCGCAGACGCTGGCGGTCACCTTACTCCACTACAATAGTGATACCTTCAATCAGCTCAAAACCCACTACTGGGTGAACAATACCTACAACTGCACACGAGGTGCAGGGAGTAAAGTGAGTACTCCAACTCTATGAGTAATAAGAGTAAATAATAATTGAGTGGCAAGAAAACACGTAAGAGCACACCATCATGCTATATAGGACAGTACGACCCTTTGAGAAAACAGTAAAACCGTGAAAATCCTTTAGAAATATCTATCTCAGTTAAAAACATCTTTTGAAAATATCCTTTTTCCAATAGTTAAGCATATAAATGCGATATCAGGTAGTGCAAGTCCGCACACAAGTCAGCCCCTCGGCCCCGCACTTTATTAACAAATAACACTAGGGTATCTAGTATACAGTGCAAGAAATAGCATGGATGCCAATGAAATGAGAGTGTTGAATGTCATGCCACATAGTATAAATAGGAATCAATGCGTGAATGCAATGCAATGCACATGACCGGTACACTCATGTACCCACTGTGATGTGCAGTCCGAGCCAACCATACATTTTACGTCAACGGCACTCACTGGGGGTGTGTACAAACTCCGGAGGGGCTCCTATAGCATAAGCGCAATATCAATCCATCTCGTGGAATCAATGAATTTTTGGTCAGTCATTGTTACCTAACCGGTCAGCCATTATTACCTTACATCATACAATGTCATTATTACCATTGCTTCAAGTCACATCATAAGTGTCATTATACCACTATTTCAAAATCACTGCTGCGACGTGCAGCCCGATCCGTGCTCAGCCCAGAAGTGCACATAAGCCACTTGGGCAATGTCAAACAAATGGTTCTGAGCTCAAAATGTCAAAAAATGTTGTTTGAGTTTTCAAATCTTAGAAAAATGGCTGCGTTTGCAAAACAGTATTAAAACCCTCGACCGAGATCAAATAATATGCAAAGTAATGCAAAAATAGTGATATCAATCCCTGAAGGATTCAAATAATCAGCACGAAGCCCAAAACATGGCAATTAGCCCAAGTCATGATAGCATCAAACACGTTTCAGCCAATTACGCAGTAAAATCAACAATTGAGACGGACAAAGTCACAATCCCCAACGGTGCTCTATTTCGAGCTTCCGAGGCCTTGAAAACCTCATTCTATGTTGCCTCGATTTACGTGCACGATCCGAGCATGTAGCCGGAAAGATTTTGTGATAGAAAATATGAATTCTATGAGAAATTTGGATAAAAATGATATTAATATTGATATGGTTGACTTCGGTCAACATTTTTGGTAAACGGATCCGGACCGAGATTTGATGGTCCCGAGAGGTCCGTAGGAAAATATGGGACTTGGACATGCGTCCGGAGTCGAATTCTGAGGCCTAGAGCCCAAGTTATGAATTTTTATGTGAAATTGTTTTTGATGTAATTATTAAAAGAAATAAATTAATTGACCTTGGTATCGGGCTCGTATTTTGGTTCCGACGCCCGGTACAAGTCTTAAATATTATATATGTGATTTATGTAAAGTTTGGTGACATTTGGATGTCGTTTGAGATGTTTTGGACCTTGAGTTCCAAGTTAAGAAGTTTTAAAAATCAAAAGTATGAAAATCATGAGTTTGAGGCTTGATTTGATGAAAACGAGGTGATATTGGCGATGTGATCGCACGAACAAGTTCATAATGTGTTTTTGAGGTTATGTGCATATTTGGTTTGGAGCCCCGAGGGCTCGGGTGAACTTTGGATAGGCCACGAGATCAATTTTTCATGTTAGAAGTTGCTGTATGCAACTGGTCTGCAGAGTTCGCAAATGCGAACAATAGTTCGCAAATGCGAACTCCCCACTATTCTGCAGAGTTCGCAAATGCGAACAATAGTTCGCAAATGCGAACTCCCCCCTATTGTGTCTGTGTTCGCAAATGCGAACAATAGTTCGCAAATGCGAACTTGACCGCGAGATATAGTTCGCAAATGCGAACTGGCCACTATTCTGCCTGGGTTCGCAAATGCGAACAATAGTTCGCAAATGCGAACCTCCCCATATTTAGCTTTTGTTCGCAATTGCGAACAATAGTTCGCAAATGCGAACTTCCCAGTTTTTCCTTGTCTTCGCAAATGCGAAGAAAAGTTCGCAAATGCGAACTTCCCACCCTTAGCTTATTTTTCAAACTCCAGAAATTGGTCGGGGTTCGCAATTGCGAACCCATGTTCGCAAATGCGAACACAGAGACCTGAAAAACACGAATTTCAATCATTTCTTCATTTTTCACAAAACCAAAACACCCATTTGCGACTCTTCAAGGATTTCTTCTTCATCAAAACGATTGTAAGTCACTTTTTACTTAATTCTTTCAATTCCTAACATCATTAAACATGTTTTTTCATAAGAAATCAAAGATTTTCATGGTAAAATTCTTGTTTTTGTTAGAAAATAGGGTTTTTCATAAATTGGGGAATTGGACCTCGAATTGAGGTCCGATTTTGAAACAAATCATATACATGAACTCGTGGGGGGATGGGTAACCGGATTTTGGTACTAACCCCGAATTCCGACCATGTGGGCCCGGGGTTGAAATTCACTATTCATGGCAGAATGTTGTAAAAGTGGTATTTGGTCTTAAGAATTAGTTTGTTGAGTAGAATTGATGATATTAAATCAATTGTGTATAGATACAATTGGATTGGAGTCAAATTCGAAAGGAAAGGGCATTGCCACGGATTAAATCATTCGTAAACTTCCGAGGTAAGTGTTTGTTCTATCCTAGCTTGTAGGGATATGAATTTAATTATAAATATTGTTGACATAGAGATTATTGGCTAAATGCCGGTAACATATATAATTATTGATATATTTGGGAGCGGGTGGTACGCCTACCACAAGATATAATTATTGATATAATTGGGAGCGGGTGGTACGCCTACCACGAGATATAATTATTGATATAATTGGGAGCGGGTGGTACGCCTACCACGAGATATAATTATTGATATAATTGGGAGCGGGTGGTACGCCTACCACGAGATATAATTATTGATATAATTGGGAGCGGGTGGTACGCCTACCACGAGATATAATTATTGATATATTTGGGAGCGGGTGGTACGCCTACCACAAGATATAATTATTGATATAATTGGGAGCGGGTGGTACGCCTACCACGAGATATAATTATTGATATATTTGGGAGCGGGTGGTACGCCTACCACGAGATATAATTATTGATATAATTGGGAGCGGGTGGTACGCCTACCACGAGATATAATTATTGATATATTTGGGAGCGGGTGGTACGCCTACCACAAGATATAATTATTGATATCATTGGGAGCGGGTGGTACGCCTACCACGATATATAATTATTGACAATTGGGAGCGGGTGGTACGCCTACCACAAGAGATAATTAATGTGATAGTTGGGAGCGGGTGGTACGCCTACCACGAGACATGAAATGAAAGAGGAAATTGAGACAAGAAAGTAAGGTTTATTCTGTTGATTTGATTATTCTGGATAACTTGAGTTATTGATTGTTATTTTAGAGCAGAGTATTTCTTTATAAATGTATCGTATATATACATATATATATCTATATTGCAACTGTACAGGTTTAGGTGGGTGACTGGCCTTAGCCTTGTCACTAGTTCGCTGGGATAGGCCAGGCACTTACCAGCACATGGGGTCGGTTGTGCTGATACTACACTCTGCGCTCTTTTTGCGCAGATACAGGTTACGGACAGCAGCAGCGACAGTAGAGACTTGTGGATTTTTCGACTACTGAGACTACGAGGTAGCCTTGCAGGCGTCTGCAGGACCCGTTGTCTCTTCTATCTATGCTTTTCATTCTGTTATCTCATGTAATCGAGATAAACAACTTGTATTTTCTTTCAGACAGTTATGTGTATTATTCTTAGAAGTTCGTGAGTATTGTGACACCAATCTTGGGTAGTATATCAGATTTGGATTTTCTTTATCACATTTGACTAAGTCTTCCGCTGTAATTTTTATGTTGTTAATAAGAAATTAGTAATTAATGGAGATGTAATTAATATTTGGCTTGCCTAGCTTCCATTTAGTAGGCGCCATCATGACCCCGATGTTGGGAAATCCGGGTCGTGACAAGTTGGTATCAGAGCTCTAGGTTACATAGGTCTCACCACTCACGAACAAGCTTAGTAGAGTTTGAGAGGTAGGTACGGAGACGTCTGTACTTGTCCTCCGGAGTCTATTGAGTTAGGAAAAAGTCTCTCATTTGTTCTTTCTTGTCGTGCGACTTGTTCCTCGATTACTGATTGAATTTCTATTCTGTCCTTTCGCAGATGGTGAGGACATGCGCTTCTTCGTCCGCTGACCAGCAGCCCGAGCCCCAGGCAGCTCCTGTGAGGGGCAGGGGCCAAGGCCGTATCAGAGGCCGTGGTAGGGGTAGAGCTCGGCCCCAGGCAGCTACCCCAGAGGTGGAGCCTCATATTGAGATTGACGAGGAGGTTCCGGTTCCAGCAGCTCCAGTGGGCCCAGCTCAGGTCCCAGGAGAGGCTTTGATTACCCGGATCTCCGGGATGCTTTGGTCAGAATAGCGGGATTTATGGATAGCATTGCCAGAGCGGATCTATTATCAGTTGCCCCAGCTACTTCTCAGGCTGGAAGAGGGGCCCAGACTCCTATTGCTCATACTCCAGAGCCAGTAGCTCCTCAGCGTCAAGCACCAGTAATCCAGCCAGCTGTGGCCACTCAGTCAGGTACCACAGCTTATGCCGGCGATGGAGCGGCCATGACTTTCGATTCGTTATGGAGGCTTGATCGGTTCTCCAAGCTATTTACCACTACATTCGGTGGAGCCGCATCAGAGGATCCTCAGGACTTCTTATTCAGTTGCCATGAGATTCTCAAGACTATGGGGATCGTGGAGACAAACGGAGTTGATTTCGGTACCTTCAGACTTGCAGGATCCGCCAAGACTTGGTGGAGAGATTATTGCATGACTCGACCAGCAGGGTCCCCAGCTCTATCATGGGACCAGTTTGCGGAACTATTTATGGAGAAGTTTCTCCCTGCTACTCAGCGGGATTTACTTCGGAGGCAGTTTGAGCGCCTCCGTCAGGGCACTATGACAGTTACACAGTATGAGACGAGATTTATTGACTTGGCTCGTCATGCAGTGGTGATACTTCCCACGGAGCGGGAGAGGGTCCGCAGATTTATAGATGGGCTTAATCAGCCGATTAGACTCGAGATGGCTATGGGCGTGGGGAGTGACATATCATTTCAGGAGGCAGCCAATGCAGCACGCAGAGTTGAGATGGCTCTTGCTAGGGGAGGCGGTTATTCTTCGGATAAGAGGCCTCGTCATTCTGGTAGGTTTGGTGGTTCTTCCTCTGGTGGCAGAGAATCCTCATGATAGAGGCTATCCTCCTAAGTCTTATCACTCAGCTCTTCAGGTTTCTCATGATACTTCTGGTGATCGTAATTCTCGGCCACGCTACTCTGATCAGCAGCCTATCGGTGCACCACCACTTTGCTATTTTCAGCAGCCGAGGGCTTGTTTTACGTGCGGTGATCTTGGGCACATTGCAAAGTATTGCCCTCGAGCTTCTGGCAGATCTCAGCCGCAGGGTTCTCGTGCCATGATTCAGGCCCCAGTTCCTCCACAGCCTGCCCAGCCAGCTAGAGGCGGAGGTAGAGGACATAGAGGTGGAGGTAGAGGTCATAGAGGTGGAGCTCAGACCGATAGAGGTAGAGACCAGCCAGCAGTTGATCGTCCTAGAGATACTGCTCAGGGTGGTGGGGCACAGCCCCGATGTTATGCACTTCCCGCCAGACCAGAGGCTGAGTCTTCTGATGCCGTCATTACGGGTATTATTTTGGTTTGTGATAGAAAGGCATCAGCATTATTTGACCCTGGGTCTACATATTCGTATGTGTCTTCCTATTTTGCACCACACTTGATTCAGCCCAGTGATCCACTGAGTGTTCCTGTTCATGTGTCTACACCAGTAGGCGATTCTATTGTGGTTGATCGAGTTCATCGGTCATGTATTATAGTAATTGAGGGTCTTGAGACCCGTGCTGATTTATTACTCCTAAATATGGTGGACTTCGATATTATATTAGGCATGGACTGGCTATCTCCTTATCATGCTATTTTAGATTGCCATGCCAAGACTGTGACTTTAGCTCTGCCAAATTCGCCTCGTATAGAGTGGAAAGGAATTTCAGGTCATACTAGCCGTAATGTTATTTCTTATGTTAAAGCTCGGCGTATGGTTGGAAAGGGATGCTTGGCTTATTTGGCCTATGTCCGTGATTCTAGTGCTGAGGTTCCTTCTATTGACTCTGTGCCTGTGGTTCGCGAAGTATTTCCTTCAGACTTGCCAGGTATGCCGCCCGATAGGGACATTGATTTTTGCATTGATTTGGCTCCAGGCACTCAGCCCATTTCCGTTCCCCCATACCGTATGGCTCCGCCAGAGTTAAAAGAATTGAAGGAACAGTTACAGGATTTACTTGAAAAGGGTTTCATTAGGCCCAGTGTTTCGCCGTGGGGTGCACCTGTATTATTTGTTAAGAAAAAAGATGGTTCGATGAGAATGTGCATTGACTATCGACAGTTAAACAAGGTGACTATCAAAAATAAATATCCACTTCAGCGAATCGATGATTTATTTGACCAGCTTCAGGGTGCCAAGGTATTTTCAAAGATAGATTTGAGATGTGGCTATCATCAGCTGAAGATTAGGGCATCTGATGTCCCTAAGACAGCGTTCCGCACTCGGTATGGACATTATGAATTTCTGGTCATGTCTTTTGGGTTGACAAATGCTCCAGCGACTTTTATGGAATTAATGAATCGGGTGTTCCGGCCTTATTTAGACTTGTTTGTAATAGTCTTCATTGATGACATATTAATATATTCCCGCGGTCAGGAGGAGCATGCGCAACATCTCAGAGTGGCCTTGCAGACTCTAAGAGATAGCCAGCTATATGCAAAATTTTCAAAGTGTGAATTTTGGCTAAGTTCAGTTGCATTCCTGGGTCATATTGTGACGGCAGCAGGTATTCAAGTTGATCCGAAGAAAATTGAGGCAGTCAAGAACTGGCCTAGACCGACATCAGCCACAGATATTCGGAGTTTCTTGGGGTTAGCGGGTTATTATCGCCGATTCGTAGAAGGATTTTCGTCTATTGCAACCCCACTGACCAGATTGACCCGGAAGGGTGTTCAATTTGAATGGTCCGATGAATGTGAGGCGAGCTTTCAAAAGCTCAAGACAACCTTGACCACAGCACCGGTATTGGTTTTACCCACAGGTACGGGACCTTATATTGTTTATTGTGATGCTTCCCGTATTGGGCTTGGTGCAGTGTTAATGCAGGATGGCAAGGTTATTGCCTATGCTTCGAGGCAGTTGAAGATTCATGAGAAGAACTATCCAGTGCATGATCTAGAATTGGCGGCGATTATTCACGCATTGAAGATCTGGAGGCATTATTTGTATGGTGTAGCATGTGAAGTGTACACCGATCATAAGAGTCTTCAGTATTTGTTTAAGCAGAAAGAGTTGAATATGAGGCAGAGAAGGTGGCTAGAGTTGCTAAAAGACTATGATGTTACTATTTTATATCACCCAGGTAAGGCCAATGTGGTGGCCGATGCATTGAGTAGAAAGTCTACCAGCATGGGTAGTCTTGCATATATTCCGGTCAGTCAGAGACCATTAGCTATAGATGTCCGGGCCTTAGCTAACCGGTTCGTGAGATTAGACATTTCTGAGCCTAGCAGGGTGTTAGCCTGCACGGTCGCTCGTTCTTCTTTATTAGAGCGTATCCCTGAGAGGCAATTTGATGATCCTCATTTGCGTGAGTTGAGAGATACGATACAGCAAGGAGGTGCCACACAGGTAAATCTAGATGATGATGGGGTATTGAAATTGCAGGGTCGAGTTTGTGTGCCCAATGTCGAAGGGATTCGAGAGTTGATCTTAGCAGAGGCCCACGGTTCGCGGTATTCTATTCACCCGGGCGCCGCGAAGATGTACCAGGACTTACGGCAGAAATATTGGTGACGCAGAATGAAGAAAGATATTGTTGCGTATGTCGCTCGGTGTCTAAATTGTCAGCAGGTGAAATATGAGCACCGGAGACCTGGTGGTGTATTCCAGAGAATTGAAATTGCCGAGTGGAAATGGGAGCGGATCGTATGGACTTCGTTACTGGACTTCCTTTGACTCGGAGGAAATTTGATGCTATTTGGGTCATTGTTGATAGGCTGACCAAGTCAGCACACTTTATTCCAGTATCCGTCTCCTACTCGTCGGAGAGGTTAGCGGAGGTTTACATTAGGGAGATTGTTCGTCTCCATGGAGTACCAGTATCTATTATCTCCGATCGGGGTACGCGGTTTACCTCGCGGTTCGGGAGAGCGGTCCGGCGGGGAGTTAGGCACCCGGGTTCGGTTGAGTACGGCATTTCATCCTCGGACGGATGGCCGGTCCGAGAGGACTATTCGGATTCTAGAGGACGTGCTTCGAGCCCGTATTATTGATTTCGGAGGCTCGTGGGATCGGTTTCTACCATTAGCAGAGTTTGCCTACAATAACGGTTACCAATCTAGCATCCGGATGGCTCCGTGTGAGGCGTTGTATGGTAGGCGATGTCGATCGCCGGTTGGATGGTTTGAACCGGGAGAGGCTCGGTTGTTGGGTACGGACTTAGTTCGGGAGGCCTTGGATAAGGTCAAGACTATTCGGGAGAGATTGCGTTCCAGCTCGGTCTAGGCAAAAGACTTATGCGGATCGCAAGGTGCGAGATGTAGATTTCATGGTTGGTGAACGAGTATTGCTTCGGGTGTCGCCTATGAAGGGCGTGATGAGGTTCGGAAAGAAGGGCAAGCTCAGCCCTAGGTATATTGGTCCATTTGAGATTCTAGACAGAGTGGGAGGGGTGGCTTACAGATTAGCTTTGCCGCCTAGCTTATCGGCCGTGCATCCAGTTTTTCATGTATCTATGCTTCGGAGATACCACGGCGATCCCACACATGTGTTAGACTTCAGTACTGTCCAATTGGACAATGATCTATCTTACGAAGAGGAGCCGGTAGCCATTCTAGACCGGTAGGTTCGACAGTTGAGGTCGAAGAGTTATCCTTCGGTGCGTGTTCAGTGGAGAGGTCAGCCTCCTGAGGCATCGACCTGGGAGTCCGAGTCTATCATGCGGAGCCAATATCCTCATCTATTCCTTGACTCGGGTATTTCTTTCTTTTGTCCGTTCGAGGACGAACGGTTGTTTTAGAGGTGGAGAATGTGACGACCCAAAGGGTCATCACTTATTTTATTAATCATTTCGAGCTTCCGAGGCCTTGAAAACCTCATTCTATGTTGCCTCGATTTACGTGCACGATCCGAGCATGTAGCCGGAAAGATTTTGTGATAGAAAATATGAATTCTATGAGAAATTTGGATAAAAATGATATTAATATTGATATGGTTGACTTCGGTCAACATTTTTGGTAAACGGATCCGGACCGAGATTTGATGGTCCCGAGAGGTCCGTAGGAAAATATGGGACTTGGACATGCGTCCGGAGTCGAATTCTGAGGCCTAGAGCCCAAGTTATGAATTTTTATGTGAAATTGTTTTTGATGTAATTATTAAAGGAAATAAATTAATTGACCTTGGTATCGGGCTCGTATTTTGGTTCCGACGCCGGTACAAGTCTTAAATATTATATATGTGATTTCTGTAAAGTTTGGTGACATTTGGATGTCGTTTGAGATGTTTTGGACCTTGAGTTCCAAGTTAAGAAGTTTTAAAAATCAAAAGTATGAAAATCATGAGTTTGAGGCTTGATTTGATGAAAACGAGGTGATATTGGCGATGTGATCGCACGAACAAGTTCATAATGTGTTTTTGAGGTTATGTGCATATTTGGTTTGGAGCCCCGAGGGCTCGGGTGAACTTTGGATAGGCCACGAGATCAATTTTTCATGTTAGAAGTTGCTGTCTGCAACTGGTCTGCAGAGTTCGCAAATGCGAACAATAGTTCGCAAATGCGAACTCCCCACTATTCTGCGGAGTTCGCAAATGCGAACAATAGTTCGCAAATGCGAACTCCCCCTATTGTGCCTCTGTGTTCGCAAATGCGAACTTGACCTTTCTGTGCCTGTGCTCGCAAATGCGAGCTATGGTTCGCAAATGCGAACTGGCCACTATTCTGCCTGGGTTCGCAAATGCGAACAATAGTTCGCAAATGCGAACCTCCCCATATTTAGCCTGTGTTCGCAATTGCGAACAATAGTTCGCAAATGCGAACTTCCCAATTTTGCCTTGGCTTCGCAAATGCGAAGAAAAGTTCGCAAATGCGAACTTCCCACCCTTAGCTTATTTTTCAAACTCCAGAAATTGGTCGGGGTTCGCAATTGCGAACCCATGTTCGCAAATGCGAACACAGAGACCTGAAAAACACGAATTTCGGTCATTTCTTCATTTTTCACAAAACCAAAACACCCATTTGCGACTCTTCAAGGATTTCTTCTTCATCAAAACGATTGTAAGTCACTTTTTACTTAATTCTTTCAATTCCTAACATCATTAAACATGTTTTTCATAAGAAATCAAAGATTTTCATGGTAAAATTCTTGTTTTTGTTAGAAAATAGGGTTTTTCATAAATTGGGGAATTGGACCTCGAATTGATGTCCGATTTTGAAACAAATTATATATATGAACTCGTGGGGGAATGGGTAACCGGATTTTGGTCCTAACCCCGAATTCCGACCATGTGGGCCCGGGGTTGAAATTCACTATTCATGGCAGAATGTTGTAAAAGTGGTATTTGGTCTTAAGAATTAGTTTGTTGAGTAGAATTGATGATATTAAATCAATTGTGTATAGATACAATTGGATTGGAGTCAAATTCGAAAGGAAAGGGCATTGCCACGGATTAAATCATTCGTAAACTTCCGAGGTAAGTGTTTGTTCTATCCTAGCTTGTAGGGATATGAATTTAATTATAAATATTGTTGACATAGAGATTATTGGCTAAATGCCGGTAACATATATAATTATTGATATATTTGGGAGCGGGTGGTACGCCTACCACAAGATATAATTATTGATATAATTGGGAGCGGGTGGTACGCCTACCACGAGATATAATTATTGATATAATTGGGAGCGGGTGGTACGCCTACCACGAGATATAATTATTGATATAATTGGGAGCGGGTGGTACGCCTACCACGAGATATAATTATTGATATATTTGGGAGCGGGTGGTACGCCTACCACAAGATATAATTATTGATATAATTGGGAGCGGGTGGTACGCCTACCACGAGATATAATTATTGATATATTTGGGAGCGGGTGGTACGCCTACCACGAGATATAATTATTGATATATTTGGGAGCGGGTGGTACGCCTACCACAAGATATAATTATTGATATAATTGGGAGCGGGTGGTACGCCTACCACGAGATATAATTATTGATATATTTGGGAGCGGGTGGTACGCCTACCACAAGATATAATTATTGATATCATTGGGAGCGGGTGGTACGCCTACCACGATATATAATTATTGACAATTGGGAGCGGGTGGTACGCCTACCACAAGAGATAATTAATGTGATAGTTGGGAGCGGGTGGTACGCCTACCACGAGACATGAAATGAAAGAGGAAATTGAGACAAGAAAGTAAGGTTTATTATGTTGATTTGATTATTCTGGATAACTTGAGTTATTGATTGTTATTTTAGAGCAGAGTATTTCTTTATAAATGTATCGTATATATACATATATATATCTATATTGCAACTGTACAGGTTTAGGTGGGTGACTGGCCTTAGCCTTGTCACTAGTTCGCTGGGATAGGCCAGGCACTTACCAGCACATGGGGTCGGTTGTGCCGATACTACACTCTGCGCTCTTTTTGCGCAGATACAGGTTACGGACAGCAGCAGCGACAGTAGAGACTTGTGGATTTTTCGACTACTGAGACTACGAGGTAGCCTTGCAGGCGTCCGCAGGATCCGTTGTCTCTTCTATCTATGCTTTTCATTCTGTTATCTCATGTAATCGAGATAAACAAGCTTGTATTTTCTTTCAGACCGTTATGTGTATTATTCTTAGAAGTTCGTGAGTATTGTGACACCAATCTTGGGTAGTATATCAGATTTGGATTTTCTTTATCACATTTGACTAAGTCTTCCGCTGTAATTTTTATGTTGTTAATAAGAAATTAGTAATTAATGGAGATGTAATTAATATTTGGCTTGCCTAGCTTCCATTTAGTAGGCGCCATCATCAAACACGTTTCAGCCAATTACGCAGTAAAATCAACAATTGAGACGGACAAAGTCACAATCCCCAACGGTGCTCTACCCCACGCTTATACGTGGCATCCAAGTCACCTCAATACAACAATATGACGTGCAAATTCATGGTTTCGAACCCTCAGAATATCTTTTAGAAGTATTACTCACCTTGAACTGGTGAAATCTCTAGCTCGCAACGCCTTTGCCCCTCAAATCGGCCTCCATGCGCATCGAATCTAACCAAAATTAGAGCGAATACATCACAATATGCCAATGGGACATAACCCAATCAAAAATAATTAAAATATAGCAAAAATCTCGAAACTAACAAAACCCGAACCCCGGGCCTACTTCTCAAAAAATTACAAAACTCACATTACCGGATTCCTCGCCTCGCCACAAGTTCGTACATATCAAGAACTCCCTAATTCGAGCTCAAATGTCCTATCAAATCCCAATTTGAAATATCAAAAACTCAAGCCCTAGCTTTACCACTTTTTGGTGAATTTCAACCAATTTCCATGTTAAATCTAACATAATCTCAAGTATTTAGGCTAAGGAACTTATCTCCAATCAATCCTCCTTGAATCCCTTTTCAATTAGCTCTCCCAAGATCCAAAATCGCTCAATAATGGAGGAAAAATAGCATAGGCTCACAGATGAAATAACAATTAAAAACCCTTCTGTCCACAGCAACTTCCGCACCAACAATACCAACATATCCCAAAACACCATACATATCCCAGAACATCATACGAACTTGTTCCAATCATCAAAACACATCAAACAACGCTAAAACCATCAATTCGGATCAGATTCAAGCCTAAGTTTTCTTTAAAACTTCTGAAATGCACATTTGATTAAAAACCCAACCAAACGATGTCCGAATGACCTGAAAATTGCACACATATCCAGAATCACCCAACGAAGCCACTGCAACTCTCGGAACTCCATTCCGACCCTCGGATAAAAAATTCACCTACCAACCAGAATTTGCCAAAAATACCAACTTCGCCAATTCAAGCCTAATTCTACACCGGACCTCCAAAATCAATTCCGATCACACTCCTAAGCCACAAATCATTCCCCAAATCTAACCAAATCACCGAAAATCACATCCGAGCCATATAACTCAGAAGTCAATGTCCGGTTGACTTTTCCAACTTAAGTCTTCCTTAAAACGACTAAATGTGTCATTTCTTGTCAAAACTAATCCAAATCAACCCTCACATACCACATACCGATAATGAAATATTAAGAAGCAATACATGGGAAAAATGGAGCAGTAACACATGAGACGACAGGTCGGGTCGTCACAGTAATCATTGTAAATTTGGAACTGAGGGTACAAACCTCGATATTTGACTTGATTTGATAAATGTGGTGACGCGCATGCTAGGTGAAGAGTGTGTGGGTATGCACCGGTAGGGACTGTGACTTGGCCCACCCCGTAGCGACTATTAAGCTGCGTATTTTATTTGGAAATGTTCTATTATTCTGGATTGTGCATCCTTATACTGTATTATGGGCTTTATGCCATGTTTGGGGCATTGTGCCAATTTGTAGAAACCCTTAGGGGAATTTTAACTATTTTTCCTCACTTTACTCAATAAAATCATATCCTCAGTCCTATTGTACCTATTAAATATTTAAAACTGGTTTTATTATGCTACTCCTATTGTGAGGACTAGTTGGGCTGAGTTCCTTAATTTCTATTGTGATGCCTGAGAGGCTGTGAGGCTAATGATTGAGATAGCTTGAGAACCTTATGGTGAGTATATTATATGTATATATATTATGGATCGGGCTGCACATTGCAATGATACTTATATGGATCAGGCTGCACGCCGCAGTGATATATATATTGGATCGGGCTGCGCGCCGTAGCGATATGATACTTGGGCTGTAGGAGCCCCTTCGGAGTCTGTACACCCCCAGTGAGCGTAGTCGACTATAAATACATAGATCGGGTTGTGCGTCATAACAATTACTATGATTTCTATTAAGATGAGTTAATACTAAGCCGAGTGCTAATAGTGAATATTGTGTGACTAGAGTTAAGTCACGTGTGACTGAGAGGCTGTCTGAGGGGCCATATTTTGAGTGATCCTTTGCCCGAGGGGCCCTGTTTTGATATTTCTACTATTTTCACTCTTTTTATAAATAAGCCTTTGTTGGACATATTGTCAAGTAACTGATTTCAAAGTTTTAAACTGAAAATGATGAATTTATGACATAACTGATTTTGAATATACGTTTTGAACTGCTCGTCACTACTTTCAGTCCATTATTTACTTTAGTTACTTACTAAGTTGGTGTACTCACGTTACTCTCTGCACCTTGTGTGCAGATCCAAGTGCCCGAGAAGTCGAGTGAGAGCTTTCAGCTGTTTTCCAACATTCAACAGGGATTTTGAGGTACCTGCATGGCATCCACAACTATCTTATTATTTTTTAGCATTTCTAGACTATTCAGGTAGTAGACTGTTCAGACTTGTATTAGAGACTCTAGACTCATGACAACAGATTAGTGTGGGTTATGTAGTATTTCATGTTTTGCTGACTTCCGCACATCTACCTTGCTGTTTTAAACACTTATTATGATAATTGGTAATTTAACCGTGTTAGCAAATGACTTATTAAATGAAAATGGGTTGTGGTTTGTTATTTGGTCTGGCTTGCCTAGTAATATGATATGCTCAATCATGATCGATATTCGGGGTCGTGACAAAAAGGTATTTGAGCCTAGGTTAAATAGGGCTCGCGAGTCATGAGCCCGTTTAGTAGAGTCTCGTATATGGGCACGGAGACGTTTGTATTTATCCTTGAGAAGTTGCAAAACCTTTAGGAAACTTCATATTGTAATAAACTTTTGTTGTTCTATTCTCTCACAAATGGTGAGGACACGCGCTACTGGACAGGGTGGGCAACCACCAGTGCCACCATCTGCGGCCACCAGAGACCGATGACACGGTCGCGGTAGGGGCAGAGCAGCGGGGGTAGCACCTGTAGATCTACCAGCTGCCCCAACTCAGGACCAGGTCCCTGTTATGGACGCTGCAGCAACACCAGTTCAAGCACCAACTGTGCTTATTGTGATCCCAAGCCTTCATGAGGCTCTAGCTTAGATATTATCAGTGTGTACCGGTTTAGCTCATGCGGTCTTAACTGCTATGGCCACAGCTACTTCACAGACCGGGGGAGGTATTCAGACCCCCGTTGCTCGCACACCTGATCAGGTTGTGTAGGGATTCCAGACACCAGGGGAACCTCCAGCCCAGCCGGTTGCACTAGCTCAAGAGTTTGTAGTACTAGTGATGCCGAATGATGAGCAGTGTCGACTTGAGAGGTTTGGTAGACTCCAGCCTCCGACATTCAGCGGTGCAAAAGGCGAGGATGCCCATGGATTTTTGTAAAAGTTCCAGATAATGCTTCATACAGCAGGGATTCTAGGAACTAGTGGCGTGGAATTTACCACCTTTTAGTTTTTCGAGGCTGCGTTCACTTGGTGGGAGGCATATGAGAGGCGTAGGCCTGCTGGAGCAGAGATTTTTTAACAAAATACACCCCCACATTTCCTCACTTTTATTTTTAAACTCCAACTTTAATTACTTTTATTTTATTTAAATTCCTACTTTTTTTATTTTTTTCACTAATTTTACTTTTAAAAAAAAAGTAAATCCACTTTCTTTTACTTTTCTTTTCTACTTTCTTTTACTTTTTATTTTTTAAATTTCCCCAAAACTTTACTTTTATTATTAATTTTCCTTTTTTTTTTTACTTTTTTTAAAAAGAGAATTCCACATACTTTTACTTTTTTTTAATTCCCTACTTCCCTTTTCCTATTTTTTAATTTCTCCCGAAATAATTTTTTAAATATTTTTGGATTTTTTATTATTTAAAAATAAAAATAAAAATAAAAATAAAATAATATTAATAGTAATAATTCACCTCAGGCTCTATAGTTAGGCTCTGTAGATGCATGTTAAGCGAGATCATCTAACTTGCGCTTCATCCATGGCTAGACACAGAAGGAAGCCTCCATCTCCATCGGAAGCTAAGGAAATTGAAGGAAATGTGGAAACACCTGCTCAAACTCAACCTAGTCGCTGGTTAACAAGAATGGGAAGTACGCCTACAATGTTTCATAAATCAGATAAGGGTGGGAAAGTTGATGGAATGGTTGTGACACCGGACACAGGAATTCAACGTTTGGTAGTTTTTTGCCACAAAATTCCAGCCAACTAGGAAGGAAATTGAAGAGAATGAAGAACAATTTGTGCCGAATGAAAGAATGGATGCATCGCTAGTCCATCGATGATTTCAGTTTTCAGCTAATAATTCAGTGCAGATTTACCAAAATATGACATCTCTAGTGGAAATTAAGAGCAAAAGGAAGCCATGCAGAAGAATAGGAGTTCTCAAGTGGAGAAGGCTTTAAGCTATGTACCTCCTGCTGTGAGGGATAGTACCTTTGTTGTGAAAATTGAAGATGAAGACACAAAGGAACAGGAAATCTACTAGAGTACAGCTTTAATTGGGTTTGTGCTGTCACGACCCAATTCCCAACCCCGATCGTGATGACGCCTCTCGTGAAGACAAGGCCAGCCAGAACAACGTGAATACCTATTTAGCAATTTTTAAAGCTTTTAGCAAATCCAGAACAAGTGTAAACAATTATAAAATGCGAAAATAACAATATCTACATACGATACCAACCCGACACAGCACAAACCGAGGTGTCACAAGTCATGAGCTACTACAGAGTTTTAAAATAAGTCTATAAAATATAGAGTCTGATACAATGGTCTAAAGGAAACTCAAATATATGAAATAGGATAGATAAGGGTTGCGGACGTCAACAACTACCTCGTCACTTCGAATAGCCTCCTGATCTGGGAAAAAAGCAGTGTTCATGGGTAGACTCCGCAATGCCTGTATCTGCAAATATGGTGCAAGGAGTACTATGAGTACTCCGACCCACTGACTAACAATAATAAATAATAACTGAAAGTAAGAAAATACATAACAGCACAAGGAAGCTTTAAATCAGATAGTAAATTACTTAAAACAGTAACAATCAGTGAAAATCAAATAAACTCCAGTTTTAAAAGCCGGCGAATTAGGTAAAACAACATTTAAGTAGTACATATGGAAAACTGCCCCTCGGCTCAATCTTTCTCTCAGATCATACACAGAATAATATCATAAAATAACCGACGCAGTGTGCAGCCCGATCCATACCTTGCTGCAGCGTGCAGCCCGATCGATATCTCGTTACGGCGTGCAGCCCGATCCATATTTCGCTACGGCGTGCAGCCCAATCCATATGGGTACTCGCGCTTGTAAGCACGTGATTTTTGCCCTATAAGAGAAATACTCCAAAAAAAATTCAAAATAAAACCATTTTAGTTTGCTTGCAATTGTTGTGAATTTTATGTTATTTTTTTGAATTGTTTGTATTTATCTGTACATATTTAATTCGATAAAATTAATATAAAATACAAAATATGTCACATTTGCATCTTGGATATAATCCTACATTTAGGCGTAATTAAGTTTGTTTTGCAAAAAATAGAAAATCACAAAAAAAAAACATGTATTATTTGCATTTTTAGCATTTAATGTCCAAATTGTGCGATTTTATTTTAATTAATATTTAATTTTTGTGTAATAATTATTATTAGGCATTAATTAGTATTTTTAAGATAATTTTGGTTTTTATAATTTAATCTTAGCATTTTTTGTTTTATTAATTCGTAATAATAAAAAATATAGAAGACTAATTGAGAATTGGGCCTCTTCCTAAATTTTAAATCTTGGGCCAAACCTATTCTACCCAGCCCAGAACACCATAACCCAAACCCATGACACATTTATTATACTACTATACACTATTCAAAGCACGCCTTAAACCAAAAAAATCCTAACACACACACACACAAAAACCCCCACAAAAATGTTTGACCATATTTAAATTTTTCACTCTATGTATTTTAGCTTTTGTTTCATATTTTTTATATATATAAGATTTAAATTTTAAAAAAGTAAATTATTACTATTAATATTATTGCTATTATTATTATTATTTTCTTATTTTTAAAAAAAAAATTATTTTTGATAAAAACAAAACTGAAAATATTAATTTTTAAAAAAAAATCGGTTGGTTTTATAATTGAAAATGAAAGTTGGAATTAAAAAATAAAAGTCAAAAGTGGCTGAAAATTTAAAAAAATCAAAAATAAAAGAAAGTTGTTTTTTTAAGAAAAGAAAACAAAGTGGCATTTTCTTTTAAATAAATAAAAGAAAGTGAACAATTAAAAATATAAAAGTAATTAAAGTTGTGTTTTAAAAAATAAAAGTAAAGAAAGGTGGGATTTCTTTTTATAAAATAATAAAAGCATTTTGTAAGTGAGATTTCTTTTTATTAAAAAAATATAATAAAATAATAAAATAAAAATTAAAAAAATAAAAATAACAATCTGATAGTCACTTTAGGCGCTATATTTAAAATTACATTCTAAATTCGGGTGTGTATTTCATACAACCCAATTCTAAATCCGAAAACGTCAAATAAAAATGTGTCGAGCATCCGGGTGCATTTCATGTGACGTGATCCGAAACATATTTTTAGGCGATGCTCCCTTTCGTAAATAATAAATATTAAAAGCAGTTAAAAGTTAAATTTTGCACATAATTAAAAGCATAGAATAAATGAGATAAATAAGCGGGATATGACAGTTGAGCGACCGTGCTAGAAATACGGAACTCGGGAATGCCTAACACCTTCTCCCGGGTTAACAGAATTGCTTATCTAAATTTCTGGTTCGTGGACTGTTAAACGGAGTCATTTTTTTCCTCGATTCGGGATTCAACCGGTGACTTGGGACACCATAAATCTCCCAAGTGGCGACTCTGAATTAATTAAATAAATCCTTTTCGATTGTCCTTTAATTGAAAAACTCCTTAGCGTCCTCGCGGGTTAGCGAAAAAAGGAGGTGTGACAAATGGCACTTGACTTCATGTAGTTTTCATCCTGAACCACTGGTTTAGGGTTTAAGAATTCGAGCTTTGAATAATTGTTACATTTGGCTTATTTACTATCTGATTTTATTATATGTTTGTATTTAATGTGCTAAATGTTGCTTTTACCGCGTTGATATTCTGTGAACTGTATATAAACTGTGCCGATACCCATTTTTCTCTTCTGGGTCTCTTTAAACTATAATATCGGGCATTTGCTGGACATAGCCCGTTTTCTCAAGATAGATGTGGTGCTTGGCACCCGGTGAAGGATATTTAGTCACACATGTTTAGGCGAGGAGTATTGTCAATTAAGCCGGAAAGCCATGCTACCGGTGCACTGACACTCCTCGGCTCGAGTTGTCCGCTCGAGTAAAACCAGTCTAGACACCTTTTCCAACAAGATGATGAACTCAGAACCACTGGATCGGGGTTTTAGAACTCGAGCTTTGAATAATTGTTGTATTTGGTTTATTATTATCTTGGGTTTAAATGTGCAAAATGATATTTTTTATCGCTTTGATATTTTTTGAACTGTATATGTATAAACTGTGCCGAAACCTTTCTCTTCTCACCTTCAGGGATGTGCTTATTGGTTAAGACTCTCTATTCTGTTAGTGTCTTACCCAAAAATAAGAAAGAGGCTCGGAAAGTTTCTAAGCCGGCTGGCCCTTTGGTTCCCGGAAAAGAGCTCCTTCCTCGACTCGAGTTGTCCACTCGAGTACACGGTCTAGAACAAATACCCAGGTTTTTAACATAGTATAACAAAATTTCATACCGGATCCCTAGTATGAACGCTTATTTGCATCATGTTGCATTTGACTTAGGGGACTCAACACAGGGGTTGGGTCCATCTAGGACATGTGACCTGAAATGAAAAGATCATCCTGCTGTATCCTGTTTGTTTTACGCATTTATTTGCTTCATGTTGATCGGTTTTTAAATATTGCGGAAAATTAAAAACAAAAGGAAAAAAATTTTAGTTGCAAATTAGTTTGTTTTTTTTTACTTAAAAGAAAAAAAAAATGTGTTTTTTTTAAAATAAAAAAAAGTGTGATTTATTCTTAAAATAAAAAAATAAAATATATAGTTTAGTTGTTTTTCAATAACATAAAAAATAATTTATTTCATTTACAGATGTAGTTTGTTTTTATTTAACCGAACTACGCTGGTTTGATTCTCACATGGTGTGAGATACGTAGGCAACCTTTATTAGGACCAACCTCCCCTTTTGCAAAAAAAAAAAGCCAAAATATCGAAATTAATTTTTCGTCATAAATAAGTCGGTGATGCCGTTTTCAAAAACAACCAAATATTCCCGAAAGGGACGCTGGAAGGTTGATTTTGTATAAACATCCACCTTGGGTCAATTTTTTAGATTTTGATTGATTGACCCACACAGCCTTAAAATCTTCGTCCCCGAAGTGTTGAAAGGCCGCATTTTCAAAGAACAAGTTTTTTTTTATTATTTGAAAAAAAAAACAAGAAAATGAGTCAGTGATCAAATGAATGTTGTTTGCGTTTTTGGTCAAAATAAGCCAAGTCAGCTTCGGTGGTGTTTTAAACCGTTCTCGCCGAGATAGCCTTAAAGTATCTTTCAGTTGTCGAAAGGCTATTTTCGTAAAAGAACGGACAAGTTTGTAAAATAATCCTTCCCGACCTCAAAATTTGAGTGAAATTGAGAAGGGCCCACGTTTGCAGAAATAACCATATGGTTGAAATTGGCAAAAAGGGAAGGAATATGCCAGTTTTTTTTTTAAATTATTATATTTCTTTTGATTAGAGCATATGGTGTCTGATTTTCAAGTATGTAAATTCTTTTGGCAAAGTTTGTTAATAAGGTCAGTTTTTAAAATTTTGTAATCAAGTTTGTTTTATCTTTAAAAAATTGAAAACTTAAAAAAATGTGTTTTATTGTTATGGACCTTTCATTAATGCGAACTACGCACGGTCTGATTCATGCGGGGTCATGATACGTAGGCAATCTCCATAAGATTCGACCATAACTAAAAAGAAAAAAAAAAGAGATAAAGGGATGATAGAAACGGTCAAACTGCCTAGGTACATTGCAATTGCAATATGGGTTAAAACTCTAATGCTGACAAGTTTGTTGTTTATCCAGAAGATTTCGAACAGTTAGTTTGTTAGGACGTTCTGGCATATCACCATTACAACACGAGATCAAAAGGGCCCATTCCGAAAAACATGTCTGGTTCGGACAAAAGCATCGAAGAGGAAAAAACTGAAATGCAAATAATGAAGGAGGAAGTAGACATGTTGAGGCGACAGATAGCAGAAATGCACATAACCTGGGCTAGAGGGCAACCATTATCGTTGCTTCCCAATGCTCCTACTCTCCCACCGGCTCGGACTCCGGAACATCCTCCCCCTGGTCCATCGACAAGCTTCCCAAGTCACCACTACTACCAGGGAAGAAATCCATATGAACCCCAAGTTCCATCACCCAATCAAAACCCTCCTCCACCAAATGCTCCCGTCTTTATGGCGCCTCCACCAGCCCCATAGCACAGGTCTTCTAATGAGTCGTTGTTTCAGGGTCATGATACACAATATTACCCCCGTGAACTCACATTCAAAACACCTGAGCCACATACCTATAATCCCAACTTGGAGGACCCAGCGGAAATTGAAAGGCCGACTAAGAGCCAAGAGCAAGACGAAATGATGCGGAAATTTAAAAGCTTGGAGCAATCCTTCACGAACATGCATGGGTTAGGAAACCAGGTCAGCCTAGCCTACAAGGATCTATGCCCTTTCCCTGGCGTCCAATTACCGGCAGGATTCAAGATGCCCAAGTTCGATTTATATGAAGGGCATGGCGATCCTATGGCTCATCTGCGAGGATTTTGCAGCAAGATGAGGGGAGCGGGCGGAAAAGATGAGCTACTGATAGCTTATTTTGGACAAGAGTTTGAGCGGGTCTGCCTTAGAATGGTACACAAGGCAGGATCCAAGTATATGGCATACTTGGGATGATTTGGCGCAAGATTTCGCCAGACACTTCCAATACAACCTTGAGATAGTCCCAGACCGTCTCACATTACTAAATCTTGAGAAGAAACCCGGGGAGAGCTTCCGAGAATTCGGATTCCGATGGAGAGAACAGGCAGCAAGAGTCGATCCTCTGATGAGAGAGGGGGAAATGGTGGACTACTTTCTGCAGACTCTAGAGCCAACTTACTTTGGTCACCTGGTGACATCGGTTGGTAAATCTTTCAATGAAGTGGTCAAAATGGGCGGTATGATAGAAGAGGGACTTAAGTCCAATAAGGTCTTGAGCTATTCCGCGTTAAAAGCAACAACTCAGGATATTCAGAACGGCACATGGGTTGCACTCGGGAAGAAAAGAAGAGAAGAAGTTGCAACGGTAGAGAAAGGTACTTGGTCCAGATCGAAAAGTCCTTCAACTCATTACCAAGACAAACCCTACCACCCAAATCACCCAAATCATCCTCCACGAAACACATATCCACCACCATGGGCTTACAATAATCCTCCAGGACTAGGTTTCCGCGGGAATCATGCTTTTAGAAATGAAAGGGCACAAAGAACATTCACTGAGTTGGGAGAAACTTATACTGCTTTGTTCCGCAAATTGAAGCAGGTAGGCTTGTAAAGTCCTGTTGAGCCAAGGTTGCCAAACCCCCTACCCCAAAATATGGATCGCTCAGTAAGCTGTGAGTATTGTTCAGGGGCTCTCGGACATGATACTGAGAAGTGTTGGAAATTGAAACATGCAGTGCAAATTCTTATTGACACCAATAAGATCGAGGTTCAGACACCAGAGGCACCCAACATCAATCAGAATCAGTTGTCAGCTCACCCTTAGACCCATATGATCAGATCGATACACAAAGGAATGGAAGATTAAGAAGCCCGATCCGTGATAGTGGGATCACATTCCAAGAAAAAATCAATCAGCAGAAGTTGGTAATTGGGAAGAATTTTGGTGGTTTGTTTTGTTTTCATTTCGGTTGTCCGGGCTATTTTCAGGGTTATGATCCGAATTTTGTCTTGTAGTCAAACCCTCTTATCTTTCCATTTTGGTCATTGTGGTTTGCTTAGTCTTGTCAAGTTTCATTTCAGGTTTGATTTGTTTTGCTTGTTTGTATTTGAACCATTTCGCCGTTTAGTTTATTAAACTTTCGGTCTTTTGTTACCCCCAGTCATCTCTTTGCTTAGTTCTTTTATCTTTAGATTTGTCATTTGGTCGAACACCGATTCTAATGATTTGGCATCGCACATAATTTTGGCCTAATATTAAGAGTTAATCATGAAGAAATTGGAAGATAATCAGGGCTTTTTAAAAGAAATAACAACGATTTGAGATTATTTGGAGCCCGAGTCATGTGAAACTGGGGCGGGTAAAACACAAAAGAAAACTTTAAGCTCAAATTGGCCATGTTGACATAGGGGTTCGCTCGCGATACTGAAATGAGAGTGTCGTCCAGTAATGCTTTAAAGTGACAAATGACAAGGCGAATGGGAAGATATAGTTATCAATCCTGGCACAACCAGAAGATGTCGTGAATATGTTGTTTGCACTAGGCGTGTTTTGAAGATTGGAATGACAAAGGCATTTTGTTCTGCTACCCAAACACTTTATCCTTCGTTAACCCTTTGAGCCTTATGTGTTTTCTTTCATACCCCTCCTTCAGAATTAGTTGCAAAGACTAGAAACACAAACTTGAAAGACAAGAGAAGAAAAGGATAAAGAAAAAAAAAACAACAACAAAAAGAGATAAAGAAAAGAAAAGAAAAAGAAAGATGAATGAAAAAGAGAAAATGAGGAATTGGGAACTACGTTTGACTTGATTCCTCAAAGAGGATATGTAGGCGCTTCACAGCTCGGTCATAGTGTAAATAAAGAAATAAAAATCCCCAAGTAAGAAACTGGGGCAAAGAAAATTTTTGTTAATTATAAATAAATTTAGGTCCGAGGGTTGTAAATTTTGAACCCAGAATTGATTTGTTTTGAGCCTTTAATACCTTTTCTTTCTAGCCCTATCCAAATCCCATGTTACGGTCCAAAGAAAGACCTTCCGATCAGTCTTCAAAATAGGCCAAGTCAAGCAAATATGAGAGTCTCGTCAGAATATAACACTCTGATTCCTAGCAGAAAAGACTCTGATTCCCAGCAGAAAAGAAATACGAGAGAGTATTAGCAGTGACACCCCCGATTCCCAGCTAAAAGTAATACAAATGAGAGAGTCTTACCGGTGAAAACCTTCACATGCATCATAAGGCAACGAAAGCTGAGAGAAAACCAAAATGAGAGGCGTGAAAGTGAAAAACCCTTCGGGCACTACAAGTTGAATAAAGGTGATAATCAGATGGAAATCACAAGACAGAAATCGTGAAAGGCGATTAACGACGAAGGATAGGCCATATGTGCATGTCATGACCAGTAGAGTTGGTATCCGCGTTTGTTAAGTTTTTATAGTTATTTCTTGTTAGAGAGTCATTTTGTCCTTTGTCTTCTATTTTGTTTCTTCTTACCTTTCTCCTTTCATAAAAAATTCCCCATCAAAGTCTGTCTAGTCAGAACAAGTAAGAAATGATTTCAAAAACTTGCCACCAACTTCCCAATTATTATGCAAGGCAAGGAAATGCCATTGATGGCAAGTGTGGTGCAAGGAAGAATATTAAACTGGGGCAGAAAATTTTCTTTTTACTTTGAAAATTTTCTGGAAGTCAAGTTGTACTTGGGGAAGAAGGAAGATAAGAGAAGCCTTAAGAGAAATGGTCTTCGAACCAGTGTCATCTCCAACAGCCTTCAGAAGAGTGAAACACCAGTTTTAAGGAAATGAAAATCCCCCCGCAGTGTTATCTTCAGCAAGTTCCGAGGTGTTCGGGCAACACAAAGTTGTAAAGGAAGAAAGCAAATTTCATCTTCAACAAAATAACCCCCAGTGAGTTGAGAAACAAAGAACGGGGAAGGGATAAATGGAAAAACCCATCCCCAGCAGGAATATCATCTCCAGCAAATAAAATCATTCCCCAACAAGTTTTGGGAACCCCGAGCGAGGGAAAGGGGAAAAGGAAAAACCACTCCACAGGAGCGGCACAACCGCTCACAATGTTTTGAACTAACAAATTTTCTTTGATTTGAAAAATGGAAAGAAAGTGCTATTGATAGCAAAAAGTCATGCCACAAGGAAGAACACCAGAACTGGGGCAGAAAATTTCTGTCGTTGTTGAAAATTTTCTCGGAGAAACGAGGAAAGCACCTTCAAACAGGACATCTCAGGTTTGTCCACCTTCAAACAGGATGTCTCAGGTTTGTCAACCTTTAAACAGGACGTCTCAGGTTTGTTCACCCTCAAACATGGATATCGTGGGAGTATTCGCCCTCGAATAGGATACGATGGGAGTATCTGATAACGTCCAATTCTACCATCCGCCCTCGAATAGGATATGATGGGAGTATCCGCCCTCAAATAGGATACGATGGGAGTATCCGCCCTCGAATAGGATACGATGGGAGTATTCGCCCTCGAATAGAATACGATGGGAGTATTCGCCCTCGAATAGAATACGATGGGAGTATCCGCCCTCGAATAGGATACGATGGGAGTATTCACCCTCGAATAGAATACGATGGGAGTATCTGCCCTCGAATAGGATAAGATGGGAGTATTCGCCCTCAAATAGAATACGATGGGAGTATTCGCCCTCGAATAGGATACGATGGGAGTATCCGCCCTCAAATCGGATACGATGGGAGTATTCGCCCTCAAATAGAATACAATGGGAGTATCCGGCCTCGAATAGGATACGATGGGAGTATTCGCCCTCGAATATAATACGATGGGAGTATTCACCCTCGAGTTGAATACGATGGGAGTATCCGCCCTCGAATAGGATACGATGGGAGAATTTGCCCTCGAATAGAATACGATGGGAGTATCCGCCCTCGAATAGGATAACGATGGGAGTATTCGCCCTCGAATAGAATACGATGGGAGTATTCGCCCTCGAATAGAATACGATGGGAGTATTCGCCCTCGAATAGAATACGATGGGAGTATTCGCCCTCGAATAGAATACGATGGGAGTATTCGCCCTCAAATAGAATACGATGAGTATTCGCCCTCGAATAGAATACGATGGGAGTATTCGCCCTCGAATAGAATACAATGGGAGTATCCGCCCTCGAATAGGATACGATGGGAGTATTCGCCCTCGAATAGAATACGATGGGAGTATCCGCCCTCGAATAGGATACGATGGGAGTATTCGCCCTCGAATAGGATACGATGGGAGTATCCACCCTCGAATAGGATAGGATGGGAGTATTTGCCCTCGAATAGGATACGATGGGGGTATCCGCCCTCGAATAGGATACGGTGGGAGTATCCGCCCTCGAATATGATACGATGGGGGTATCCGCCCTCGAATAGGATCCGATGGGAGTATCCGCCCTCGAATAGGATACGATGGGAGTATCCGCCCTCGAACAAGATACGATGGGAGTATCCGCCTTCGAATAGGATACGATGGGAGTATTCGCCCTCGAATAGGATACGATGGGAGTATCCGCCCTCGAATAGAGGATACGATGGGAGTATCCGCCCTCGAAGAGGATACGATGGGAGTATCCGCCCTCGAACAGGATACGATGGGAGTATCCGCCCTCGAACAGGATACGATGGGAGTATTCGCCCTCGAACAGGATACGGTGGGAGTATCCGCCCTTGAATAGGATACGATGGGAGTATCCGCCCTCGAATAGGATACGATGGGAGTATCCGCCCTCGAATAGGATACGATGGGAGTATCCGCCCTCGAATAGGATACGATGGGAGTATCCGCACTCGAATAGGATACCATGGGAGTATCCGCCCTCGAATAGGATACCACGGGAGTATCTGCCCTCGAATAGTATACGATGGGAGTATCCGCCCTCGAATAGGATACGATGGGAATATTCGCCCTCGAATAGGATACGATGGGAGTATCCACCCTCGAATAGGATATTTTACGTTTGCTTTATTTCGACCTGAGTGGTCCTGCTTGCATAAATATTGTCATATACATATTTCATAAATTATTGCGAGAATACATGTTACTTCAAAGTTGCTAATAAAAACAGGCGTCCACCTGTGTAACAAGAGGAATGTTTTTCAGTCTTTACATTGCAGGTCTTGAAACCAATAATCCACCATAGAGCAGAAGGTTACAACAAGAGTTCCCAGCGCAAATTCAAGTGCATGAGCCAAAGGAAGAGAAGAAAAATCATGAGAGAATTGACCTTCAAGCCTTGGTTGTCCCCAGCATGACAGACTTGATAAAGGAAACCGTATCCCAGTGGATTGAGTAGAACGGTGAAAAACTGGTATTCGAAAAGGCAGAAGGCCAGTGTCATCCCCAAATTTGCAAGATAAGAAGCACCGGATGAAACACAAGCCAACAAGAAAGCAAGGCGACAAAAACAAGTTGAAGATAGATAGGATCATGTGATCCGTAGGCTAACCTAGCTTCTTGTTTTATATTTAGCACGGTGTAATAAGGAGGTCGGCAAACAGTAATAGCATGCAACAGCAGTAACAACAAGATCACAGCTTCAGGGTAGTCAAAGCTACCAAACTTTCCGAACTACATTGACGTGATTTCCTTTTAGCCAGGGATATGTAGGAAACCTTTTGAAGCAATGGTTCGGTCAAATTTTGAAAAAAAATGCTTCTCACGGAGTGCTCAGACGGACAAAATTGCTCGTATCCGCTCATTTGTCTTTGCACGAAAAACTCTTCGTGTTTACGCGCAAAGAGGGGCAGCTGTGAGACGTGATTTTTGCCCTATAAGAGAAATACTCCAAAAAAAATCAAAATAAAACCATTTTAGTTTGCTTGCAATTGTTGTGAATTTTGTGTTATTTTTCTTGAATTGTTTGTATTTATCTGTACATATTTAACTCGTTAAAATTAATATAAAATATGTCACATTTGCATCTTGGATATAATCCTACATTTAGGAGTAATTAAGTTTGTTTTGCAAAAAATAGAAAATCACAAAAAAATATGTATTTTTTGCATTTTTAGCATTTAATGTCCAAATTGTGCGGTTTTATTTTAATTAATGTTTAATTTTTGTGTAATAATTATTATTAGGCATTAATTAGTATTTTTAAGATAATTTTGGCTTTTATAATTTAATCTTAGCATTTTTTGTTTTATTAATTCGTAATAATAAAAAAAAATAGAGAAGACTAATTCACAATTGGGCCTTCTTCCTAAATTTTAAATCTTGCCCCAAACCTATTCTACCCAGCCTAGAACACCATAACACAAACCCATGACCCATGACCCATTTATTATACTACTATACACTATTCAAAACACACCTTAAACCAAAAAAATCCTAACACACACACACACACAAAAACCCTCACAAAAATATTTGACCGTATTTAAATTTTTCAATCTATGTATTTTAGCTTTTGTTTTATTTTTTTTATATATATTAGATTTAATTTTTTTTTAAAAAGTAAATTATTACTATTAATATTATTGCTATTATTTTTTTTATTATTTTTTTTAAATTTTTTTTAATTTTTTATAAAAAACTGAAAATATTAATTTTTTTAATATTTTCGGTTGGTTTTATAATTGAAAATGAAAGTTGGAATTAAAAAATAAAAGTCAAAAGTGGCTGAAAATTAAAAAAAATTAAAAGTAAAAGAAAATTATTTTTTTTTTAAGAAAAGAAAAGAAAGTGGCATTTTCTTTTAAATAAATAAAAGAAAGTGGACAATTAAAAATATAAAAGTAATTAAAGTTGTGTTTTAAAAAATAAAAGTAAAGAAAGGTGGGATTTCTTTTTATAAAATAATAAAAGCATTTTGTAAGTGGGATTTCTTTTAATTAAAAAAAGATAATAAAATAAAAAATAAAAAATAAAAAAAATAAAAATAAAAATAACAATCTGATAGTCGCTTTAGGCGCGATATTTAAAATTACATTCTTAAATTTGAGTGTGTATTTCATACAACCCAATTCTAAATCCGAAAACGTCAAATAAAAATGTGTCGAGGATCCGGGTGCATTTCATGTGACGTGATCCGAAAACATATTTTTAGGCGACGCTCCCTTTCGTAAATAATAAATATTAAAAGCGGTTAAAAGTTAAATTTTGCACAGAAGTAAAAGCATAGTATAAATCAGATAAATAAGCCGAATATGACAGTTGAGCGACTATGCTAGAACCACGGAACTCGGGAATGCCTAACACCTTCTCCCGGGTTAACAGAATTTCTTATCTAGATTTCTGGTTCGCGGACTGTTAAATGGAGTCATTCTTTTCCTCGATTCGGGATTCAACCGGTGACTTGGGACACCTTAAATCTCCCAAGTGCCGACTCTGAATTGAATAAATAAATCTCTTTTCGATTGTCCTTTAATTGGAAAAACTCCCATGCGCCCTCGCGGGCAGCGCCAAAAGGAGGTGTGACAGCGCTCACTATGGGGGTGCAGACTCCGGAGGGGCTCCTACAGCCCAAGCACAATACTACTGCGGTGTGCAACCCGATCCACATAAACAACTAGTGCGGCATGTAGCCCAATCTATATAAGTATTCGCTGCGGCGTGCAGCCCGATCCATAATATATTATAACATCCTCACCGTTGGGTTCTCAATCCCTCTCAGTCATTTTGGACATAATAGTATAAAGTAGGGACCTCAACTCACATGGTTCCCTTATTTTAGGATTAACACTTATAAAACCGGTTCACATTGTTTTAAACAAGTAGAAAGATGACCGAGGATATGATTTTCAATAAGTAAAGTGAGGAAAATCAGTTATAATACCCCTAAATGGTTCTACAAGTCGGCACTCGGCCCCAAACATGGCAACTAGCACAAATCATGATGATAAACAAAATAGCTCAGCCAAATACACGGTAAAATATCAAATGGGACGGACCAAGCCACAATCCCCAGTAGAAAACAACCCCTCGCTCTTCATTGAGCGCGTGTTTCACCTTAATACAACATTACGTTGTGCAAATTCAGGGTTTCGAACCCTCAGTATATCATTTACTATCATTACTCACCTCAAGCCGGTCAAATCCTAGCTCGCTGCCCTTGCCTCGCAAATCAACCTCCTCGTGCGTCGAATCTGATCAAAATCACAACGAATACATCACAATAGGCTAAGGGAACATAGCCCAATAGAAAACACTCAAAAAAATATCGAAAGTCATGAAATTTGCAAAACCCGAGCCCGAGCCCACTTCTCGAAAAATTAGAAAATTAACATCACCGGACTCCTTATCTCGCCACGAGTCAATATATATCAAGATTATCAAGTCTATTTGACTTCTCAAATTCCACTTTGAAATACCAAATTTCCAAGCCCTAGCTTTAACCCCTTTTGATTAATTTCCACAAATTTCTATGTTAATTATACCATTAAATCATGTATTTAGGCCAAAGCACCCACCTTCAATCATACCTAGTCGAAATCCCCTTCAATATTTGTCCAAGAGCTATCGCGGTTGCTCAAAAATGGTAGAAATGAGACTTGGTTCGCGGATGAAATGTCTAATAAAAACTTTCTGCCCAGGCTTATTTTCCTCTATGCGAACGCGAACGACCTCTCGCGTTCGCGATGAACAAAATCCACCTCTACAAAAAATACGCGATTGCACCTATGTGAATGCGAAGGTCTAGAATCTTAAGCTGACGTGAACGCGGACAGCACCATGCGAACGCGAAGGGCAAAAGCCCTGGAACCCAACTCCATATACGCGAACGCGTATGCCTTCACGCAAATGCGATGACTCAACACCTGATCCTTTCGTGATCGCAAGGCCCAAGACGCGAATGCGAAGGCCAAAACACTGGTCCTGAAATTCCCTTTTACGCGTTCGTGACTCACCAACGCGAACGCGAAGACCAATTCTTCTGCAACAAAATAGCTGGAAAATTGCAATCTTCAAAGGCCAAAATTGGTCCGATTGACCATCACCCCGAGGCCTCCAGGACCTCAACCAAAAGCACCAACCCATCTTAAAACATCATTCAAACTCGCTCCAATCATCAAAACACACCCAACAATGCCAAAATCATCAATTCTCATTGAATTCAAGCCTAAGTTTCTCAAAAACTTCCGAAATACGCATTTGATCAAAAACCTGATCAAAACACATCTGAATGACGTGAAATTTTTTACACAAATCCAAAATTACCTAACAAAGCTACAGAAATTCTTGGAATTCCATTCCAACCCTCGGATCCAAATCTCACCTATCAACCGGAATTCACCAAAATACTATCTTCGCTAATTTAAGCTTAATTATGCACCGGACCTCCAAAATCAATTTCGATCACACTCCTAAGTTAAAAATCATCCCCCGAAGCTAACCAAATCACCAAAAATCACATCCGAATCCTCTAACTCAATAGTCAACCTCCGGTTGACTTTTTCAAAACAAGCCTTTCTTTAAGAGACTAAGTATCTCATTTCCATCTAAAACCAATCCAATTCAAATCATTCACCCAAGACTCCTATAATGAAATATAAGGAATCAGAAAATGGGAAAAACAGGGTGGTAACTCACATGACGACGGGCCGGGTCGTAACAACTAGGTGAAAATCTTTATGAGAAAGTAATGTACAACTATGTCACAAATGTGTGGAACTTTGTTGAAAACCCTCAAATTCTGTATCACGAGGATGGTTACTATATATTAAGATTTCAAAATATTGAAGATGGGGACCTAATACTTCAAGTTGGACCTTATATATACCATAATAAGCCTTTTATTCTACAATAATGGAGACTGAATTTCAAATTTGACATGGGAGTGTGAGTGTGATACCTCTGTGGATCATATTTCCAGGCCTACCCCTGGGGTTTTGGTCTATTGAAGCACTTAGTAAACTTGCTAGTGTTGTTGAGAAGCCTCTATACATGAATATGATCATTGCTGAAATGGAGAAGGTGTCTTATGCAAGAGTGTTAGTGGAAACTGATATTTCACAACCACTACCTAACTATTTTGAAATGCAAACTAAGAGGGGAGTAATAGTTCAGCAAATCAAGTATGAATGGAAGACAAAGTTCTGTTGTGATTGTATTAGGTTTGGGAATACTTTAAATGAATGTTGGCTCAAGGAGAAGCAGGAAAAGGAAGTGGAAGTCAAAGCTCAACCAAAGTAAACATGGAACATGAAACAACATCATAAAAGGAACATGAAATGATTACCAAAAGAGAAAACAATGGAGGAAGATCTCTTCAGCAACCTAGAGTAGAAGGTGACATGCAACAGACAAATGACAAAGGAAGTGGGTATCTAATTGATAGAGGAACAGTAAAGGGAGAAGTGTTAAACAAAGTTCAGAAGTCATGATGCAGTCCAGAAATAGATTTGCATCTCTGCAAATAGATGATGATCAGGGGATGCTGGCCCATCGAGCTTCGCCTAAAAATAATTCTATGCACATGGAATGTAAGGGGGCTGAACAAGCCCTATAAACATAAAGAGATAAGACGCTTCCCGAGAAAGTATAAGGTTGATTTTATAGGGTGTTTAGAAACAAGAGTTAAGGAAAAGAAGGCTAACAAGATCATAAATAAAGTGGCGAGAGATTGGAGATTCTGCTGTGACTATAAGGAACATTGGGAGGATTTGGCTACTATGGAAACAAAATATTGAGGTTCAGGTGTTGATGATATATGAACAATTTATACACTATGAGTTACAAGAAATAAGTTCCAATTTTAAGACTTTGGTAACTATGGTGTATGTAAGCAATGAGATAAATAAAAAGGCAACAACTATAGGGTAAACCTATGCAATTAGGAGCAAACAATAAAGTGTGTTAGCTGCTTAGTGGAGATTTCAACAATGTCCTCCACATAGAAGATATGATAGGGGCTCCGGTTACACAAAGTGAGATTAAGGGCTTCCAGGATGTGATTCGTACTTTGCAACTCACACAAGTGAAGAGCTTGGGATAGTTCTATATTTGGTGTAACAAGAAACAACTTGGCAAAGAGGGTATACAGTAAAATTGACCGGGTATTGGGAAAGTTTGAATGGATGCAACAATACAGTCATATTGAAGCAGACTTCTTAAACACAGAGATATCAGATCATTCCCCCATCCTATTACAATGCAGGTCTATGGATCAAATGCGAAGCCTACATCCTAACCCTTTTAAACTATACAGTTCCATAATAGATCATGCTGACTTCACAGGAATAGCTAGAAAGGTATGGGATCAAGAGGTAAAAGGAGGTCCAATGCACATGGTTTGGAGTAAGCTTAAAGGGTTGAAAGTTGACCTTAAAGAACTTAACACTTATATGGCTTTTTATAAGCGTAAGCTAAATAAGGCCAGGCAGAGGCTTGAAGTAATTCAGAGTGAACTCCAGAACCAACGGTTGATTGATCAAGAAAAAATGGCTTTAATGAAAGTAGAGAAGTGGAGCAGCATTGAGGAACAAATATTACATCAGAAATCCAAAGTAAATTGGATTGTGGAGACTCAAATTTGAAATATTTTCGTGCACAATGGAAGTTGAGGACAAGCACAAATACTATAAGCTCTATTTACAATGATATGGGGAACAAGGTGTCTGATCCTATATTAGTAGAGAGAGAGTTTATCAACTTTTTTACTAAGCTATTGGGAGAGAATAATATTACGTGTAGATGTCCAAACTCAGAGGTTATACGACAGGGGCCTCGCCTCAACCTACAACAGGAGGAGGACCTAATCAAAGAAGTTACAAGTGATGAGATACTGAAGGCAGTTAAAGATATGCCCCATGATAAGGCTCCTGGAGTGGATGGGTTTCCAATTGAGTTTTTTACAAGATATTGGCAGGAAGTTGGCAGTGGTATCTATGAGGCTGTTAAGGAATTCTTTGAAATTGGGAAGCTGCACAAAGGAATTAGTAGTACTGCTGTAACATTAATTCCTAAAATGTAAAATCTCAGTCATGTTAAAGATTATAGGCCCGTAGCGTGTTGTACAACTCTAATAAGATTATCACAAAGGTTCTTACCGCCAAACTTAAAAGAGTTATTAGAGGTCTTATTGGAAACTTTATAGAAAGTCGGAGTATCACATATAACATCTTGTTCACACATGAATTGTTCAAAGGCTATAATAGGAAAGGTATACCCCCAAGGTGTGTTCTTAAAGTAGATTTGAGGAAATCTTATGATACAGTATAATGTTGTTTCTTGGAGAGACTGTTGATTGATTTGGGATTTCCTTACAAATTTATAAGATGGGTAATAGAGTGCATTATATCAGTTGCATACTCGCTTAATATAAATGGTGGTCTCACAATACTTTTCAAAGGCAAGAGGGAATAAAGGCAAGGGGACCCAATGTCTTCCTATCTCTTTATTCTAGACATGGAATACTTGCAAAGAGAGTTCATGCAACTGATGAAGATTAAAGAGTTTAAATTCCATCCTAGATGCAAGAAATTGGGAGTGGTACATGTATGCTTTGCGGATGACTTATTAATATTTTGCACGACTGATATCCAATCTGTAAGGCTACTAATACAGCCTTTCCAAATATTTACCATGATATTTGGTCTTCAAGCAAATGCTAAAAAAAGTTCTATCTACATAGACGGGGTATCAGTTTGCCAAAAGGAAGAAATTATACAAGAATTGGGGTTTTCTGAAGGAAGTCTGCCTTTTAAATACCTTGGGGTTTCATTAGACTCCAAAAAATTATCCATTGCTCAATGTTGGTCATTAGTACAGAAGGTAACACAAAAGATAAAACTGCTGGACATCCAGGTTATTATCATATGCAGAGCGTGTTCAATTGATAAAGTTAGTCTTATTTGGAGTGCAATCGTATTTGACACAAATATTTTTATTGCCAAAAAAAGTGATGAAGATGATCGAGGCATTTTGCAGATCCTTTTTGTGGGCAGGTTCAACAACTGTTTGAAGGAGGGCTTTAATTTTTTGGGAGAATATTTGTCTACCATAGAGTGTAGGGGGACTAAATATTATGAATATGATCTACTGGAACAAGGTTGCTATTGCGAAACATATGTGGGCGGTGGCAAAGAAGAAAAATAGTTTATTGATAAATAGATACATATCTTTTGCATAAAGAATTATGTGCTAGAAAATATGTCTACACCTAGCAATGCAGCCTGGGTGGTTAGGAAAATCATTGAGACAATGAGATTGATTAGTGAACTCCAAGGAATTTATGGGGACCTTGAAGCTAGATTGAACTAATTACAAAGAGGAGATTTGTTTAGCAACAAGAAATTGTACATGCTTCAATTTCCACAACTCCAGAAGGTCCATTGAAAAAGCATTATTTTGCAGCCACACATGCATCCAAGATTCAATTTGCTTTACATAGAAGATTGGCAACAGTGGAGAGGCTGCTAAAGTTTGGTATTCTAAGCTTCACAACATTGTGTTTTTGTGAGCAGAATGATGAGACCTTTGATAACCTCTTCTTTGACTGCTCGTTGACAAATGAATTATGATTGAGGTTGTTACGATGGCTGGGGTATTATAGACCTATTCGTGACCGATAGGGCGAGGTCAACTGGATAAGTAAAGGTGCTAAAATGAGGAATGGATATTGCGTGATAGTCACTTATGTTTTTGGTATGAAGTCTATACTATATTATGGAGAGAAAGGAACAAGCTAAGATTCTAGGGTGGCACAGTGATCGTCAACAACATTTGTAAAGAAATAGCAATCCACATACACTTATAAGGGGGATCGATACAGAATTGGAAAGCAGCTCTTGAGAAGATTAATAGCTACTCTTAGGCATGCTAGTTTGGTACTGTTTGTAATATGTTTAACTAGTATTGGGATTGCTTTGTAGCTTAGGATGGAATACTTAGGCTAGAACTTTTGGAAGAAGGTGTGTAGATGGTCAGCATCTACTGAAATATAATGTATCTTTTCTGAAATGAGTATAAATGCCCTTTAATTTGAGAAACAACTTTACAACAACAACAACAACAATAACCCAGTATATTCTCACAAAATGGGGTTGAGAAACAAGTTTAGTGGCAAAAAAAAAGTATAACAAAGCAAAAAATTGTATGTTAAAAATCCATAAAAATATTTACATAAAAGAAGTAACAAAAATTAAATATTATTAAAAATTAGGTTTGCGCAAATAAAATTTTTCAAAATAAATTTAAATTTTATTGCCAAACTGTAACTAAGTTAAGCAAAAATTTGGTCCGGGCTCAAATTAAAAGCGGGCTAAAATCCGGTGACGAAACAACAAAAACGATCCGCGTTATTTCTCGACCGACCCTCCCCGACTGCGATCAACGACGACGTTCATCTATGTAAACTGTTCTTCTCTTTCGTCTCCTCATGAAATATATTCATTTCAAGCATTTATGTAAATAACAAAATTTATGACACACAGAATTGTATTTGGATATTTATTTTCTTATCGTCCGTGTATCAGATTTTTTTGATATAAATTATTTGGGTAACTATCTTAGAATTCGAAACTTTCAAAACCCTAATTGAACCCGAGCTAAGGCAAATTCTGATGTGTTTTATTGTTAGTTTCAGAATTTTGGGATACAAGGTTGTTCAGATCGGACGTTCTTTCGGGTTTTTGTATGTGTATAGTGCAAGCTACTAGGTAAAACGATTTAATTTTTTTATCTGATGATCTTTTATTAAATGGTAGAAGTTATTGATTTGTTGATGTTGCTGGAGATTATTATTTTACACATTCTGCTCAAGCTAAGTAGTAAGAGTATCAAAAATTGTGGGTGTCAAAGCTGAGCATTTGATTTGAAAGTTGATGATTTGTTTTGATCATAGAAGATTTATTAGTAGAGCTTTTGATTTTCAATTGGTGGAATGATCCAAAGTAGAAAGCTTAAGTAGTGGCAAGATTGTTTAAAATGTCTCCCCTACTTGATGAATAAGGGAGGGAGGGAGGGAGAGAGAGAGAGAGACTGAATACAATGTTTATTGCACTGATGCACGTGCTGGTCGATCGAAAAGGATCAAAATTATTAGCAATAGATTATTGATAGGCGTAAATTCATCAATTAATTTAGCTATCTACTCAAAGGTGCAGTCGTGCAGCATCTTCTTACTATTCAATATTTAGATTTGAACCCCTTCTTGTTTTCTCTCTCCATTGATGGGCGTTTTAGTTCTTTCTCTCTCCCCATTGATGGGCGTTTTAGCTCTTTGTCGGCTTGAAATACTTGAAAAAGGAGTACTTTATTGAAGGGGTGTGAAGAGAGTTGCATAAAAAATATTTTCTATTCTCTAACCAAACACTAGAAAATATTTTTTGTAAAAATTTGTACTCACCGACCAAAAAAAGGAAAATAAGTGATAAAATCACTCATTTTCTATGAAAATATCTTCTAGAAAAATATTTTCCTTCATACCAAACACACCACCACCACCAACAACCACAACTACCCAGTATAGTCCCACGGGTGGGGTCTGGAGAGGGTAATATGTACGCAGGCCTTACCCCGACCCGATAGGGCAGAGAGGCTGTTTCCAGTCGACCCTCGGCGCATGAGCAGGAAAGGAAAAAAAACAAAAACAAAAACGAAGACAAACATTAGTGACTCCAACATAAATCACACGAACAGTAGTGTAAACATAGGCCATAAATAACCTGGCATATAGAAGGAACAAAATAACAACAGGAGCAAAAGGCATTAGTAACTTTAGGGGAAAATACCAAACACACCCTAAATCCTTATTTTATTGAGCTTATAACTGATGGCTTCTACATTTATGAGTGTTTATCTTCTTGCTTGTATCGTTCTGGAAATCCATGGTTACACATATTGAACCTGGTTACATTGTAGTGTAGTTTGTCATCTGATGACTTAAATACCACTTTAAATGGTTATTATGCAATTGAGATGATTCTTCATTATGGTTGATCTCTTTTGGCTTCTTTGCCGCTTCTGTTTCAGTATGGATACATGTTCAAACTTTGTTATATACATTTAGACTCCTTCATCTTAACAAATTGTTCTGTTTGCACCTAATGTTAGGCTGGAACTAGTTATTTATGTTCGGTCTTATTTATGGTCCAACCAAGAGGTTGTGAGTTCGAGTCTCCCCAAGAGCAAGGTGAGAAGTTCTTGGAAGGATGCCGAGGGTCTATTTGGAAATAGCCTCTCCACCACAGGGTAGGGGTAAGGTCTGCGTACACACTACCCTCCCCAGACCCCACTAAGTGGGATTATACTGGGTTGTTGTTGTTGTTGCTTATTAATGGCCTTTTTACGGGAATACACTGGGTTCATTGTTGTTGTTTTGGTCTTATTAATGGTCTTTGTGGACTCTTCTGATGCCATTACGGTATCCTTGCAGGTTGTAACCATCATTATTAGGAGATTGAGGTGGGTTTCATGCATTCTGGTTGTAGATTATTGCCATGCACCTCTGTGTCAGTTGGGTGGGTAACACGAAGAGCGTGTTCAAGTTGATGTCATGTCAGCATCTAGCAAATTTAATCTATCTTCTAGTAGCCCAGATAGGCCATTGTATGCCTCCGGGCAGCGTGGGTCATATGCATCTGCTTCATTGGATAGGTCGGGTAGCTTCCGCGAGAGCATGGAGAATCCAATCTTATCTACTCTACCTAATATGACAAGAAGTAGTTCAACGATAACACAAACAGATGTCACTAACTTTTTTCAGTGCTTACGTTTTGATCCAAAAGCAATGGTGACAGAGCACAAGCTTAATAGGCACATTGATTTCAAGCGGCTCGCAAGTTTAGCTTTAGGTATGCCAGTAGAGGATTCTCCTCCGGTGTCTTCTAAAGGCAAATTGTCCTCTTCGCCCTTCCCAGAGGAAGCCAGGCGGCTGAAGGCTGGTCTTCGGGAAAGCTGCACTAAAGCTAGGTAGTTATTATGATACTTTGCTCCATTGGTTTATTTTTTATCTGGTCAACTTGGATAAAGATTTGCACTCATACATTTTTCATGAAATATCAGGGAACGTGTAAAGATATTCACTGAATCTTTATCTGTGATCAACAAATGCTTTCCAAGCGTTCCATCAAGGAAGCGATCTCGATCAGACGTCTTATCGAATGAACGACCCAATATGTTATATCCAAGTGACCGCTCAGTTTCTGGTGCAGGCATTGCTAAATTAGGGACCCAGAGTGGTTATGAGTTAGAGCTACAGAAGTCTGAAGAAAGGACTAAGAATTCTGTTCCAAATAAGCGCACTCGAACTTCTATGGTGGATCTGAGGGTTTGTGTCTTTCATTGCATCCTTTTATAACTTTATACAGTATTTCTGAATTTATATTTTCCATTAAATTCATACTTCCTAGTTAAGATTCTCTTTTTGATGCATCTCCTATTATTGCATCAGTAGTTATGAATAACGTAGAGAAGTGACATCAACCTTTCCTGATTTGCTTGTGATTACTCGATGAGATTGTTGGAGTGCTGGTTGAGGATATAAAAAAAGCGAATGGATTTGGATGTTGTTAGAGTGTTAGGATTGAGTCTGCCTTGTTTAACTTGCTTGTGTAATGTTGAGCTCATTGTGAAGTGTTTTTCAGATACTTTCCTGGTCTATGCATGTAAGACTTCATACATTTGAGGAAGTACAGAAATACGAGCTTTTGAAGGGATATGTAATCTTTTTATGTCCCAACCCAATCTAGGGGTCATGACCATCACCTAACGAGCTTGGAGCCCGTCGAGCAAACCCTTAAACTCGTCTGAACATCCATCAATGTAACATGCATTGGGTCCCAAATGACCCGTTGCTATCGATCAATGCTTTAATAAAATATAGTATGCTCATAAAAAGGCCTTGAAGGATGACTTGTATATCGAGCTTCACATCCATTTCGGCTACATGCTCCCATCACTGAACTTGGCACTCCAAGTATTCTGTTTTCGTCCTACTCACCCTGGAATCCTCGTTTGAGGGGTTTAAATGGTAAGGACTTTGGAGGTCTGATGGCTAGAGCTTAACTCCTATTGGACCACAATTATTGAGGTGGCAACAACCTCTTATTTTAACTGGTATGCGAGCCAACAAGTGGTCTAACATAACATGGTATAAAATGTAGTCTAGTTATACTATAGTGGCAGTTCGGATGTTGAAATTGGCTCAGTCGGCTAAGATTCATAAAATTTTAGAACTTTCAGTAGTTACCCAGTAAGTACTTTTCACACTCTTATTATCTCATTAAATAACATGACTCATTATTCTATGTTGTTTTTTTGTTATCAATAAATTTGAATACTCTTTAACATTGATACTTACTCCCTACTTCTTTTTCTGGTACTGCTTAAGGAAATAAAAAATTCATTTACATATTAATTCAAATCCTTACAATCAATTTATTCTTAAGAAGTGCACACATATACCGCTTCCTTATATTCCCAAGTAGGAAAAAGAACATAACATGGTTTCCTTCCTTCTCGTGAGAGAAACAAAATCTTGTCCCCACATTTCATAAGTTCTTGTTAGTTCAACAAGTTACTTCGATAACTTTTAAAGCGTGCTTGGGCTGGGGGTATTACATTTTATACTTGATGGGCAGTTCTTTTATTTTCGTTCCAACTTAGGTGTCTTTTGTAGAGAATCATAATTTTTGGTAGAACATGTTCAACTCAATTTATCCATTTTCATTCATCAACCATGTGCATGTAATCAGTTCTTACATCCTCAAGACTGATGGATATGTTTTGTTAATTTAGCCGGAGGTACGAGCAAGCACTCCATCAAGGCCATCTGGAAATATGGATAGAGATAGGGAGATATTGAGACTTCCAAATGGTAGCACAGTTCAGGGAGAGGAACATACATCATCCATTGCTGTAGAGGGCTGGGAGAAGTCTAAGATGAAAAAGAAACGTTCTGGAATAAAACCAGATACTACTGGAGGCTCCTCAACATCAAAACCTATTGATGGCCACAGGGAACCAAAGCAAGGACTGCAGTCACGTCTTATAGCTGATGGCAATTTGAGGTTTAATGATACCCATGGCTTCAGGTGTTGTATCAAATATCAATGTCAAATTTTACCTCCAACTTTGATGTGTTTAGATTATGATCTGTCTCTACCTACCCTTTTTCTGTGAAAACTTATAGACATATATGAATCGTTGAGGTTCTATTGGTGTATTACCTTTTTTTGCTATGGTTGAGATGTTGTTTGGAAGTACTTTTTATCTGAGAAACTATCTTGTTACACAATTATATTAGGAGCAGTGATCCAAAGAGCATCAAATCCTATAGTAGAAGTAGAAATTGGAGCTTCCTAGCCTCCCACAGAGTGGTTTACCAGAGAAAACAATTATTTGCATATTTGGGCAGTGCCTCCTTGTAATTTGCAGCAGAGCGTCCTTGTGGGTTTATACACAGAAGGGGGGACTGAATCATACCAAAGGAGGAAAGATAGTCCTTTCACCATATTGGGGTTAAACTGAACTCTCAATTTACTTGTTTGTTAATTTGTTTGTCTGCTTCAACCATGATTAGTATCCCATGTTGCTTTATATTTTTTCTTCAGATATAGATGTCAATTTAAGAGAGTGGTAAGTTTTACCACTCAATGTGCCTATTGTGCTGGAAACATCAAGTAGGTCCACTTTGAATTTGGACAAGCTTTTTTCTTTCTACTTAAAGTATTGAGAACCGAAGTCAAGAGGGAATACTGATTTAGCAACTTGCTTTCTCTATCTCACAGGTAGATTATTGGGATATAATAAATTGTAGTTGAGATTAAAAGAGAGGTGGTAACCTTTCGGGACACAAAGAGAGATGGAAGATTTTCCCAGCTTGCATCTGGCGGACAATTTGGAAAGAGAGAAATCAGAGATTTTTTGAAGTACTTACAATAAGCCGAGTCCATTTATGATATTTTAGATTACTTATGATAGTTTAAGCACTAGGAATTCAGGCTTCAATGCTCCTTGTAATTATATAGAACTACACTGCTTTGTGTAATCCCTGTTTAATATATATACTACTATGTTACCTTCTCAAAAAAAAAAAAAAAATTTAAAAGAGGTAGTATCATAATTTTCTATAGGAAGTGTAAAAGGATTAAAGTTATAACCATTTGGTTAGTGAGAGAAAATACCAAATACCAATAATCAATTGCGCCCACTTGTAATCTTTCTTTCCTTTATTGTTCAAGATCATTCTTGTGATTGCGTAATTCATAAGAAGTAGACTTGTTTTTCACTCTGAACTGCCTTTTTTTTTTCTGCAAGTAGACCCGGAGTTGCTCCAGGAGGTGTTGGAATTGGAAAAGCTGATGGTGTATCGCAGAAAGCGCCTTTAGAAGTGCGTTCTTCCATGTCTAAGGTTAACCAAGATAGCAGTCTCCATCTTATTGATAGAAGAGATCGCCCTATTGGTTCAGAAAAAGAAAGGGTGAAAATTAGAGCTATCAAAAAGTATGGAATGCAACCTTTTTTATACTTCTTTTCTTGTTCATTTTTGTTGACTGTGCGATGTAGCTTTTGCAACTTCATCTTTGCTCTTATGCTTTTGAAATCCTTGTTAAGAGTGATATCCTTTTTAGGTTTTATTTTCCTCTCGTTATTTTATGTTCTTTAGATGTTCATTTTATTCTATTTATATATGTAGTAAAACGAAGGCAGCTACTCGAGAATTCACATCTGTTAGTCCTACTTCAAGTACGAAAACGAATTCTGCTGCTCGTGCTCCACGATCTGTTTCTGTCGTTTCACCGAAATTGTCTCCACTAGTTCAACAGGCATCTGCTGCTAATGATTGGGAAGTCTCTCACTGCACAAGCAGATACCCATCTGCGGCCGGGACAGGTAATCGTAAACGCAACCCTTCTATGAGGTCGTCATCACCACCTGTTGCTCAGTGGGCCAGCCAAAGGCCGCAGAAGATCTCTCGACCAGCAAGAAGGGCTAATTTTCCTATCGTTCCCAATAATGATGAAATCCCTTATCTTGATAGCACAAGTGATGTTCTCAGTAATGAAAGGCGTCTTTCTGGTTCTTCCCCTCAACAAGTCAAATTAAAAAGCGATCACTTCTCTTCAGCTGCTTCTGAAAGTGAGGAGTCTGGAGCTGCTGAGATTAAGTCCAAGGACAGGAGCAACAAGTGTGATGAGGTGGATGAAAAAGCTGGGGTCCATGTTCAGAAGATGTCTTTGCTGCTCCCACCAAAGAAAAGTAAGAGGGCTAGTGGGGAAGACCATGGAGATGGTATTCGTAGGCAAGGGAGGACTGGAAGGGGGTTTACCTCCACTAGGACACCAATGCCCTCGATGGTTGGGAAGCTTGGAATTGTTGGAACCGCAAAACAACTCAGAAGCTCTAGACATGGTCTTGATAAGACTGAAAGGTTGAGCCTTATCTCCTTATTTTGATGGTTGGGTCTTTTCTGCCATTTTTAATGCCAGTAGAATAACTATTCTTCATTTATGTGACTATTTATGCAGCAAAGCAGGCCGACCTCCTACCCGAAAGCTCGCTGATCGCAAGGCTTACAAAAGACAGAAACAAGCCATAATGAATGGCTCAGCTGATTTTCTAGGTAGTTATAGCAGCAAGGTAGCTGGATTGTATAGGTGTTTGAGTCATTCTCCTCTTTGGTTATTCACTTCTCTTTTTATTTCTCTTAGTTGGTTCGGATGATGGGCATGAAGAGCTTCTGGCTGCTGCAAGTGCTGTTACCAACACTGGTACACTTACACTCTCGACCCCCTTCTGCTTTTGTTTTCCTGCTAAAAATTCTATCTTTGCAGCACTAATCGGTCATGTTCAATTTATGTTTGTTTGAGAAGATTTTTTTGATGGACCTATATTTAATGCAGCTCAAGCCCTCTCTAGCTTATTCTGGAAGCAGATGGAGCCACTTTTTCGATTTATATCAGAAATAGATATAGCCTTTTTAAGGCAGCAGGTAATAGTCCGTATGTGTATAATATTTGCCTATTATACATGGTTGACTTCTGGGATATGCTAGCAATCTACAAAAATATCTAGCTATGACGATAATTGCAAAGGTTCCTGTCCCTATTCACTTCTTAACGGACAGATATTTGCCTTGTGCTTTCTGGTGGCATGTAAATTGGAAATTTTTGGCCTGTTTGCATTTCTTAGGTTTCCGGGGGGGGGGGGGGCAGAGTAACTTGGGAAGTCCCTTACTTGCCTATTATCATTTCTATAATTTGGTTAGTCATAATACGTCCTTTTATTCCCTTCAACAGACCGTGTTCCTTTTCTTTATGGAGTGGAATGGTGGTTGTCTTTGCCTCCATCTTGTAGTTATTATAATTGATTTTCCTAAGGTTATATTATAAATTCTCGCTTGAAGTAACAAACCAGGAAAGTATTACTATTTCATTTTTCTGGTTTGTCATTTGTATGGTTATAGAAAATCAAATAGAAGTGGAGCAGCAAATCATGTTGAGATCGCTTAATATCTTTTATTATGAGTATCAAGTGCATGTGAAGTTGAACTAGAGCTGAGCTGGTACACAGTGTTTACTGCTATCATAGTTTGTCCTTAAAACTTATCGAGCTTCTTTTCTTATTTAACACATATAAGATGCCCACTTTTTTCTTCTTTCTGTTTGGAAGGGGGATGGGTGGGTGGGAGGTACTTAGTTTGGCCATGCTACCAGTCTTTTACGAGCAACCAATTCTTTTCTTTTCATTTCTTTATGATACTTTCAAGCCTAGAGGCTTCTATTTTTGTATTCTTAAGAATTCTATGAAGAGAGAATATTTTATTATGAAAATTCTTATGCTCAAGTTTCGCATGCTTTTTGACTTTCCCCAACCAGGTCCTTATGGGCCATCTTGTCCCATTAGTGCATTTTTTCTCGGCTAGTACGGGAGGGGGCGTGCATGCTTTTTTTTAAGAGATGTTGGAGTTGCTTAAATATCATCAGACTGGCCATTCCTCTAGTTATAATTTTTGAGAGATGCACTAATATTCACTCTTCTGCTATTAACAGGTAAATCATGAGACCAATCTGGCAGGACCAGTCTCTGACCCTTTTGATGCTGATGGTTCCAGTTTAATCCCAAATGGTTTTGGGTTGAATGAGTTTGGGGGAAATATAAATGAAACACAGTGTCTTGAAAGTACCCTAGACTGTATGGTCTCTGAAAAGAGTAAACCTAAGGATATTTCCTTGTACCAAAGAGTGATGGCAGCTCTAATACCTGAAGATATTTATTGCAGTGGGAATGAAGATCTTAGTTCCGACAGTTATCAATCTGGATTTGAAATGGAAATGAATTCCGAATCAGATACTTCTTGTGCACAAATATTATATGACAGTGAAACTTCCAAATACCCTGCCTCTAATAGATACATGATAACTGCCAGTGGGGGTCCCTTTGATAATATGGAGCAAGTCATGGCATATAATAACATTACATCCCCCTCTGACAATGGGGATTTTTTAAACTATGACCATTCACAAAAATGTTTACTTCCACAGCAGCAAACCACACCTGACTTTGTCTGTTCTGAGTATCATTATAGTGAGATGTCTATTGATGAGAAACTTCTTCTTGAGATTCACTGTATTGGAATATATCCGCAAATGGAGGTAGGTTTCAAGGATCCTCAATATGTTGTATGGTGATAGTTCTGTTTGTGCCCTCACCTTGATTTACTGTTCCTTGGTATGCTAATTGCTTATGTTCGATGCAGTCTGATTTAGCACATACAGGGGATGGAGAAATCAGTGTGGACATGAGTAGATTGGATGAGAAGCACCAGGAAATGGTAAATCTTATTCCGAATTAGTACATTTTTAAGTAACGTATCTTCTCTGCCCTCTATCCTTGTCTCTTGCTCAGAGTTTCTCTCGCTTTTCTTGATTTGTTGATCCAACTGCTGCTAAACCAAAAGTGAATCAGCTTTGAACCTATGTCTATGCACATTCTATCATCACTTACTGAGAGAGTATTGGATATTTAACATGGGGGTTGATACCTCTTCAAGGAGTGCTCTTTGAATGAGCGTTCTCAATGAGCTGGGGAAGTTTCTTGAATGCTCTCAATTTTGATTTGAGTATCTAAATATGGGTCAATGCAACAAAAGCATCTCTGAACAAGGTTCTAGCACCATGCCAAATGTGTCTGAAGTAGAAGAGCAAAGGTGTTTTAGGAGAAGGATATGAAGTTCTCACTCAGAAGGAGGGAAAAGCTACATATTACAGAGTGGAAGCTTTTCTTTTAACTTTATTAGAGCCTATTGCTTCCTCCTGTGAGTCGTATAGACCTGAAATTAAGTTGTTTCCTTCTCCTATTGTCCCTGTGTATGTTGTTTAGTGCAGTTGGGGTGTGAGAACCACTGTAGCACCTGTGCTTATCACCCTGCTGTCTTATATTATTTTATTGGTGCTTTGTCCCTGTTTGGAATAAGAGTTTTTGCTCTTTTTGTGTATCATGATATAGTTTGTGCAACCTATTTACATTGTTTCTGCTTGCAGCTTTTCTTATGTGATTGCTTGTTGCATAGGTTTCTAAGAAGAAAGAGATGCTGGAAAAGCTGTTGAATTCAGCTACAGAGACGAGAGAGTTTCAAGAAAAGTATTATGCTTCTTTCAGATGCATAACCTTGATCCTTGCTCAACCCCATTTATTGATATAATAACTCAAGCATTTAATTGTCTTATAGGGAGTTCGAACAGCATGCTCTTGACAAACTTGTGGAAATGGCATACAAGAAATATATGGTATGATGAAATTTTTAACCAGTTCCTTTCCTGGTCAGGGTTCAGAGATATCTGTTTATTTTATATCAAGGGATCATATGCACTTCTCTTTTTATCTTTGTGGGTGAGTGTTTATATCCCCTCTTAGAGGACCTTGAACTCTGATTATCTAATGGTTGATTTAGGTGCCTTATTACTGTGAACAAATATCGCCCTGGGTTTATACGTATAGTTCTTTCCTTTCAATTCTGCTGAGCAGTTTTCTCGGAATCAATCTCCATCTTCTTCTTCTTTCCATATATGTTATAACCAAAAACAGTATTCCTTTATATCAATCTAATTTCTGGCTTCAAGGCAAAAGCAGGAAACGAAAGTCACGCTGGTGCCTTTATTTTCCTATATATGACAGTGGATGGGTCTGCAGAGTTCTACATATAATTCATTGCACATAAATGTTGGACAAAGTGAACCCTGGGTCTCCCTGTCAGTCTGTCTGTATCTTTGTGACATAATAGAGCCCTCGATTGATTTCATCAAGGCTATTCTGCTCTGTGTATGCTTTTTTTTCTCTCTTGTTCTGCAATCATTCAGGTTATCATTGATTTATCATTTATCTTAGTTGCTAATAGCATCGTTTATATTATCTTCTTTTCATTGTAGTTCGTATACAGATTGTGTTGAGTCTTGCATACTGCCTCTAGTAGTTGATAGCAAAATTGTCTGTAGTGTCTCAGTGTGAAGTTGTCCTTAAACTCATAAAATCATTCATTGACATTGTCTTGTCTTGACAGAGTTGTCGTCGGGGTCCAAATTCACACGGGGCGAAGGGTGCTATTGGGAAAATGGCCAAGCAAGCTGCCTTAACATTGGTGAAGCGAACTCTGGATCGGTGCCAAGAATTTGAGGTGACAGGAAAGAGCTGCTTCAGTGAGCCATTGTACAAGGATATGTTCCTTTCTGCGATATCCCGCCTTAGTGACGGACAAACAGATTCCAACACTGATGGTGAAGCTGCAAAATCTTATTTTAGCCCACAGCAGAGCCCATCTCTAAGCCAGGACATACTTTATGAAGCCAATTTATCTTCTGAAGCAAGTAGAGTCAAGCGTAGGGAGTTGGAAGATGTCCTTGGTACTAGCATTGGTGCATCTTCTGGTGCTTTTTCAGGTGTTGGGAGTTCACTTTCAAGCAGTGCAAAAGGGAAGAGAAGTGAGAGGGATCGAGAAGGAAAAGGAAATGGCAGAGAGGCATCATTGCGTGGTGGATCAATAAAGATTGGCCGACCTTCCTCTTCCTATGTTAAGGGAGAAAGAAAGCCTAAAACGAAAACTAAGCTGAAAACTACTCAATTATCAACATCTGTCAATGGCCTTCTAGGCAAGAAGTCAGAGCAACCTAAATTACCAGGATCTTCAATAGTGAAATCAAGTAATATCAAAGATAAGAATGATTATGACTTTGATGAATTAGAGGATCCCATTGACTTATCTGGTTTGCAACTCCCTGGAATGGATGTTTTAGGTGTCCCTGATGACCTTGACGGTCAGGGACAGGACATAGGCTCATGGTTGAACTTTGATGATGATGGTTTACAAGATCATAATGACTTGATGGGCCTTGAGATTCCAATGGACGATCTGTCGGATTTGAATATGATGGTCTGAAGTCATTTTTGCTGTAATTCCTGTTGATTGCCATTGTCTGGGAGAAACATCAATATTGAGTAACTATAAGTCAGCTTCTGTGCCCGTCAGTCCATAGTTAGGGCTATATATTCTTTCAGATACTCATACACTGCTTCATTCTTGTGTGAACCGTCCGACCCCTTTGATTTTGTCCCTTTCAACTTGTCGACTTTGACTGTAGATTTGGTATAACGCTTAAGATAGTACTATAGTTATAGTACCATAGAAATACTGTATTTTAGCAGTACAGGTAAGGGAAATGATGTCCTTTGTACATAAATTGTAAGTGTTCAATAAAACCACTTTATTTAAATCATCCCATCCTTCTATTACGAGTTTCAATGTTGCCTAATTATATATGTTTAGTTGTTCATTTTCTCTTATTTGGTGTGTTGCTTCTACTATCTAGCCTATTATGCATTTTCTATCATGGTCACATCTTTTTGGCGTTTATATGATTCAGGAACTCTGCAACTTATGGTTTGTGGCTCTATGCTGAGCTCTCATGGATTATGGATGACCTATTGGTGGTTTCTGTTGCTATCTTTTACTATAAGAAGCTAACCTGTAATGCAAAAATGGACCTGCTAGTTCCATGCTGTCTGTTATGTGCTCCTGCTGTCTGCAGGATATCAATTTGCGAGGAGTTTTGTAACATGGAAGAAAGCAAAATGCACCTCAAGTATATCATGGCCAATGCAAAATTTGCTTTCTTTCACGGTATTACTGTATGGTCGTTGTGTTTAAACTGGATGGTTTTGTATTAGCTCTAATTTGGAGTATGATGACCGATTCCCTCTTCACTTGAATTTTATGCAAAACTGTCATCTTAACTCGACTAGCATTTAGGGATACATAGTCCTGTGGAGGTAACATTCTATTCTATTGCTTTTATATCAGTCAGTCTGGCTGTATTTTGGATCTTCTGCATTTATGCTCTTTTTTATATGGTAACATTGTGACTTGAACCTACAACCGTAGATCACAACCATGTATTTTTTAGTACAAATGTTCTTTTCCATTTTAATGATTATATTTTCTGTATTTCTAGAGCCGAAATAGCCGTAAGATTGAGGAACTTCAACACTTGTTGCCTTTTGTTCCACTTAGACACTCTGTGATAAAGACTGCGAGGGAGGGTAGAAAGAGAGCCACTGCAGATGCTACTGGAAGACAGGGTGAGAGTCTACCAGCTTCAGCAACAGTTGCTGCTGGGTATCTATTTGCCTGACTACAGGAGTCTTCTCTGCCACATAAGGTAAAAGTATTTTATATATTAGGCAAACACACAATAAATTTTCATGCTACTGGACAATTTGAAAATGAGTCTAAATTCATCCTTCATCCTTCTGATAAGTTTCATTCCCATACCTGTAGTTTTAGTATTATTCTTGTATTTCCTTATTCTTAGATTGTCTATTACTACCTGAATTGCTTTTGTTTCGGTTCTATTATTATCTTGTTGTTGTCATTGCTTCTTTTTCCTTGACTTCTTTACTATTGTATTTTTCTAAACTGCTGTGTTTATGAGCAGAGGGTTTATCGGAAACAACCTTTCTACCTGCACAAGGTAGGGGTAGGGGTATGGTCTGTATATAAACTACCCTCCTAGACCCCACTTGTAGAATTACATTGGGATGTTGTATCCTTCTAATAAGTGATACCAAAGAAGGAAAGTGAGGTTACTTCAACGTTGGACCTACAAGTGAAATGGGGAGCATGTGCACAGATTTTTCCTAAGGTGCTATTCTTAGACTTAGTTTTGCCAGGAGATTGATGGAAGTTTATCATGAGATGAAGAAGGATATGCACAAGGTGTTCATCGACCTAATAAAGGCATATTATAGATTACCAAGAAAGGTGCGTTGGTAGGTGTTGGAGAAGGAAAGAATTTATAAGAGCCATCGCTAATTTGAGAACAACATTAGGAGATACAATGGAGTTGCACGTAACCGTGGGTTTATACCAGGGATCGGCATTGAGCCTGTACTTGTTTACCCAAGTTATGGATGAGCTAACCAACACAATACAAAATGAGATCCCTTGGTGCATGTTATCTACTGACGATATGTAGTGCTAATTGATGAAAACATCGAGGGTGTCAACCAAAAATTTGAACTATGGAGAAGCACTCCAGAGAGAAGGGTTTTAGGTGATGGAACAAAGTAGAAAGCAATGTAAGGCAGAAAACAATCCTAGCATGCATATGTTGGGCTGTTTAGAAGGAAAAATATATTAGGTGCCTTGAAGATACAACTTGCAAAATTCATAGAATCAAGGTGAATTGTATTTTGTTATTTTATTTTTGGTGTAAAGGAAACTATATAGATGAAGCCGAAACATTACAAGAGTTTCTAGAGTCCCTGTTAGAGGAATAAGGACATACTTTTGCTTTTTGGAATTGTAAATTGGCTCGCAGCACATCCTTTGTGCTGATGATTAATACAATGTTACCTTTCTAAAAAAGAGTAAGGGTTTTAGGATTAAAGAAGTATGACTTTATATTTACTGCAATTTAGTCAACATACAAAAAGTGAAATTAAGGTGAAATTAGATGGGTATTTGTATTCGCAATAATATTAGCACGAGTTGATTTAAATGGAGTAACCTAGTCGGTGAGGATTCATATAGCCGACCCCAACTTGTTTGAGACCGAGTCGTATTTGTTGTTCCTGTGCTATCCTTAGGCTCAAGAAGTTGCTAATTAATGCTTTTCTAGAACGCTGATAAACATAGATATGGCTTGGATTGCAAATGAGTTGTGTTGACTCCAAGTTAGAGTCAGGTAGTTGGACCTGTTTTATCAGGAAAAGGCTAATGACCATGTGAATTTGGGCTTTCTGGACTTCGTTTATGGATAGTTGCAGAGAAAATTAGAGACAGTAGAACCATTATACATATCTGTTATGAGATTTTCAATTACGGTCGATGGGAATCATATAGGTTCTTTGGGGAAACCGTGGGCTTGAGCAAGCGAATCCTATATTATTCATGTTATTCATTTTTGTGATGGAGGCACTCAACAAAAACTTATAGAGCAGTGGTGGAAGGGTATTTGGCTGGTGGGTATTTGAGGCAATCCACAAATAGGAGGGGAGGACATGATACAGTACAAGTGTTCATTTGTTAATTGCGGTTGACGCATTGGTGTTTGTGTGATATAGAGATGGACCAGCTTAACTCATGTGCAAACTAACTCATTCTTCCTTAGTGCATGTACTTCTTTTGTGCGGGACCTTGAAGGAAAATTCAAACGTAAGGAGGTGATCAATCCCGAAAAGACGAAGGATTCCACGGATGAAGAAGAAAGTATTGATAGTGAGGCCATTGTGTTGAGAAGTTTCCAAGGAGAAGGATGCGAGATTTGGGACAATCAGTTGTGGAATGACTTTGAGGATGAATAGCAAGGTAGCTGCCAAGGAGATTGGAAGAACTAAAGATGCGGATGTTGAGGATCTTGAACTAAGTGTAGGGCTTGAAGATACAACATGGGAGGAGAAACCAACTTGTGAAATGAAGGGAGTTGGCCCGAGAACTATTAACTACCTTGCTATCTCTTAATATGTTGTTGATGTGAGCACGTAATTTTTGCCCTACATGAGAATTACTCCTAAAAAATTCAAAAAAATAAATAAAATAGTTTTGTGTTGTGCGTAATTTTTGTGATTTTTGTTATTTTTTTATTATTTTTGCATTTGTTTTTGTGTGTGCATGTCTATTGTTTAAATTAATATAAAATACAAAAATGTTTGCATTTGCATGTAAATTCATGTTTGTAATTTAGAGTAATTAAGTTTGTTTTACGAAAATGAAAATAACAAAAATTTAGGTATTTTTGCATTTTTTACCATTTATTGTCCAATTGTGTGATTTTATTTTATTTGGTATTTAATTATGTATGTTTAATTGTTATTGGTGATCAATTAATACTTTTAATAAGTTAATTTTATTTTGTGATTAGGATTTTAAATTTTAGTTTGAAATGATTTAAGAAAATTAAGAAAAAAAAACAAAAGAGATGAAAAAATGAAAACAAATCGGATTTGGGCCAATTTTCTAAATCAAAAACCAGGCCCAAATATTGAACCCTTACCCAAAGCACAACTCCCCTGCCCAACCCGTCCGTCTCCCAAACCCGGAAACCCGGTCAGCCCAACCCCATCTTTTAATCCAAGCCGTTCAGATTGTTTGATCCAACGGCTTGGATTAATTAGACCATTTTAATATCCAAAACCCCAAAGACCCCCCACCAAACCCAAACCCGGCTAAACCATTTCATTTCCCATCTCCCATCTATTTCCCCCAAAATCAAAATCCCTCTCCCAAAAAACCCTAGAGCCGCCGCACCCTTCCTCCACTTTAAACCGACGGCAATCTTGCCAAATCACCCAAAACTTACACCATAACACCCCAAGATCCCCTCCGTTCCAACCATGAACTCGCTTCCCTTCAAATCACGCCGAAATCGCTCGAATCTCCAAATCCAGGCATGAACCCTAGCCGCCGCCGCGAGATTCCGGTGGCGGCGCCTTCCCTTTAGCCCTAAAACTCGCACAAAACCTTCACCTCGTCTCCCTCACACCCAAACCAGCCTTTGTTCCATTCGAATCCAACCAGAGAATCTTGAATCACAAATCGAGGCCAAGAACCCTAGAAAGAAAATCGAATTTAAAGTCTCTGTGAAAGACAAAGAATTGGGGTATCAATTGATTTTAGCCGATTGTTTTTAGTCGAAAACAATCGTTTAAAGTCTATTTTTGCCTCAAAATGGCCCGAGTCAGAATCCGATTTCGTTCGTCCAGTTGTTCGACTTCTTTTGGGGTAATTTTCTTTTCCTATTTGTTCCAATTGGATACTTGTTTGTTTCGTATATTTGTTTAGTCTAATTTCGTTGAATTCTTCTCAAATTTTCGCCCATTCTTTCTTCTCCTCAAAGACCTTTATTTGGTCAATTGCTTTTCTGTCTTTGTTTGTTTGATTACGTATGTTGTCGAATACGTGTTCGCGTCGATTAGCGTCGTCGAACAATTAACTTTGTATTCCCCAGCATTGGCCGAGAATTCCTTGATTCACCGTTTTGAGATTGATTGTTTATCGATTGTACGTATCGTAATCGATTGATTGTTGTTTGTTGTTTAGTATGCGTATTCGATGCGATTAATATAGTCGAATGATTTTTAGACCTTGTCCTGTTCTGCCCGGAAGTATGGGTCGTTTGATTCACTGTTCGTCGACTATTGTTTATCGATTATGCGTATTCGAATGTCGTCGATTAATTCTGTGAGTTCATTTTGTTAGAACAATGGACCATGATTAGCTGGTCAACTGGCTGTTAATGTCGTTGTTGGTTTATAACTGTCGAATTATAGTTTGTTAACTATGTGTGATTTCACTGGATTCATAGCTGTTTGTTTAGTAGATGTGATTGTTATGATTCTCTGTAGGTCTGAGTTTTGGATTTCAGATTAGGAAATGTTGAATTGGATATAGCTGTTATAGATTTTAGTTTAAAAGTTAGAAGCCAACAGCTAGGGATCAAAGTGCAATGCACATGACTTGTTTTACAGCAGGATAGGCATTAGGTTTGGACTGCAGATTAGTTTTAAATAGAAAATGGGCTGGCCTGGATGGTTTTAAATAGAATTGGCAGTCTTTATAGGCTGGATAAGATCTGAACATGGGAAGAAATTAGTTTTCTTAATAGGTCTAGTGCATTAAAAAGCTGAAAAGTGAAAAAGTGGGAGTAACATGGTTTGGCCAGATCTGAAACTAAAAAATGGGGTTGTTACTTTGGTCATTTGGAGGCTATAAAAGGGGTTAAGACTCACTGGAACAGACACACATTGAGACACACTGGGATACAGAATACATTGGGGAGTTTAGTTGAGGATCCTGTGAGTTTAAAGAAAAATCAGAGAGAGTTTTTGAAGGGAAAACACACACACATTTGAGACATACACAAAACACTCACTGGAAAATACACACACATTGAAAACTGGCAGAACACTTGAACACACAGAGAATATACACTTACTGGTAGATAGAGCTGTTTGAAAGGTTCTTTTGAGTTCACTTGAGTCTTTGCTGGTTTGCTACTTGATTTTCTGGAGTTTGCTGTGGTTTTTCTTAATCCCTTGTTGCTTCGAGTTATCCCGGGAATCCCAATTTGATGCGTTTGCTGTTATAAAGCTGGGTTTCTGTTATTGCTGTTGACTCGCTGTGCTGTTAGTCTTGCTGTAGTGCTGCTTACATTGTTGCTGACCATTCCTCTTCTCCTATTTCCATTGTCCAGGTACAAGTGTAAACTTCTGATAACATATGCTTAAATGGATTGAATCAAATGGAGAAGGCTTCTAAATTTGTTGTTGATTGACCCTATTTCCCTTTGCTCCATTTGCATATTAGTTGATGTTTTAGCTCATTTAAAGTTAGAAAGGCATAGTGTTGTAATTATGATAGGATAATTCGTATAACTTGAATCACATCATGTACATGTTAAACAAAGTTTCATATGTTGTTTAACATTACTTTAACATTTTTAAACTCATAGCCTTACATGGTTGAATCTTAGTTAGCCAATTAAAAATTCATTTCAGTTACATAGGTCGTTTCTTTATGTGTGTATTTGTGTATGTTTCCAGTGTGTATGTGAGAATCAACCCAAAAAAATAAAAAATAAAAAAAAATAAAAAAAAAAAAAAATATAATGCAAAATTGTACAAATTCAGCTAGTTTACATGTTATTGGGCCATTTTTGATACATAGAAACTACATGATTGTGACTTTAGTTAAATGTACTCATTTCGAAATAATTTTGGCATGTCGTCTTATATAAATTGCGTGGCCTTCACTCAACTAATGCTATATCGGTCTTAGAATTCGAGGTGCGTCGTTAACAAAATACATGACTCTAGATAAAACTCATAATTTAAATCTAATAAATTGATAAATACTCATAGCTTTGCTCTACGACCAATTTAGGTTAACATTACGATTGTATATACGCTCGAGTAATTCAATTCTTTAAAATGCGAGTAATTCAAGCAATTAAAAGTGGTTAAAAGTTAAAAATTAGCACATAAGTTAAAACATGTTATAAAATCAGATAAATAAGCCAAATATGATAATTAAGCGACCGTGCTAGAACCACGGGATCCGGGGGTGCCTAACACCTTCCCTCGGGTCAACAGAATTCCTTACTTAGAATCTCTGGTTTGCAGACTTCATTGGAAAGTCGTAAATTTCCTCGATTCGGGATTTAAATAAATCGGTGACTTGGGACACCTTAATTTATTCCAAGTGGCGACTCTGAAATAAATAGAATAATCCTGTTTCGAATATTGTCACTTAAATTGGAAAAACTCCTCACGCATCTACCCTCCGGGGTAAGGGGCGCGCCAAAAGGAGGTGTGACAGTCTGTACTTATCCTCGGGAGGCTGCAGAACCTTTTAGGGTTTAAGAATTCGAGCTTTGAATAGTTATTTTATTTGGCTTATTTATTATCCGATTTTATTACATGTTTATATTTGATATGCTAAATGTTGCTTTACCGCTTTGATATTTTGTGAATCGTATATAAATTGTGCCGATACCCATTTTTTCTCTTCTGAGTCTTTTGAAATATAATATCGGGCATTTGCTGGACATAGCCTGTTTTTCTCAAGATAGCTGTGGTGCTTGGCACCCGGTGAAGGATTTTGTAGTCACACATGTTTAGGCGGAGAGTTTTGTCAATTAAGCCGGAAAGCCATGCTACCGGTGCACTGACACTCTTCGGCTCGAGTTGTCCGCTCGAGTTAAAGCCAATCTAGACACTTTTCCAACAGGATGATGACTTAGAATAACAAAACCTTATGCCGGATCCCCGATAGGAACGTTTATTTGCATCATGTGCATATTTGATTTAGGAGGCTCAACACAGGGGTTGGGCCTGTCTAGGACAGGTGTACCTGAAACAAAAAGACCAACTTGTTGCATCTTTTCGTGTGCATTTATTTGTTTCGATCTTACATGCCGACCGGTTTGTTAAAAAGAGGAAGAAGTGGAAAACGTCAGGGTACATAGTTAAAATAGTTTTATGGAAAATAGTTAGTTCTTTGAAAATAAATTCTGAAAAAATGCAAAAAATTCCAAATAAATTTTCTTAATTTTACGAAAATAGTTAGTTCTTTAAAAAATAAATTTTAAAAAAATGCAAAAAAAAAATTTCCAAATAATTTTTCTTAATTTTACGAAAATAGTTAGTTCTTTAAAAAATAAATTTTGAAAAAATGCAAAAAAAAAAAAAAAAATTCCAAATAAATTTTCTTAGTTCCTTTGAAAATAATTAGTTTTAGAAATGTTGTTTAAAAATAGTTTGTTTTCTTTTCTTAAAATGATTTAGTTCTTTTATTTTCGAACTACGCAAGTTTGATTCTCACCAAACATGAGATACGTAGGCAACCCATATCGGGCTCAACTAATACCGATTTTTTTTATTAAGGAAAACAATAATAAAAATATTAGAATTAGGATTTTTGGTTTTAGTCGAGAGTTAGGAAATTTTGCAAAAATAGCCAAACGCCTCAAAAGGGGCGCCGGAGGACTAATTTCGCAAAACGGAATATAGACATCACGTTGGTATCCTGTTATACAGCCTTCAAATCTTCTTCAAGTGTTGAAAGGCCGTATTAACAAGACTCGTTTTTTTACATAATGAAAATTTTTTTATACATAATGAAAATATATATATATATATATATATAAAAAATAAAAAATAAAAAAAATTTTGAAAAAATCTTAAGTTCATTTTTATCTTTTCTAGGATCAGCATGACTTCCTCGCAACGAATCGGACAGAAAAGGGCAAGAGACGAAATGCCACCCATGTTCATGGTCCAAGACAAGACCCAGATCGGCTCTTTAAATGGTGGACTAGTTTCTCGGTTTGGGAAAGAAATCAAGTTCACAAGCACCTCAAGTTTCTTCCGGACATCATGATGATAAAACCGGACAAAAATGTGATCAGAGCTTTAGTGAGTTTTTGGGACTCAACAAGCAATGTGTTCAGATTCCGGGATTGCGAAATGACACCCACTTTGGAAGAATTGGGCGGACTCACAGGACTCGGAAGAGATTTGCACAAGATGAGACCTGCAACTCCTAGGCAGATGGGTGTAAATAATTTCTTGAAAAAGTTATGTCTCCGGCGGGTTCCCATGGGTTGTTTGGAGAACGGTTGGGTGCCACTGGATTATCTCTACGACAGATTTGGTGATAAGAATGGGTTCGCGAAATTCTCAAACACTGAATTTGTCAACCAGTTGAATTATGACGCCTGGGAGACTTAAGAATCTATAATTTTATGATCGCTTTTTTGGGAACCATGATTTTTCCCGAACGTGGCGGACGCATCAGAATCCGTTTGGCTGCGGTGGTCTCATATCTACAGAGTAACGAGGAACACACTATTCTTCCGATGATACTAGGAGACATCTTCCGGGCCTTAACTCGGTGCCAAGAAGGACAAGATTATTTTGAAGGTTGCAATATCTTATTACAAATGTGGTTTATAGAACATCTCTATCATCACCCGATTGTGATAAACTTCAAAGCAGATTGGCTGAATTATATTCGCTGTCATACAAACAGAGCTGCCCGTTGTAACCTTCCAGAAGACTTGAGGAGGCAAAAGCGGCTTTGGTTGCAGTCCGGACAAAATGGAAGAGAGCAGCCCACCAAGAAGCACTCCGTCTACAACAAGTAGAGAAAGACTATGATGCAATCATCGTTGATTTAAGAAAAGCAAATGCCACTCTTAGAGAGCGAACTCTCAGGCAAGTCCAAGATGCTAAAGCAGATAGAGACCGTTGTCACAACTTGATGGCACGGATGGAAAGACAAATAGATAGGCTCTTGGACCATGTCTCCGGCAACTCTCGAGTCTTAGGGGCGAAGAACCGACACATAGGGCAGCTGCTCAGAGAAAAAGACATGATCAGGACCAAGATCAATGAGATCGGGCACTACATTACTATGAGGTGTTTGACCTGCGAACGAGTACCTCCAATCATGGAATGTGTCCACCAAGTCATGGCAGAATTGGGGAGTATACAGAAAGATCTTACACCAAGAACTGCAGCAAGGCCAAACAACGCCCCCGGGCGCAAAGATTCGAGGCGTTGGAACATGCTTAGAAGAGTCTGTTATTTTAGAGTCTGTTTGTCCTTTTAAAAGTTTTTCTCCATTGTTGTCATTTTGCAAGTGTTTCAAGTTTGAAGTTTGTTGAAATAAAATTCATGAACATTTCATTCATATCTTATATCTATTGTATTCCGAACTACGCCCGGTCTGATTCATGCGGGGACATGATACGTAGGCAATCCACATAAGATTCGACCATCACTAAAAAAAAAAAATTAATAAAAAGGGGGGGGAGAAGTTAAAAGAAAAAGAAGATTGATAAAGGATGAATGCGAAGGAAAATACAAACCGGAATGACGCATCGCAAACGAATACATGTAGCAACATCATCACCTGTATAAGTGCATCACACCCAACGTGAGATTACTTATCTGTTATGTTGTTTCAGACTAACCGTTTGTTTGCCAAACTTCAGGTTTTAGTAAAAGTGGTTGACTTTGCGGTAATCTGGCACCACATTCGTACTTCACAAGGTCCAAAGGAAAAGTTCGGCAGCCTGAAAGTACTCATTCCTATTTTACTAGATCAAAAAAGGGTGCCGACATGTCTTCAGAAATGCCTTTAGCAACCATTCCCGTTTCAGAGGAAAGCTCATTGACAACCATCCCGGCTACTGAGTCGGCAGCTTTGGAGGAGAATAGAATGTTGCGTTGCCGCATGCTCGAGATGTTGGACGATTGGAACAACGGGAAAGAGCCCCCGAGTCTGGTCCCTGGGTTCCTTGAAATTCTTCTCAGGTCAAGTGGAATTTCAAATACCCCCATCAATTACCCGCCTACTCTGTTCGGGTATTCTAATGCTACAACCCTCTCTGAATCACCCTTCACCTCCCATCCTCGGGTGACACCACATGATACATCTGCAAGAACGTCGGTTGAGTTGCCAGTTCCAGTTACAACGCACCCTACCGCACATGCTCCTTTCTTCGATTCCGCATCCTTTACATTCCCAGCACCACCGCTTACACGGGACCATACCCAGGTTGCAGCCAATATATATCCTCAACCACCTCGATATGAGTTTCTACCAAGCCAAAATCCAAAGGCCCCCGAGCAGGATGAGATGGCAAAAAGAATGAGGAGTTTGGAACAAAGCCTGAAGAACATGCAAGGTCTAAGTGGACAGAAAAGTGTATCTTACGCCGATCTATGCATGTTCCCGCACGTCCACTTGCCATCAGGTTTTAAGACACCAAAGTTCGAAAAGTATGACGGGCATGGCGACCCCATTGCTCATTTGAAGAAATACTGCAATCAATTGCGGGGTGCCGGCGGCAGGGAAGAATTGTTGATGGCGTACTTCGGAGAAAGTTTGGTCGGAATAGCATCAGAATGGTATATGGATCAAGACATATCTCGATGGCACATCCGGGATGATCTGGCCAGAGATTTTGTGAAACAGTTCCAATACAACATCGATATTGCGCCAGACAGGAATTCTCTATCGAACTTAAAGAAGAAGCCCTCGAAAAGCTTCAGAGAATACGCCATCAAATGGCGAGAGCAAGCATCTAGGGTAAAAACCCCTATGGACGACATTGAAATGGTCACGACTTTTCTCCAAGCTCAAGAGCCAGACTACTTTCAAAATATGATGTCGACGATGGGAAAACCTTTCGCCGAAGCAATCAAGATCGGAGAAATGGTAGAAAATGGCTTGAAAACAAGGCGAATTTTGAGTCAAGCGGCCATTCGGGCAACTTCCCAAGCCATTCAAGGCGGGTCTGGAGGGATGCCTAGAAGCAAGAAGAAAGAGGAAACTGCCATGGCGGCGGTAGAAGATAGGAGATATCGAACCTCAAGACAGGTATTCTCCGACAGGGCCCCCCAGCATTACTATCCACCTCACAACATGGCCTATGCTCCTCCGCCTCCACCTTATGCAGTCATGAACATTCAACCTCTGGCACGGCCACAGCCACCAGCCAACAGGAATCCACCTCCTTTCCAGAGAAACCAACCCCCTTACCCAAACCAGTATAATCCACGGCCAAACAACACCCGACACCGTGAGCAACCCAAAATGAGCTTTACACCGATTGGGGAGCCATATTCCACTCTTTTCCCAAAACTCAGGCAAGAAAACCTACTGCAGCCTGTTCCGCAGAACAGGCAGAATCCAGATTCTCCTGCCTACCAGAGAGGAATATATTGTGCATATCATTCGGGTGTCGAAGGACACAGTACTGACAATTGTTGGACATTGAAAAAGGCAGTGCAAGAATTGATCAATCAGGGGAGGATCGTCTTCGCAGATGAAGACATCCCAAATGTGACAAACAACCCATTACCAGCCCACAACAACGGGCCGGTGATTGGAATGATTTGTGACGACAAGGAATTTGACCCAGCTTTGAAAGCGATAATCGCCATTGCCAACATAGAGAAGCGGCCTGAGGCTCCCCCGAAACAAGAGAAAATGGGGAAAAAGGTTGAAGTTCTCGAGACCAGATCTGAAAAGACGATTGAATTGAAAGCATCGTCTTAGAAAAGCGGAGTCCTTTACCTCCCACGAGGTCGGTCGGAAAAACCATTGTCAATAGGTGCCCCCAAGAAGTTCCACTTAAAGAGAGAAACATCAATGTATGTACCAAAAGGAACTTATGTGGCCCGAAAACCGGATGAACCCGTGGTTATTGCACGCGTGCAACAAAAACCAATGACAGATCCGTCCGCAGTACCCTGGAGATACCAACGAACACTTGTTACGCGCAAAGGGAAAGAGGTTGCGGGAAATTCATCTGAGAACATCCTAGGGCAGAAGTACTTAAACACGCAGGAGGTAAATAACGCCACACAAAGGCGCTTCCCATCAAAGAAACCTGTAAGTGCTGAAGAGGTAGAGGTCTTTTTTCAAAAGATGCAAATGCCTGATTATGAGGTGATAGACCAACTGCGCAAATGCCCAGAACAGGTGTCGATGTTGTCCCTTCTAATGAAGTCTACGGAACATCAGAAGGTTTTGCTAAAAGCCTTGAATGAGGCGTATGTGCCTATTGAGACTTCATCCGAACAACTTGAAAGAATGGCAAAGAGATTCTTCGCGATCAATCAGATTTCTTTCAGCAAAGCTGATTTGCCTTTGGAGGGTGCCGCCCACAACAAAGCTTTGCATTTGACCGTCAAATGCGAAGGCTACTATATGAAGAGGGTCATGGTTGATGGGGGTTCGGGGGTAGACATATGCCCGCTTTCCACTTTAGGCCGCATAGGAATCGGAGCTGAAAGGATTCGGCCTAACAACATATGTGTGCGAGCTTTTGACGGGGTGAAAAGAGATATTGTCGGAGAGATTGATGTAATTATGACCATCGGCCCGGTGGACTTCGAAGTGACATTCCAAGTTTTGGATATGGACACTTCTTACAATTTTCTTATGGGGAGACCATGGATTCATGCGGCCGGAGCTGTGCCCTCTACCCTCCATCAGATGTTAAAATTCGAACACAAGGGACAAGAGATTGTGGTCCACGGGGAAGACGAACAATCAATTTATCGAGATCCGTCCATCCCCTGCTTAGAAGCGGAAGCGGGAAGCGAAAAAATTGTCTATCAAGCTTTCGAGATTGTGTTGGCAGATCAACACGAAGAAGGGAACCCTCTCCCCCAACCTTTCTTGTCTAATACCTCCATCATGGTGGCAAAAGAAATGATTAAACATGGATTCCAGCCGGGAAAAGGTTTGGGAAAGTCCTTACAAGGAATGCCGAAGCTGATAACCTTACCCGTAGCTGAAAAGTTCTTCGGAGTAGGCTTTCGCCCAACCCCTGAAGATGAGAGATGGGCCAACAAGAGAAAGGAGAAAGGATGGGTTCTGCCGCAACCATTGCCACATCTGTACCAAACTTTTGTCCGACCAAGGTACATTGAAGAAGAAGAAGACGAGGTCTTCACAGCGGAGGAAATTGAAGAAATATGCGGGGCCATGAGGCAAATACTCTATGATGTTAATATGGTCCAATCGGGAGAAGGGACGAGCACCGCTGAGGTGCTGTATGTGGGCCCTGAAGCTAAATTGCAAAATTGGAAAGCCACGCCCTTCCCAATCAAGCGGGAGTTCTCGTAGATTTGTCCTGTCGTTTTTCCCTCATCATAAGTTACTTCAGGACGTAGCTTGGATGATTTTCTTTGTTTTCTTGTATTTTTTGGTTTCCCCAATGTAATTTTGTTTGTTTTCAGAAAATTCCAAGAAAATAAAATAAATATTTCCTCATTTTTGCACTCTTTCTAATTTTGTTATTTATTCTTCCTTTTCAGTCTTAATAATGCGGCTTTAAATAACATGACATGCTTGCGGAACTCATGCTCAAATCCAAACACGCCACCTAATCTGGAAATAATGAACCAAGAACCGGAATACGATGAAGACGAGGCTTTTAGGGAAATAAATCGAGAATTGGAACATTTCGAGAATAAACCTAAGCCAAACTTGAATGACACCGAACCGGTTAATTTGGGAATTGATGAAGAGGTCCGAGAGACCAAGATAAGCATCCACACAGATGAGAAAACACGAGATGCAATAATCCAACTCTTGTTTGAATTTAAAGACGTGTTTGCTTGGTCTTACGACGACATGCCAGGATTAGGAGCTGACCTAGTAGTGCACAAATTACCAATCTACCCTGACTGTCGCCCAGTGCAACAGAAGAAAAGAAAGTTCAAGACTGACATCAGTGATAAAATCAAAGAAGAAATCACTAAGCAGTTGAAAACAGGGGTAATTCGAGTGGTACAATACACCACGTGGTTGGCTAATGTTGTGCCCGTGCCAAAGAAGGACGGAAAAACTCGAGTGTGTGTTGACTACCGAGATTTGAATAAAGCGAGTCCTAAAGATAACTTTCCTTTACCGAACATCCACATCCTTGTTGATAATTGTGCCAAACATGAGATACAGTCGTTGGTGGATTGTTATGCGGGATATCATCAAGTATTGATGGATGAAGAGGACGCCGAGAAGACTGCTTTTACCACACCTTGGGGGACTTACTGTTACAGAGTCATGCCATTCGGCTTGAAAAACGCGGGAGCAATGTACATGAGAGCTATGACTGCCATTTTCCACGACATGATGCATCGGGAAATAGAGGTGTACGTGGACGATGTGATCATCAAATCCAGAACTCAGGGCGATCATGTGCGAGACTTGAGGAAATTCTTCGAGAGGTTGCGGAAGTACGATTTGAAGTTGAATCCAGCCAAATGCACTTTTGGAGTCCCGTTAGGTAAACTTTTGGGTTACATAGTCACTAGAAGAGGTATCGAATTAGACCCCACAAAAATAAAATCCATCCGGGATTTACCTCCTCCCAGAACAAAGAAAGATGTAATGAGTCTTCTAGACCGACTGAACTACATCAGTAGGTTCATCGCTCAGTTGACTTCTACATGTGAACCCATATTCAAGTTGTTGAAGAAGGACGCTGCAATCAAATGGACAACAGAATGTCAAGAAGCTTTTGATAAAATCAAAGAATATTTGTCAAACCCTCCGGTCTTGGTCCCGCCAGAGCCAGGGAGACCTCTTTTCTTGTATTTAACAGTCTTGGAAAACTCTTTTGGGTGTGTCCTCGGACAACGTGATACGACGGAGAAGAAAGAGCAGGCGATTTACTACCTGAGCAAGAAATTCACTAGTTATGAGGTCAAGTACACTTTGCTGGAAAGAACGTGTTGTGCTTTAACTTGGGTCGCTCAGAAATTGAGACACTACCTCCAAGCCCATACGACTCACCTCATTACTCGGTTGGATCCTTTGAAGTATATATTCCAGAAACCGATGCCCACCGGAAGATTGGCAAAGTGGCAAATCCTGCTCACCGAGTTTGACATAGTCTATGTCACTCGCACGGCAATGAAGGCCCAAGCATTGGCAGACCATTTGGCCGAGAACCCGATTGACGAAGAGTATCAACCATTGAATACCTACTTTCCTGATGAAGAGGTAAATACGACAGAAGTTGTTTCGGAAAACAGTCATGCTTGGAAAATGTTTTTCGATGGGGCGGTAAACGCTAAAGGTGTAGGGATTGGGGCAATCTTGATCTCTCCTGCTGGTCAGCATTACCCAGCCACGGCTAGGCTCCGTTTCTTTTGCACGAACAATACGGTTGAGTATGAAGCTTGTATCATGGGTATGAACATGGCAATTGATCAGGGCGTCGAAGATTTGTTGATCATGGGAGATTCAGATCTAATTATTAAACAATCTCAAGGTGAATGGGAAACTCGGGACGTTAAACTCCTCCCTTATCGACAGCACGTGAATATTCTTGGCAAGCGATTTGCATCGATAGAGTTCGGGTATATCCCACGATGTCACAATGAACTAGCTGACGCACTTGCCACTTTAGCTTCAATGCTACCTTATCCGGGCAACGCCCATGTCAATCCCTTGGAAATTCAAATCGGGGAAAGCCACGGTTATTGCAATGCAATCGAAGAAGGACCAAGCGTCAAGCCATGGTATTACGATATCAGGAGATATCTGAAAATGCAAAAATACCCAGAATATGCTACTGGAGATCAAAAGAGGACCATTAGGCGACATGCAGGTGGTTTCTTTTTGAGCGGCAAGGTCATGTATAAAAGAACCCCGGATCTTAACCTTTTAAGGTGTGTTGATGCCGAAGAAGTAGAAAGAATCATGCACGAAGTACATGCAGGAGTATGCGGGTCTCATATGAATGGATATGTTTTAGCCAAGAAAATCCTTCGAGCAGGTTATTATTGGATGACCATGGAGAAAGATTGTTTCGGTTTTGTCCGAAAATGCCATCAATGTCAGGTACATGGAGATCTGATTCATGCACCTCCAACTGAGCTGCATCCTATGTCAGCGCCGTGGCCATTTGTCGCTTGGGGAATGGATGTCATCGGCCCGATTGAGCCAAAAGCTTCGAATGGACACCGATTCATACTAGTGGCTATCGATTACTTCACGAAATGGGTCGAAGCCGTCACTCTCAAATCAGTCACTAAGAAAGCTGTGGTGGATTTTGTACACTCAAATCTTATCTGTCGTTTTGGTATACCTGCAACTATCATCACAGACAATGCTGCGAATCTGAATAGTCATTTGATGGAAGAAATATGCGAGCAATTCAAAATAACGCATAGGAACTCCACTCCTTATCGGCCCAAAGCCAATGGTGCCGTGGAAGCAACGAACAAAAACATTAAGAAGATTTTGAGAAAGACAATCCAAAGTTCTAGACAATGGCATGAACAATTACCGTTCGCCTTACTGGGATACCGTACTACAGTACGCACATCGGTAGGAGCAACTCCATACCTGCTAGTCTATGGAACCGAGGTCTGTGATACCGGCAGAGGTAGAAATTCCTTCACTTCGTACAATTGTTGAAGCAGAAATTGAAGACATCGAGTGGGTTAAGACTCGATTGGAACAATTAACTTTGATCGATGAAAAGCGAATGGCTGCAGTCTGTCATGGACAACTGTACCAACAAAGAATGGCTCGTGCTTACAACAAGAAAGTACGACCAAGAAATTTCGAAGTAGGTCAGTTGGTTTTAAGACGCATTCTTCCACATCACCAAGAAGCGAAAGGAAAATTCGCTCCTAATTGGAAAGGACCATACATCATCAGGAAGATACTGCCGAGATGAGCGTTATACTTGGGAGATATGGAAGGAAAAGATCCTGAAACAGCTGTGAATGCAGATGCTGTGAAAAGGTATTATGTCTGAATTTGCTTCGATGATGTCCTTACAAGTCGAAATGATTGAAGGCTTTTATTCTCACTACCCAAATACTACCAACCCTTTTGTAAATCCTCTGAGCCGGTTACCTTTCTTTGGCTACCCTCTTTGTAATCTAAAAAAAAAAAAAAATCCAAACAAAACAAAACAAAACAAAAACAAAGTCCCTGAACTACGTTCTGACTTGATTCCGAAAGGATACGTAGGCAACCTCTCCCTGAGGTTCAGTCACACCAAACCAAAAATCCCAGTTTCCCCAAAAAATGAAACTGGGGCAGATGATATTGTTGATTCGGTTTAAGGTCCGTCAAGATGATTCAAAAGTTGTAATTTTGTCCACAATTCTTGTTACCCAAACCAAGTACAAGTCCTTCAAGATCGATTGGAAGTTGTGAAAACATCATTGTTGCGATCCAAAGTTCCTGGAATGAAAAGAAATAAAATGAGAGAGTCTTATTGGTGAAAACCTTCGGGCACCATAAGACGATGGAAGTAGAGAAATACAAAATGAGAGAGCCTGTTGGTAAAAACTCGCAAAGAGTGCTATCTGGCGATGGTAAGAAGAGAAATGAGAGAGGTCGATTGGCGAAAACCCGCAAAAGGGCGCTATCAACCGAAAAGGTTGTTTTCACCACAAGAGGTCCTAGAACGGCTCCTTAGCTCGGAAATATAGACCCGTTCTGGTTCATAATAAATTGGGAGTTTGTGACGATCAAACATCTAGTCCGAGAAGCATGTCATGTTGGTTAAACTCGGCATATACCTCAGATAAGTCATTCTTTTCCCCCGAAAGGGACTCCTCTATCTTCGATACGCTTTTCCATTCTTTGTTCATTTTCTTTGAATCCCTTTCGGTTTAATTTTAATTCTGAAACTATTACAAAGGAAGGCGACATGACCGGTTTTACAGGACTCCGCCTGGTAAAGAAGAAAAGAAAAACAGCCTCAGTGGTGTATTGATACAATCCCCGATTGGATCGTAATGATCGATTGTTTCCAAAGGAACGAAGTTTAGAAAGGAAATGGAAATCGAAGGCTAAGGTCTTAGAAGAAACGGAATAAGGCAGAAGGATAAAAACCACACAGAAAATCCTCGTGGAATCCCGGGAATGAACCCGGTCAATTTGAAAAGAAGTCACCCCAAAGACAATTGGTAGCGAACTTCTCAATGGAAATGGGAAAACGATCAAGCAATGAAGATAATCAAGGCCAAAAAGTTAACCACTTTTTCAACTGATAAAATGTTCTTTGTTGAAAGCAGGTCTATTTAATTGTGCAAGAAGAAGGTACAACTCAAATAAGTGAAGTACGCAAGCATTGAAATGGCTTTGGAACAAGGAAAACACACAAAAAGGGAAGTTTCCTTTTAGAGCTTTATCTTATGCATTTGTCGATGGTTAAAAAGAAAGCATAAAAGAAGGCCCAAAAGGAAGAATAAAAGAAAAGAAAATGAAAACTCCAAAAAAGAGAATCAAATCATATCAGTCCAATATCTGTTTGGACCCCGGTCAGAAAAACCGAGGGTCTTTCCGGCCAGAAAGCCGTGAAACGTTTCTTCCCGGTCAGAAAACCGAGGATCTCCCAGTCAGAAAACTGCGGAGCCATTTACTTTAACCCCGGCCAAAAAACCGAGGGTCCGACGGCCAAAAAACCGTTAGACATTGTTTGAATTCCGGCCAGAAAGCCGTGAAACTTTTATCCCCGGTCAGAAAACCGAGGATCTCCTAGTCAGAAAACTGCGGAGCCATTTATTTTAACCCCGACCAAAAAACCGAGGGTCTGACGGCCAAAAAACCGTTAGACATTGTTTGAATTCCGGCCAGAAAGCCGTGAAACTTTTATCCCCGGTCAGAAAACCGAGGATCTCCCAGTCAGAAAACTGCGGAGCCATTTACTTTAACCCCGGCCAAAAAACCGAGGGTCTGATGGCTAAAAAACCGTTAGACATTGTTTGAATTACGGCCAGAAAGCCGTGAAACCTTGATCCCCGATCAAAAAAAACCGAGGATCTCCCAGTCAGAAAACTGCGAAGCCATTTACTTTTACCCCGCCAAAAAACCGAGGGTCTAGCTGCAACAGAAAAACCGAGGGTCTTTCCGGCCAGAAAGCCGTTGAAACTTTTATCCCGGTCAGAAAACCGAGGATCTCCCCAGTCAGAAAACTGCGGAGCCATTTACTTTTACCTCGGCCAAAAAACCGAGGATCTGACGGCCAAAAAACCGTTAGATATTGTTTGAATTCCGGCCAGAAAGCCGTGAAACTTTTATCCCCGGTCAGAAAACCGAGGATCTCCCAGTCAGAAAACTGCGGAGCCATTTACTTTTACCCCGGCCAAAAAACCGAGGGTCCTGACGGCCAAAAAACCGTTAGACATTGTTTGAATTCCGGCCAGAAAGCCGTGAAACTTTTATCCCCGGTCAGAAAACCGAGGATCTCCAGTCAGAAAACTGCGGAGCCATTTACATTTACCCCGGCCAAAAAACCGAGGGTCTGACGGCCAAAAAACCGTTGGACATTGTTTGAATTCCGGCCAGAAAGCCGTGAAACTTTTATCCCCGGTCAAAAAAACCGAGGATCTCCCCAGTCAGAAAACTGCAGAGCCATTTACTTTTAACCCCGGCCAAAAACCGAGGGTCTAGCGGCCAAAAAACAGTTAGACATTATTTGAATTCCGGCCAGAAAGCCGTGAAGCTCTTCTTCAAAATCCCGGCCCGAAAGCCGTGGAACGTTTATTTGTGAAATTGTGATTTTCTTACCCAATACCAAAGAGTCTTTTAATCACTTTTTTGTGTCACAACTAACTCACGAAATTTTCCTAGCAAAACTGGGGCGGAAAAATTTCGTTCGTTTGTTTGTTTTGTTGTCTAAATAGGTTTGACCTCGGGATGCAAGGATCGAGATAACCTACAAATGGAACATCAATCCGAGTGAAGAAAAGAAGAAAAGAACCAAAAGAAAAGAGTTCAAATATTGGAGTAAACAAAGGCACGGATTGCTCAGAAGATGATTGAAGTAACAAGCTCCGCCGACTCTGTTTCACTCAATGTTACAGAAAATAAACAAGAACGTACAGTTTGTTGAGCATCAAGATTCGGATCGAGGTCTACAGCAAATCAGCTAAGATTCAAGATCAAGTTTTCAAAAGAATCATAGATAAAAATCTTGTAACTCATAGTTTGATAGCATAACTAGTTCGGCTTTAATTTCTCTTTTGGTGTAATAAGGAGGTCAGTAAGCAGTAAGCAGCAACAACAGCAACGATAGCAACAGTAACAGCAAAGTGTCAGTCCACGGTAGTCCCAGCTACCAAAACTTCCCGAACTACATTGACCTGATTCCTGTTTAGCCCAGGATATGTAGGAGGCCTCCCGAAGCAAAGGCTCGGTCAAGATCTTTTCGAAATGCTTCACACGGAGTGCTCGAACGGGCAAAAATCGCTCATATTTGCTCATTATTCTTTGCACGAAAAACTCTTCGTGTTTACGCACAAAGAGGGGCAGCTGTGAGCACGTGATTTTTGCCCTACATGAGAATTACTCCTAAAAAATTCAAAAAAAAATAAAATAGTTTTGTGTTGTGCGTAATTTTTGTGATTTTTGTTATTTTTTTATTATTTTTGCATTTGTTTTTGTGTGTGCATGTCTATTGTTTAAATTAATATAAAATACAAAAATGTTTGCATTTGCATGTAAATTCATGTTTGTAATTTAGAGTAATTAAGTTTGTTTTACGAAAATGAAAATAACAAAAATTTAGGTATTTTTGCATTTTTTACCATTTATTGTCCAATTGTGTGATTTTATTTTATTTGGTATTTAATTATGTATGTTTAATTGTTATTGGTGATCAATTAATACTTTTAATAAGTTAATTTTATTTGGTGATTAGGATTTTAAATTTTAGTTTGAAATGATTTAAGAAAATTAAGAAAAAAAAATAAAAGAGATGAAAAAATGAAAACAAATCGGATTTGGGCCAATTTTCTAAATCAAAAACCAGGCCCAAATATTGAACCCTTACCCAAAGCACAACTCCCCTGCCCAACCCGTCCGTCTCCCAAACCCGGAAACCCGGTCAGCCCAACCCCATCTTTTAATCCAAGCCGTTCAGATTGTTTGATCCAACGGCTTAGATTAATTAGACCATTTTAATATCCAAAACCCCAAAGACCCCCCCCCCCCAAACCCAGCTAAACCATTTCATTTCCCATCTCCCATCTATTTCCCCCAAAATCAAAACCCCTCTCCCAAAAAACCCTAGAGCCGCCGCACCCTTCCTCCACTTTAAACCGACGGCAATCTTGCCAAATCACCCAAAACTTACACCATAACACCCTAAGATCCCCTCCGTTCCAACCATGAACTCGCTTCCATTCAAATCACGCCGAAATCGCTCGAATCTCCAAATCCAGGCATGAACCCTAGCCGCCGCCGCGAGATTCCGGTGGCGGCGCCTTCCCTTTAGCCCTAAAACTCGCACAAAACCTTCACCTCGTCTCCCTCACACCTAAACCAGCCTTTGTTCCATTCGAATCCAACCAGAGAATCTCGAATCACAAATCGAGGCCAAGAACCCTAGAAAGAAAATCGAATTTAAAGTCTCTGCGAAAGACAAAGAATTGGGGTATCAATTGATTTTAGCCGATTGTTTTTAGTCGAAAACAATCGTTTAAAGTCTATTTTTGCCTCAAAATGGCCCGAGTCAGAATCCGATTTCGTTCGTCCAGTTGTTCGACTTCTTTTGGGGTAATTTTCTTTTCCTATTTGTTCCAATTGGATACTTGTTTGTTTCGTATATTTGTTTAGTCTAATTTCGTTGAATTCTTCTCAAATTTTCGCCCATTCTTTCTTCTCCTCAAAGACCTTTATTTGGTCAATTGCTTTTCTGTCTTTGTTTGTTTGATTACGTATGTTGTCGAATACGTGTTCGCGTCGATTAGCGTCGTCGAACAATTAACTTTGTATTCCCCAGCATTGGCCGAGAATTCCTTGATTCACTATTTTGAGATTGATTGTTTATCGATTGTACGTATCGTAATCGATTGATTGTTGTTTGTTGTTTAGTATGCGTATTCGATGCGATTAATATAGTCGAATGATTTTTAGACCTTGTCCTGTTCTGCCCGGAAGTATGGGTCGTTTGATTCACTGTTCGTCGACTATTGTTTATCGATTATGCGTATTCGAATGTCGTCGATTAATTCTGTGAGTTCATTTTGTTAGAACAATGGACCATGATTAGCTGGTCAACTGGCTGTTAATGTCGTTGTTGGTTTATAACTGTCGAATTATAGTTTGTTAACTATCTGTGATTTCACTGGATTCATAGCTGTTTGTTTAGTAGTTGTGATTGTTATGATTCTCTGTAGGTCTGAGTTTTGGATTTCAGATTAGGAAATGTTGAATTGGATATAGCTGTTATAGATTTTAGTTTAAAAGTTAGAAGCCAACAGCTAGGGATCAAAGTGCAATGCACATGACTTGTTTTACAGCAGGATAGGCATTAGGTTTGGACTGCAGATTAGTTTTAAATAGAAAAGGGGCTGGCCTGGATGGTTTTAAATAGAATTGACAGTCTTTATAGGCTGGATAAGATCTGAACATGGGAAGAAATTAGTTTTCTTAATAGGTCTAGTGCATTAAAAAGCTGAAAAGTGAAAAAGTGGGAGTAACATGGTTTGGACAGATCTGAAACTAAAAAATGGGGTTGTTACTTTGGTCATTTGGAGGCTATAAAAGGGGTTAAGACTCACTGGAACAGACACACATTGAGACACACTGGGATACAGAATACATTGGGGAGTTTAGTTGAGGATCCTGTGAGTTTAAAGAAAAATCAGAGAGAGTTTTTGAAGGGAAAACACACACACATTTGAGACATACACAAAACACTCACTAGAAAATACACACACATTGAAAACTGGCAGAACACTTGAACACACAGAGAATATACACTTACTGGCAGATAGAGCTATTTGAAAGGTTCTTTTGAGTTCACTTGAGTCTTTGCTGGTTTGCTACTTGATTTTCTGGAGTTTGCTGTGGTTTTTCTTAATCCCTTGTTGCTTCGAGTTATCCCGGGAATCCCAATTCGATGCGTTTGCTGTTATAAAGCTGGGTTTCTGTTATTGATGTTGACTCGCTGTGCTGTTGTATGCTGCTGTTGTTCCGCTGATCTTCCTCTTCTTTGGCTTCCTATACCAGGTACAAGTGTAAACTCCCGATAACATATGCTTAAATGGATTGAATCAAATGGAGAAGGCTTCTAAATTTGTTGTTGATTGACCCTATTTCCCTTTGCTCCATTTGCATATTAGTTGATGTTTTAGCTCATTTAAAGTTAGAAAGGCATAGTGTTGTAATTATGATAGGATAATTCGTATAACTTGAATCACATCATGTACATGTTAAACAAAGTTTCATATGTTGTTTAACATTACTTTAACATTTTTAAACTCATAGCCTTACATGGTTGAATCTTAGTTAGCCAATTAAAAATTCATTTCAGTTACATAGGTCGTTTCTTTATGTGTGTATTTGTGTATGTTTCCAGTGTGTATGTGAGAATCAACCCAAAAAATAAAAAATAAAAAAAATAAAAAAAAATATAATGCAAAATTGTACAAATTCAGCTAGTTTACATGTTATTGGGCCATTTTTGATACATAGAAACTACATGATTGGGCCTTTAGTTAAATGTACTCATTTCGAAATAATTTTGGCATGTCGTCTTATATAAATTGCGTGGCCTTCACTCAACTAATGCTATATCGGTCTTAGAATTCGAGGTGCGTCGTTAACAAAATACATGACTCTAGATAAAACTCATAATTTAAATCTAATAAATTGATAAATACTCATAGCTTTTCTCTACGACCAATTTAGGTTAACATTACGATTGTATATACGCTCGCGTAATTCAATTCTTTAAAATGCGAGTAATTCAAGCAATTAAAAGTGGTTAAAAGTTAAAAATTAGCACATAAGTTAAAACATGTTATAAAATCAGATAAATAAGCCAAATATGATAATTAAGCGACCGTGCTAGAACCACGGGATCCGGGGGTGCCTAACACCTTCCCTCGGGTCAACAGAATTCCTTACTTAGAATTTCTGGTTCGCAGACTTCATTTGGAAAGTCGTAAATTTCCTCGATTCGGGATTTAAATAAATCGGTGACTTGGGACACCTTAATTTATTCCAAGTGGCGACTATGAAATAAATAGAATAATCCCGTTTCGAATATTGTCACTTAAATTGGAAAAACTCCCTCGCGCATCTACCTCCCGGGGTAGGGGGCGCGCCAAAAGGAGGTGTGACAGTGATATTCTTTTTTGGCAGTTCCTGATAAATCAAGCTGCAATTGTGTAATCCATAGTATGAGGTAAGGTAGGAGATGGGTTTAAATTGGTATGAGGACTAAGTATGGTATGTATATTGTCTATCAATATGGCATGTATGTTTTGGTTTACTTATGCACTTGGTCTTCCTTAAGGCACCAAAGATATTTAAGAAGGTAATGAACTTTATACTTGTACGTTACTTAGGAACATCAATTGACAATGATGGTGGTTATATCGCAGATGCTTAATTAGGAAACAAAGGTTTGAAAGGAAATTAGTATTGACATTATTTAGTGTTATTCTTGCGTTGTACTAGTTGTTTGGTTAAGTTTCTCTATTCTTAAGTTTGTTCTTATTTGCTTTTGCAGGTGTTTACAACTGACTGATTCGAGGTCGAATCGTTCCAAGGAGGAGAGAATGATACCAATCCAGGGAGGTCGAGCCCTTCCAAGGAAAGGAGGTATAATGACAGAGGAGGTTGAAGATAAACAAGTCAAATTTAGACCATGCCGTTGGTGGAAAAAGCTTGTAAGAGGTTTGTAAAGAAGTTTAAGAACTCCAACTTGTTCCAGAATTGAACTATGAAGAAATTCTCAAGAAAGGATAAGAACTTGGTTGGAGTTGCCATCGCATCCCAAGCTAGTGCTGTTGCATTCCAAGCTCTAAAACCCAAACTGGAAGAACCATCTTTGAGATGGTAATGCAGGTAATGCAAGAAGAACTAACCCAAATAGCCGCCCACTCAACCGGTCAAATTAAAAATAGCCGGTGGAGGTATACTATAAGCATAATTTATGTGTTATATGTGTATTATTATGTATAATGAATGTATATGGCTAGAAAAAATAAATAACGAATATGGTCGGCTATTTGTGTAAAAATCCTGGTACTCAACTAGCTAATATGCATTTACATCTGGCCAGCAATTTACTCAAAGAGAAGAGGTGCCACGGCAATTTCAAAAGGCCCAATGGTTCGTATTAGGTTCTAATTGGCCCAAGACCTAAACTTATAAGTAACTAAGTTTCTCTTTTTATTAGGTTATTTGGATGAATGTTGCAAGCGTTTGCTAGAAAGAAACGATAATGTTGGTTTTGAGGATTGTGCTCATCTCTACCAACCAACGTTTGTGCATTCTTTCATGTATTACCCCGGTGTGTTGCCTCAGAAAAACAATTATGTTCTAATTCTTCTCCTCGTACAACTAATAATAATATAAATATCCTGATTTGCATTGTAAATGAAACGAAATCATTTCAATCATTTTTGTTTTACCTTTTTATATTTTCTAGTATTCCTTGTATCTTTCTTAATTAGATAAAAACTTAAAATAAGCTTCATTGGTAATATATACACAAATATAACTCAAATGTATGAATTAGAATATGAATTGACTCAAATGCCTAGAAAAGTATTTAAATTCATTATTGTAGATCATTTATCGTTTAGTAAATAATACACTAATGTCTTAGGCCTCATTTGTTTTTTTTTTTATAAGATTAAGACATCTGAATCTGAATACACATCCGAATATCAAGATGTGTATTAAGATTAAGGCTCAAGACTCATGAGGCCTAGTAAACCTAGGCTCTGATACCAACTTGTCACGACCCCAAATCCGGTCGTGATGGCGCCCAGCACATTGCTAAGCCAGCCTGACCAATCAATATAATCAACGGAGCTAGAAGCTCTCTTTAGCCCATTTAAGCATATTAATATATGAAACAACAGCGATGTATGTAACGAAAACGGGGAACCAAGTCCCATAATACATCAACTCCCATAGACCAAGGGTCAAGAGTCATGAGCCTCTATTGAACATGAGTGTATAAAGGTTTACAAGATACCAATTGCGGAAAGAAATGTCAATACAAAATCAAAAGACAGTAGGAAGGGATGTCGGGTCCTGCGGACTCTGCAGCTACCTCGAATATCCACAACGTCGCCTCGCACAGCTACTGGATCACTGCTGAGAGGTACCTGGATCTGCACACAAGGTGCAGGGAGTAAAATGAGTACTGCCAGACTCGGTGGTAATAAACAAGGGTAAGACAGCGCAGATAAGAAATCCGCAATAAAGCACTATGTAAAGCTATAATCAGCTACCCTGTCATAGAATCAATCTTCACTGTACCTGTTCCAACAAATACCAATCAATAGCATAACAGCTAGCAGATGTAGCTAAATGCAATGCAATGCATGATATGACCGCTACGGCGTGTAGCCGACTCCAATTTTGGGTACCCGTGCTCACTGTGGGGGTTCAGACTCCGGAGGGGCTCCTACAGCCCAAGCACATCTCATAGAGATATCCCTGCGGCGCGCGGTCCGATCCAACATATACCTCGCTGCGGCGTGCAGCCCGATCCACTACTAGTCAGCTAATATGCAGATACAGCCTCGCAGGCTCAAAAGTAGTTTTTTGAAAACTCTTTTATCATTTTTCAGTTGGAAAACAATAATATCAAGTTCCAGAGATTGGAATTAGCATAATAACAAAAATAGCTGCGGACTAGTAGTAAACTAGCATGTCTATGTGATAAGACAATGATAACGATCCTCGCGGGATCCAATAACTGGCTCACGGCCCACAAGTATACTCAACCGCCCAAGAAGGGGGTTCCTCGGCTCAAGAGTGGCCATTATCACAATATATATATATATATATGCAACCATCCGAGAAGGAGGTTCGACGGCTCTAGAATAGCCAATAATACAGTATCAACAGGTCGGACTAATATATAGTCTCCAGTTCATGATCGACCCCGCACTCTCAAGAGTGTGCGTGTCTCGCCGCTATACGGCGTCACAAAGTGGTATACCGGGGTTTCGAACCCGCTGGTCATCACCCACATCTATTACTCACCTCAATACAGCGCGACGACTATTCCGCGATGCCCTTGCCACGAGAATCAAGCTCCGCACGCGTAGAATCTGATCAAATACAGTAGAAACACAACAAATTAGGCCAATGGGACGACACCCAATCAATACAACTCAATTTACATCAAAATTCTCAAAGTTGTCAAAACCCGAGCCCCGGGCCCACATTCCGAAAATTTACGAAATTCACATTTCTGGAACCCTCGTCTCAATACGAGTCTAAGCATATCAATTTTACCAAAATCGGACTCCATTTGCCCATTCAAAACCTTGATTTTCTAAAGTCCAAGACTAGGGCTAAATCCTCCATAATTACCCCAAATTCCTCCATTTTCATGATATAATTGCATGATATTATCAATACTAATCATAATATGAGTTCATAGTTGATTACCCGATGATTTCCCTTGATTTCCTCCTCAAAATCGCCCAAAATCGCCCTTAAGCCGAGACCCCCAAATGTTAAAATGTTTCTGAAATTTTTCTAACTTCGGATACACTTACTTACAGCGATTTTCGCTTCCGCGGAACATTTTCCGCTTCTACGCTTCCGTATCCGCGACCAAAGGGTCGCTACAGCGGTTCCAAGCCTAGCCGGCCATTTCCGCTTCTCCGACAAGGACCGCCTCGCGCGTCCGCTTCCGCGAAGACTCGACCGCTCCTCCGGAAATTTCCGCTGCGCATCAGAGTCCGCTCACGCGGACTCGCCTAGCGGCTAGCCTTCCGCCTCTGCGATATTTCCCCCATAGCCCTCGGCCGCTTCTGCGGCTCAACATCCGCTTCGGCGGTGCCGCACCTGCGGGCTCCTTTCCGCTTCAGCGATCACAAGCGCTCCTGCGCTCCAATATCCGCTTCTGCGGACTCGCTCCTGCGACCACATTTCCGCAGGAGCGAAAATGACGGAACCAGAACTCTTCAACCCGCAATTTCCATGATTTTCTTCCGTTTAACCATCCGAAAACACCCCGAGGCCCCCGTGACCTCATCCAAACATACCAACACATCTTAATACCTTATTCGAACTTGCTCCAATCCTCAAAACACGTCTAACAACATCAATACTCATAATTCGCATCGAATTCAAGCCTCAATTCCTTAAAACATTCCAAATTGCACATTCAATCAAAAACCCGACCAAACGACGTCCGAATGACCTGAAATTTTGCAGGCACATCCAAAATCACCTAACGAAGCTACTGCAACTGTCGGAATTCCATTCCGACTCCCGGATCAAAATATCACCTACCGTTCGGATTTCGCCAAAATTCAACCTTAGCCAATTCAAGCCTATTTCTACACCGGGCCTCCAAATTCAATTCCGATCGCTCCCTTAAGTCACAAATCACCTCCCGGAACTATCCGAATCATCAGAATCCGATTCCGAGCACTCTAACTCAATAGTCAACTCTTGGTTGACTTTTCATAATCAAGCTTTCTTCAAACATGCTATTTGTTTCATTTTCAATCCAAATCACTCCTAACTCACCCGATAGACTTTAACACTGATACAAAATCATAAAACATGTATTTACAACATAACGGGGTAGTAATTCACGTGACGACGGGCCGGGTCGTCACATTCTCCCCAACTTAAGCAAACGCTCGCCCTCGAGCGGACCCAAAGTTGTACTAGAAGCCACCCAATAGCTGAATGACCTTACCAAGCATATATTCGGGCGATCATATGTCACCCTATCTCACATAAGTCCGAAAACACCATATAGTCAAAATTTCACAGACCATCTGAACCATAAATCACATTGTACTTTCCGAAATCATATGCCAAATGCAAATCCCATGCCTATACTCAGGATACACTCGAATCCACTGCAATAACCCATATTCACTACTCCGGGTGAGATCATATGATGTATCGACAACCCAATCACTCGAGACGATAGTCTCTAATCACAACAACTGGCCACAATAACCAAATACTAGCTGAAAACCTCTTTCATTAGATAGAGTCTTAATCCAACACCTCCATATCCTGCCCACGGCAGCTGAAACACGCGATATACCGAACCCATCTCTCAGGTTAACCATTCGTGAATCTATTTCCCTTTTAAAATTGGTACCACAATAGGTTTCGGAGCCAAACCTCGATTTTTATCTTTCTAACAAGCTAAGATCCAATATGCTTGTATTCATTAATGACTCCAACGGTCATTTCGATAATAACACACCACACTGGTGACATGACATATCAACCACCGGCCTAAGCCGCGACGAGCACAACATAGGCTCCAATAGAAACGTCTGCACACACTCGAATCATGACAGCTCAAATCATGACAACTGTCTCCAGCAAATAGAGCTGCAATTTAATCCCTCTATGCCATCATAATATAGAACTGAGATCGCGTCTCGCATTATAGAAATAAAGTATCTGAATCCTCCTCGAGAGGTCATAACATCACGCGGCCTTGCCACGATTCATGATTTTATCCAAACATTATTATTCATGAAGCACCCCAATTTACCAAGCTCAAAACGATCAGCCACACACATATTTAGGTCTGAACCCAAGCAATCAATCTCACTCACGGTGAAACAATTAACGTATGCTATCAAATCCTGAAAGAACACAACCGATGTGCCATTCGCCAAGCGATACTCAATACGGACTTTTCCTCAGAAGCGAGGAAGTATTGTATACCAGGTAGCATATAACTAACTATATTTTCACAATATTCCGTTGCGGCGTGCAACCCGCTCCAATGACATACCCGTGGCAGCGTGCCACCCGATCTAGATACCATACCTGTGGCGGCGTGCCACCCGATCCAAGTAACCCTCTCCAAATAAATACGCGTCGAGTCAAGTTGCTCATCATAATAAACATATATAGCCTCAAGTTTGGCCACAAGAAACGTATCCAACAAAGTTACTCAATACCAGAACCAAATCAACGATAGAAACCTCTGCACTGATATCCGCCACGAAGGCCCAACCGACAAAGCAATACCCACTAGCCGTCTGCTGGTCCTGAGGTACAACTACCCCGCTGGAGCATACTCGATGCACTCTGCTACACAATTTGTGCCATACCATCATAGTCTATATCACATTAGTCTAGACAACCTGGCCCAATGATGACCAGCCAGCAATCAAGTATCATAATCCAAATTCGTCATCTCAAGCCGAGAGAAAAAGCCACTAGAGCTTCTAATTTTCGATAATCACAAAACAGTGTCGATACACATGATATTCAACCACCGCATAGGCGGACTAACGAGAACTTCAAGTCTCCAACACATATATAACACATGAATCACTATGCTTGATTCCGTACTCCACCGTACGAATACATAACGCACATCAAGCGTCCATTCATACCACGAAAGCCATTCAGAAATTTCACTATGCCATCAACGACTCAATTATTATAGTCGATCCAACAAGAGAATACCACCATACCACTGGATATTATCAGTTTACATTACCTTGTCATTTTGGACCATATACCCTGCCAAATTACTAGAATAGCAGTACCATTTTCTTAAATTATCAGAAAGATCGATTCTTAATTCACCTGCAGCTGTCCGCGCTGCTCAATAATTTTATTGACTTCCCATATATTATGAACCGATCTCAAAACCTAGAATATACCATTATCAACTTTCCATAACACATCGTGTATACCATATCACACTAAGACAACATGGAAATTCATATCCCTTTCCTCCGCCTCAACATTGGCGCACTCAACTAGTCAAGGACTCTCGTGATCCCATATAGAAGAAAACTCATTACACATTCCACGCTTCGCATATCGATAGGAATATACTAATCTTCAAACCATGATAAAACACAACACAAACTATTTCTTCCCATTCATTGCATAAGTTTAACTGCCAGGACCGAACCACATACCAGGAATCAATCATATTCCTTTTTATACCATTCTGGTTTATTAACAAGTTGTTCCATTTACCCAGTTTCCTTTCTGATTCATCTCTAATTTCATATCAGTCTTTTCTGTAGTACGACAATGCCTCAACCCTTTTTACCACACAAGACTCGTACACAAGACCACACGGTCTAAGACCCATAGGCCACTCTGAATACTCTCTCAATGTTTCCCAAAAGTACCACATTCTACCACACTTTATTTTGATGAACTTCCCGCGATTTTTAAATTGTTATCATTACTTCCCAATGCAGATACGTAGAATCCCATCATTCACATGATATAACACAAGCTTTGATCTTTTCCAACGAAACCGCCATCTTTAGCCACATACACAATCTTAAGGCACCTGACTGTTACAAGCAAAATCTTGAACATTGCAAACCATTCTTGGGCGTCATTCATCCTTATTCAGTTATAATTCAGCTGTCTTATTGAACAGAACCACTCGTGTTTTGTTAGAACTCTGACATCGCAGAACATGATTACTTACGGATACAATGAGCCATCTTTCCTTTCTATACACCGAACATTCTCTACCAACAGTAGTTCAAAACATCCTAGTATTTCTTCACATCTACGAAGCGCCATAACCTTGTCAGAATCTTCCCAACATACTTAAAGACAGAATCACATAGCACACAATAATGCAATTAGTTAATCAATAGCAACCTCCCCAACTTAGCTCGGAGCCATACATCAAAGCACTTTTAGCCACTCATAGCCTTCTTACTCCAATGATACCACAAAGTTCTAGTTAGATTGAACTCAAGTCATTTGCAAGCTTCGGCGAAGATTCAAATCATCAGAAATATTAACTCTTTTGCAATTCTTGCATTCATTCACACACAACAGTTACGCCCACTCTTTAGGTGACAATCTTTCTAAGTCCCAAATTTTCCAAAAATTTCGACAGAGTTTCCTTTGCAAATTGGCCTATCCACCTGCCAGAGAATCACCAAAACCACCCTAGCAATACACCCACAACTCAACAAGATATCACAATGTATTTAAACAACATTAAATCTCAATACTATACGAATCATATTATCACAATTTATACTTGAACCTGCGTTGTACCTGCTCGAATCATAACACATATCAAATACCTTTCAATTACCCATGAGGATCAACCCTCCTACTTCTTCTCAATTTGGCATTTCATCACAATACCTTCCACGAGGATACACATAGCAAAATCACTTTAGTCTTCCTGAGTTTAAACTCGTTCCACTACACCTAAGGCACTTTACCCTCCAATTACGAGATATGATAATTATTCACCATGCCCATAGCTCGGGGCTACACAACAAATTAGATAAGAGTCGAACAATTAATAGCTCATCCATTAGTAAGCCTCCCTAATATTCTACAGATCGGCACAAAGCCCCAAACACGGCTACTAGCCCAAATACATCGATATAAGCTAGTCTCAGTCATTATACACAGTAATTTATCAATTGGGAAGGATCAAGTCCAAATCCCCAGTCATAATACCACCACACTCGTCACATGGCGCGTGTTCCATCTCAGGACATTATCTATTGCCACCACTCACAAAATCAGCACCTCAATGCTCAAGTCATAAACAAGGTCCAGCCTCAAGTCATCCTGACTGGCCCAACAAGAACTCACCGAGATTATATCTTGCCCCTCGTTCGAGGAAATCATAAGCCATAAGGCAATTAAATTACTGAGCGCTCGATGCGTACACAGACGTGTAGAAGGAATTTCAAAAATTATATCTCAAGCTGAATCAAGTACGCACGATAAGAATTCCAAGAAATGTGAAGTGTTTCCTAAAGGTTCGCAGCCTCCCGAGGATAAGTACAGGCGTCCCCGTACCGATCCACAAGACTCTACTAACCGGCTCAAGACTCATGAGGCCTAGTAAACCTAGGCTCTGATACCAACTTGTCACGACCCCAAATCTGGTCGTGATGGCGCCCAACACATTGCTAAGCCAGCCTGACCAATCAATATAATCAACGGAGCTAGAAGCTCTCTTTAGCCCATTTAAGCATATTAATATATGAAACAACAACGATGTATGTAACGAAAACGGGGAACCAAGTCCCATAATACATCAACTCCCATAGACCAAGGGTCAAGAGTCATGAGCCTCTATTGAACATGAGTGTATAAAGGTTTACAAGATACCAATTGCGGAAAGAAATGTCAATACAAAATCAAAAGACAGTAGGAAGGGATGTCGGGTCCTGCGGACTCTGCAGCTACCTCGAATATCCACAACGTCGCCTCGCATAGCTACTGGATCACTGCTGAGAGGTACCTGGATCTGCACACAAGGTGCAGGGAGTAAAATGAGTACTGCCAGACTCAGTGGTAATAAACAAGGGTAAGACAGCGCAGATAAGAAATCCGCAATAAAGCACTATGTAAGGCTATAATCAGCTACTCTGTCATAGAATCAATCTTCACTGTACCTGTTCCAACAATTACCAATAAATAGCATAACAGCTAGCAGATGTAGCTAAATGCAATGCAATGCATGATATGACCGCTACGGCGTGTAGCCCGACTCCAATTTTGGGTACCCGTGCTCACTGTGGGGGTTCGGACTCCGGAGGGGCTCCTACAGCCCAAGCACATCTCATAGAGATATCCTGCGGCGCGCGGTCCGATCCAACATATATCTCGCTGCGGCGCGCAGCCCGATCCACTACTAGTCAGCTAATATGCAGATACAGCCTCGCAGGCTCAAAAGTAGTTTTTTGAAAACTCTTTTATCATTTTTCAGTTGGAAAACAATAATATCAAGTTCCAGAGATTGGAATTAGCATAATAACAGAAATAGCTGCGGACTAGTAGTAAACTAGCATGTCTATATGATAAGACCATGATAACGATCCTCGCGGGATCCAATAACCGGCTCACGGCCCACAAGTATACTCAACCGCCCAAGAAGGGGGTTCAACGGCTCGAGAATAGCCAATAATAGAGTATCAACAGGTCGGACTAATATATAGTCTCCAGTTCATGATCCACCCCGCACTCTCAGAGTGCTAACAAGTCGGACTAAGCCATAGTCCCCAATCACAATCGACCCCGCACTCACAAGTGAGTACGTGTCTCGCCGCTATACAACGTCACAAAGTGGTATACCGGGGTTTCGAACCCGCCGGTCATCACCCACATCTATTACTCACCTCAATACAGCGCGACGACTACTCCGTAATGCCCTTTGCCACGAGAATCAAGCTCCGCACGCGTAGAATCTGATCAAATACAGTAAAAATACAACAATTTAGGCCAATGGGACGACACCCAATCAATACAACTCAATTTACATCAAAATTCTCAAAGTTGTCAAAACCCGAGCCCCGGGCCCACATTCCGAAAATTTACGAAATTCACATTTCTGGAACCCTCGTCTCAATACGAGTCTAAGCATATCAATTTTACCAAAATCGGACTCCATTTGCCCATTCAAAACCTTGATTTTCTAAAGTCCAAGACTAGGGCTAAATCCTCCATAATTACCCCAAATTCCTCCATTTTCATGATATAATTGCATGATATTATCAATACTAATCATAATATGAGTTCATAGTTGATTACCCTGATGATTTCCCTTGATTTCCTCCTCAAAATCGCCCAAAATCGCCCTTAAGCCGAGACCCCCAAATGTTAAAATGTTTCTGAAATTTTTCTAACTTCTGATACACTTACTCACAGCGATTTTCGCTTCTGCGGAACATTTTCCGCTTCTACGCTTCCGTATCCGCGACCAAAGGGTCGCTTCTGCGGTTCCAGGCCTAGCCGGCCATTTCCGCTTCTGCGATATACGGACCGCCTCTGCGCGTCCGCTTCTGCGAAGACTCGACCGCTCCTGCGGGTTTTCCCGCTTCTGCGTCTAGGCGTCCGCTTCTGCGGACTCGCCTAAGCGGCTAGCCTTCCGCTTCTGCGATATTTCCCCCATAGCCATTGGCCGCTTCTGCGGCTCAATATCCGCTTCGGCGGTGCCGCACCTGCGGGCTCCTTTCCGCTTCAGCGATCACAAGCGCTTCTGCGCTCCAATATCCGCTTCTGCGGACTCGCTCCTGCGACCACATTTCCGCAGGAGCGAAAATGACAGAACCAGAACTCTTCAACCTGCAATTTCCATGATTTTCTTCCGTTTAACCATCCGAAAACACCCCGAGGCCCCCGGGACCTCATCCAAACATACCAACACATCTTAATACCTTATTCGAACTTGCTCCAATCCTCAAAACACGTCTAACAACATCAATACTCATAATTCGCATCGAATTCAAGCCTCAATTCCTTAAAACATTCCAAATTGCACATTCAATCAAAAACCCGACCAAACGACGTCCGAATGACCTGAAATTTTGCAGGCACATCCAAAATCACCTAACGAAGCTACTGCAACTGTCGGAATTCCATTCCGACTCCCGGATCAAAATATCACCTACCGTTCGGATTTCGCCAAAATTCAACCTTAGCCAATTCAAGCCTATTTCTACACCGGGCCTCCAAATTCAATTCCGATCGCTCCCTTAAGTCACAAATCACCTCCCGGAACTATCCGAATCATCAGAATCCGATTCCGAGCACTCTAACTCAATAGTCAACTCTTGGTTGACTTTTCATAATCAAGCTTTCTTCAAACATGCTATTTGTTTCATTTTCAATCCAAATCACTCCTAACTCACCCGATAGACTTTAACACTGATACAAAATCATAAAACATGTATTTACAACATAACGGGGTAGTAATTCACGTGACGACGGGCCGGGTCGTCACACCTAGCTCTAAATAATTAAGAATGTTTAATTTTTAACATCTGAATATATAAAATTTATCTCTATTGAAAAATTAATAAACATAAAATTCAAATGAAATACTAACTAATCTAATATTTTATCAATAAAATTTATAGTTTTTAAAAATATGATAGTTAGACAAGAGGGGTTGCTCCTGATGGTAAGCAACCCCCACTTCCAACCGAGAGGTTGTGAGTTCGAGTCTCCCCAAGAGCAAGGTGGGTAGTTCTTGGAGGGAAGGATGCCGGGGTCTATTTGGAAACAGCCTCTCTACCTTAGGGTAGGGGTAAGGTCTGCGTACACACTACCCTCCCCAGACCCCACTAAGTGGGATTATACTGGGTTGTTATTGTTGTTGTTGTTGTAAAAATATGATAGTTGTTGGTGGTGATGGTTAACGGATGTATACCGATTAGCAACGGTGGATGGTAGCTATTGGTAGTGGTGATGAATATGTTTCAGGATGGTGATGGTGGTGGCTGATAATAGTTAATAATGACGGGTGGTGATAGTAGTTGTGATTGAGGAAGATGGTGGGTGGGTGGTGCTAGGTTATAATGATCGGTGTCACACCCCTTTTTTTACCAAACCAAACATTTTCACTAAACCCTCTTAAATAAATAAAAGAATTTAATAAAAAGCTTGAAAAGGGTTTTTCAATTTTGAAAGTGACAAAAATGTGTGTTTAAAAGGAATTAACTCAGAGTCGCCACCTGACATTGATTTCGGTGTGCCAGGCCACCGTTTTTAAAATGATTTTCCTTTAAAACACTTTAGACTTCAAAACTTAGTCTGCACCAGAGATTCGGGTAAGGGGGTTCATTTGACTCGGGGAGAAGGTGTTAGGCATTCCCCAAGTCCCGTGAAGATCACGGTTGCGTACTCGATCAAGTTGGCTTTCAATACATTCAAATTGAGGTAAACACAAACAAAAATAGAATAAGCACACAAGAGGCTCGAGGTCGTCCCCACCTAAATAAAAGAAAATAAAAAGGAAAAGAAAAATCCTAAACTAACCTATACTACGACTTATCCACCATGCTCGTCAAGGCCTCCAAAATATTTACATACTTCTTCGGGGCATACCCCGGATAATAATATTTACAAACTTCACGGGGCATCCCCGGATGATGAACTAAAGGAAACGACCTCTCGCCTCAAAATAACAAATATCCTAAAGATTGCCTACCCATGTGTGGTCGGCCTGAGCATGCTTATAACGATCTCAAACAAAATAAGTCAAAGCTACCAGAACTAGTCTAAATCTAGAGCAATTACAATTACGTTTGCGAATCATCCAGTTAATAATTAAACACATCACAAAGTTATGGTGTTTCTAACAATTTATTACCCAATTTCCTTAAGATGAAAATGATTAAATTATGTGATATAAACCAAATAGAATCAATGTCGAAAACATCACTGTAAAACAAAAATCCAAACAGACTTCAATTAAACATCAATAGGATCATAAGTCAGGTATTGAAGAATGAAGAAGAGTTTAGAATTAAACCTCAAATGGGCAAATTCTTCCTCTAACGCTAGAAACAAAGCAACCTGAAAGAACCTTGATATTGAAAGTTCGGACAGTGACCTCGCTGACTCAACTCGAACCAGGACTGGACATATGAACAAGACCTCAAACATACTCCACTGCACTGCTTGATTCGAAATCGAAAATCAGAAAAGAAGAAGAGTAGAGGAGTTCGGCGGCGGCGCGGCTATGGAGGTTCAGGTGGTTATGGCCGTGTGTGTCTTTTAGGCGAAGAAGAAGAAGAAGAAACGGCTATGGGTGGTGTGACGCCGCGGGTTGGAGTTTCTGTTGACTGGTGCTGCAATGGAGATTGGGATAGGCGGCTGTGGGTCGTCAATGGAGGCTGGCGGCTACAATGTTCTCTATTAGGGTTTTTCTCTTGTTATGTGTTATTGTGTAGAAGATGGGTGAATAGTGGGGTTTTTTCCCTTTTTGCTCCCTTGCGGCTGAAGGGTTCTTTTAGGCTAGATTTTTTTTTTGTTTTTCTTTCTTTTATTTTTTAAATAAGAAAAAGAAGGGCTAAGGGTTATTGGGAAGATATTTTGGGCTTTAAAATTTGGGCTTAAAATCTAAAAATTGCAAAATACTACTAGAATCCTATTGAAATTAAAATAACTAAATATTTTAAAAATACTACCTTTAAAAATTGCGCAGGTCAAAAATTACGTGCTTACAATCGGCAATGTCGGTCATGGTTGTTGGTGGTGATGAGGTGGTCAATTGTGTTAGTTAAGGTGGATGAGTGTTGATTGTGGGTGATGGTGGTCAAAGTGGTGGGGATAGTGGGCGGTGATGGTCAATAATGGTGGCGGCTATGATTGAGGATGATGGTGGTGGTGGTGGTGGTGGTGAGGTTGGTTGAGTATGATGGTGGTGGTGGCATGATGGTAGTTGATAATGGTAGGCGGTGGCAGCAGTTAATTATAAGAATATGATAACATCTTAATGAAATTAAGTCTCTGTTATAGATCTGAATCATACAGGTCTATTCAGACCTATTAAGTGATTGTGAAGTAAAAAAAACACACTTAATGATTAAGATCTGAATAATTAAGATTCAGATTTTAAAAACAAACGCATTTAATGTGTGATATCTGAATGATTAAGATTAAGACCTACATCAAGTGCAAACAAATGAGACCTTAGACTACCGCGCAAAATGGTGTCCAAATTTTGCTACCTTGTTTTTATAAGAAGAAGAATACGAAAACTTAGATTAGAGGAAATTGGAGCTTCTCCTTTGTGTTAATTGTTTGCCCTCTTTATGAGTATCATAGCGGGGAGAATGAAATCATTAGTGGGAAGATCTTGTGTTCGATCTGCCTTGAGTGGGGCGATGGAAAAAGTCTAGTTCATCCTTCCGAATAAAACACATCTTATGAAATATACGGGCCGGGTGGGTCCAGGGTCCAACAGCCGGATCGATTACGAGTCATCTCTTAGTCTGATTTTCCTTTTGTTTCGGGTGGTTTAAGTGGTTGGGGGTGTAGAATAAAATAATACTCCCTCCGATCCAAAATAAGTTATTTTTTGGATGTTTTTACACAGATTAAAAAATTCACATTTTAGCATTAATTAGTAATGGAATTGGTCTTATTAACCTTTACTATCTCACATAAATATTTATAACACATATTCCAACACTATTACTTCAAGGACAATGTATGAAAAAAATAATTAATTCATTCTTGAAATTTAAAAAAATTACTTATTTTGAACCACAATAAAAAAGTCAAAAATTATTTATTTTGAACCGGAATAATTGAGATATTTTCTCAATTCATTCAGGCATTTATTAAATGCCCTTGTTGTTTTATTGACCAATACGTGGCTAATTTGCAGTCTGTGTAGGCCCACCGTTGAATACGATAAGAAAAGTTATTGGAAAGATTTCAACTTCCAATATATAGTGCCACGTTGAAAGGTTGTTCAGCGATCTTACTCTGTTTGTCATTATTGCTCGCAAAGATATTTAAAAATAGATTAATTTGAAATTTTGAATACGCTTTTAGACAAGTAAATTAGTCCTCTTTTACTCTTAGATTTTATATGTATTATACAATTAGATTAGTTAAGGTAATTACAAGGAAATATATACGAGGGGATGGGAGAGTCGGACTTAAGATTTTAAGTTTTTGGGTTCGAAATTTTAATCGTTAAAAGTTAATGAGTTCTAAATTAATTATATATATATATATATATATATATATATATATATATATATATATATATATATATATATATATATATATATATTCAATGCATTTTGTAAGAGAAATACAGGGTTCGAATCAAAGTTACTGAGTTCGGCCGAATACGATCCCAACACTCTACCTCCGCCTCTGGGAGCTGGTGGGTGGGGTAGAGCCTCTAGCGCCAATCTTATAAAAAGAGTCTTTTCAATTTCATTTGACTAGGGGCGCAACGTATTAATCACCGGATACAAAATATTATTTAATCTGTCATTACAAAATTAAAAAACATTGATACACTATTTGGTGTAACACAACAACAATATACCAGTAAAATTCTATAAGTGAGATCTAGAGCAGATATTATATACATAAACTTTACCGTTATTGTTGTGAAGGTGAAGAGATTATTCGCAATAGACCCTCAACTCAAGAAAACCATAATCCCATCAATCATTAAAAAGAAAAAATGATAATGGAGAAACCAAAAAAAGTAACAACAAGGAAAACAAGATAATCGAAGTAAAGAACTAGAATAGATAATAATAGAAAACTTACTGCTAAGAACATATGAGGTTAATACTTAATACTATCGGTATGCGGAAGAGAAACTCGTGATTACCTACTAATCTACTATCTTAATCCTCGACTTTCATATTATTATGTTAAGGGTCATGTTCTCAGTATGCTGAAGATGTGCCATGTCCTCACTAATTATCTCTCCCAATATTCTTTAATTACCTCTGCCTCTCTTTAGATCCACCACAACAACCTCTCATACCTCTTTACTGGTGCATTTGTGCATCTCCTATTTACATGACATGATGACAAACGGCGCATAGAGGCAACTCCCACCTTATCCCCAATATTCACATTCCTATTTGTATCTCTCCTAATATACCTACACAATAGGGTTGTGCATTGATCGGATCAGATCAAATCAGATTTAACACATTTCAGATTGAAATTTTGGATTTCGAATTCTACAAAATGCAATTCGAATTCGATCTGATATTTATCGGATCGAAATGAATTTTAAAGTTTGGATCAGATAAATATTTTAGATATCAGATCAGATTATATGTATTACTAAAGCTATTGCCAATTTAATCGGCTACTGCATCTGCTTTATCTGCTTCTTCGGTGTTATGTGCTAATACAAATATCTCTTTGCTTTTTATCCCTTTTATCAGCATTGCATCCCTAAGAAAATATTTCTTTGGAGGTTCGAGTTGTTATGTCTCTAAGTTGCAAAACTCATACTTCTATTTTCTTTGCAGAAGAGGCAACACAGTTAGAAACATTCATGTCATGTTTATGCAATTATAAGAGTACTATGGTACCAATGTAGCTAAATCTAGCAATAGTAAAGATAATAACTTGAAGGAAAGATGTAAAGGAAGTACTAACTATCTGAAATTAATATTTTATATTTATACACGCCCTTATGATTTTGAATATCCGATCCAAATGTAGAACGCTACTATACACCCATCTCAATATCTTTATTTCCGCTAATTTTTTCTTCTCAATATGAGCGTTTTTGCATGGCTAATGCTCCGCTCTATATAACATAGATGGACAAGCTATATACTATTGATGTATATAACTTAAATTTGAAAGTAGATTAGTATATGTTTTTACAGAGCTCATTAAGATTCACAAGTGTCTTAAAGTCAGCAATAATTAAGGAAAAGATAAGGTTTCCTTTTTATTTTTTTAATTGAAGATATCTATATCTTCATTTCCAGAATAAAGTTGTGAAAGAAAATTGAGTTCTAAGATAACCAAATACTAATCGGTGGTTGAATAGTATTTCCAGTCGTCCTTTGATTAATAATTCGGAGGTTGGGCTAACATTGGAATCATGGATGAAATTGGGGCAATTGTCCACTTTTTGGTGGAGTAACACACTAGTAATACTAAACTACTTTGATAACAAGAACACCAATAACGATAATATATCAGTATAATTTATAAATGGGATCTAGAAAGGAAGGTGTTTATATAGACGTTAGCTCTACATTACGAAGACAAAGAAAGTTGTTTTCGATGAATCATGAACTTAAGAAACACATAATCAACATTAGGATAAAAATTACAACAAAGGATCAAAATACCATCAACAACAACAACAATAACAACAACTCAGTAAGACCTATAAGTGGTGTCTGAAAATGATTGTGTGTATGCAAACCTTACTCCTACCTCGAGGGAGTAGAGATGTTGTTTTCGATAGACCCTCAGTTCAAGAAGACGAAAAGAAACAATATATCAATATTATCAACAGAAAATATATAAATAATAACAGTATCATAAGAACAAGAAAAAAAATAAAAAACAAACACAATAACCAGTAAATAGGCCTCATACTATGAAAAACGGAGAGTAGTATAAACATAACATTAATCACTAGCAGTTTAAGATAAAATACGATCAAATTAGCCTCACATTGGTACGAAATGGAAAGTAAAATTATAATTTGTTTTAATTATGGTGCTATTCGAGCTAATGTGTGCATATATCGACTAATTTATAAGATATTTATTATTATTAATTAACACAATATTTTCTTTTAAAAAAAACTAAAATTTAAACAGATGAAAAAACCTATAAATTTATTGTCTTTACTGGTATTTGAACTCCATTGTAATTCCAACTTCTATTAATAGCTAGACCACCTTTAAACGCTAAATTAAAATATTTTTTATTTTATTGAAAAAGATGCTATACGTCAGTTTGTACATCTTTACTCATCTCCCTAAAGTTTTTGTTTTTTTGAGTATTACCATTTTTAATCGTCTTATATACTCATTCCGGTCCAAAATAAGTGATTTTTTGGTCTTCTTTTTTGTCCAAAATAAATGATTTTTCGGATTTCAAGGATGACTTAATGATGTTTTTCCTACATTGCCCTTGGAGTAAATAGTGTTGGAATATGTGTTATGAGTGTTTATGTGAGATAGTAAGGTTAAAATGGTCAATTCTATTGTTAATTAATGCTAAAAGGTGACTTTCTTAATATGTGTGAAAACATCCAAAAAATCACTTATTTTGGACCGAAGGGAGTATTCGATAACTCAAAAAGTATATAAACTTTAGGAAAAAATTCACATAAGAACAATTGGGTTTCCTACTTTTCAATTTTATATTCCATATTTTAATTTATAACTAGCCTAAAAATAATAATCTAATACTCAATATTCAACTCCAATAGGTTCTCTATTTAATTAAGAAAAAAAAAAAAGATTTCTCAAGCTTTTAAGTTAACTTTCGAATCAGTAATTGTGTATCAAATATTAGTTTAACAAACCAAATTCACTTGGGTAGTAAAAATTAGATTTTTAACGAGCTTAAATATGTGGGTTTAAATTTTAATTTTTGATTTCGTGAGGATTTTGGAATGAGTATAATTTAAACTTGTTAGAAATAATATAAGGATATTGTATATAAAATTTGAAGTCATTTAATCGAGATAACTGGTTTTGAACAAGAATTGCAATTGAAAATCGTGGAAGAAATTCGTCTACAAACGTTTGTATAAAGGTGTATAAATGTGTATAATAGTGTATACGATATGTTTATACAGTATTATACAAAATTATACAAAAAACTGACTTCGTCTTCTTTCTTGTGTCTTTTCTCAAATTTAACTCAAATCTTGCTTAAATCTACTCCAAATCACTTCAAATTTAAATCTTGAATTGCTTTTGAGATTTGCAATCAATTGGAACAACACCCAATCCAAACAACTAACAAACTTAAAAAATTATATTTTTGAAAGACGTTCAATGGTGGACTTATGCTTTTCAATTTTCTTACATTACAACCAGGTGACACATGCAGAAAATACTTAGCCACTTGAAACATATGTAGAAGATGTTAGAAGAAGAGAGAGTGAAAACAATGGTTGTGATAATACATATTTCACTCCATAGCTTTTAGGAGTAATGATTGTAGTAACACATTTTTGAATTTGCCACTACTTTTAAAATATGTACAATATAGGCTAGGTATGAAAAAACTTAAAAACATGATCCATTTTTTGTTATGTTGTAAAGTCATGTGTATTTTCTTGTAATTCTTTTAACAAAAATGTATTCTGAAATCATTTCCATTTTTTTTTTTAAACACAAAAACAAAACCTCAACGTGGCAAGGACAGAGAATTAGTGTGGGACGACCCACCAAAAATAAATTAATTATTCCTAAAAATAAATAATCCCATTAGTTCACCGAAAGAAACATTAAAAATGAAGAAGTGGGTCCACAACGAATGAAAAGAAGCCAATTGTTAGGACAGATGTCTTGTAAATGGGACCCACTTGACTAAGAATTTTATAAAGCCAAAGTTTTGTTTAGTATACAAATGTTTCCAATCCTTGACACATCACATACTTTGCTTTCTAATCTGTTTTCTATAGTCTTTTACATTATTATTTTTATTCTTTCTTTTAATTTTTAGTGTGTCATTAATGCATACTGTTTTGAAACGGTAAGCAACTTCTCACTTACCTTCCTTTTTTTTTTTTTAATAATTATTATTTATGATTTGGGGTATTTGTTTATTTGGATTATTGTATTAATTGATTTGTGTTATCTAATCAATACCACCAATAAATATAGAATGATTAGACTAATCACAAATGCTTACATGCATCATATTTGATTTGCTTAACTGTTGAAATCATGCGGTTCTTGGTTATTGTTGGTTTCTCACAATCTTTTTTGATTCAATTAACTTTATGTGCTAAAATAATAATGTTTTTTCACATAAATCAGGAATCTTGAAATTTGGAGGAAAAAAGGTTATGTTTTTTGGCTGAGGAATTTGATGCGTGGTCTGCTTTGAGCTTGTAAGTTCTCTATTTAGAATAAAGTTTGAATCTTTATTGTTCTTTCTATGTTGTTTCAAAGAAGCAGTGAATAAAGGACCTGATTTGTTGTTTCCCAATTAATTGGGTATAAAGAATTGAGGCTTTTGGATAAAGAAGGATATAATAATTCTAGCATATATTGATTCCCACTTGAAACAGAAGTTTGGAGTTTGGATCCATATAAGTGATGTATTCTGGTTTTGTATTAGGGGTTTGAAATTTTGATTAGTGATGGAAGAGATGTTACCAACAGTTGGTGTATCATATAAACAGGGAAAATTGATATATGATGAGTCGGTGGTACTACCTACTCGAATGGACTTCACCGGATATGAGCTGCTACCAAACACAAAGTGCAAATCCGTTGCTAATCAGAGGGTGACACGGGACAAAGCTAACCTTATGACAGTTGCTGATTGCCATGAAATCAGGAAAGGGAACAATATAATGATAGCGAATGGAAATTGTTTGATAACTACTGATGCAATTAATGATAGATCTAGGGATAATAGTTTGATTTCACCAACTGATGATGAGCTATTAGGAAATATGACTTGTTCTACTTCTCTAGTGGATGTGCCTGGAGATGAACACAACAAGGTTGGTGTATCCCAGAATCTAAGCAAGTCTTATTCATGTGATTTGGCTAATGAGTCGGAACTTGTAAGTGATCTTGTTTCCACCCGAATGAATGGTGTGGTTGTGGTTGCTGAAGATTATAAAAGAAAATTATCACTATCCCTCATTGAGAATTCAAATGAGATGAAGATAAGTAGGCCAAATGTCTTTGGTTTTGATTCTGTGCCGCTTTGGGGGATCACCACGATACAAGGTAAGAGACCTGAGATGGAAGATGCAGCAGTAGCTTTACCAAGGTTTCTGAGAATCCCATCTCGAATGTTGATGGATCCGCCAGCTTCTCATGCCCTGAATCAAACACTAACCGCCCATTTATTTGGGGTTTACGATGGACATGGAGGCTCTCAGGTGAACGTTCTATATGTTTTTACCCATTTGATTTCGTTTCTAGTTAAACCAAAGTTGCTATGGCATGCATGTTAGAGTTCATTTCCTATGTGCTTGTGTATTTATTTTTCAGGTACGCATATATTACGTCCAACTGTTTTTTTCCCCTTCCGTAGCAGGTTGCTAATTATTGTTGTGAGCGTATCCATATGGCTTTAGCACAGGAGATAGATATTGCGAAAGAGGATTCACGTAATAATCAAAGTGTTAACTGGAAGGAGCAATGGTCAAAGGCTTTCTTGAATTGTTTCTGTAGAGTTGATGATGAGGTAGGAGGGCTTGGTAGTGAAACAGACGGTACTGAGCCTGACCTTGTACCTATTGCTCCCGAAGCAGTTGGATCTACAGCTGTAGTTGCTGTTGTTTGTCCAACCCATATTATAGTTGCAAATTGTGGTGATTCACGGGCAGTCCTTTGTCGGGGGAAATTACCCATGCCATTGTCCATTGATCATAAAGTAAGGGTTATACTTGTTTTTATACCATTTTGCATCATTTGTTTGGCTTTATTTGCAACCAAATAATCTTCTTCAACTATGTTTAATTGTTTTCAGCCAAATAGAGAAGATGAGTGTTCACGAATAGAAGCACTGGGAGGGAAGGTCATTAATTGGGATGGACATCGCGTTTCTGGTGTTCTTGCAGTTTCAAGGTCAATTGGTATGTATATTGTACTATCCGCACGCAAGCGTGATTGTACTGTTATATTTTCATTATTGGTTGGAGAGGGTTGAGCGAGTAACCTATATTGTCCTTAGTTTGCACATGGGGAAATAGGTACCAAGTTATAAATGGAACTTTAAAGCTACGGCATAATTGGACCAAACTCTCAAATGCACCATAAAGAAAGTGATATAACATACATATAATATATGAGTGTCAAAGTTCAGTCCTGAACCCACTGGTGTTAAACAACAATCTGCGCTTGACCTGGTACAAATGTAAATATCACACATAATATGGAATTGTTCAATGTGATTAATTCAACGAAACCCATACTGACAAAATTAAACAATAAGCCATTGGGCTTTCGTAAGATTGACTTCAAATACGACGAGGATATGGATGTATTCTCCTATTGTTTGCTAGTTCGCATCTATGTTGCGCAGCTGCTGCTCCCGTGTCGGATCCTCCAAAAAAAAAAAATGCTATGTCTGGAGGATCCGACACGCACCCATCGATATTTTCGGAGAGTCCGAGCAACATAGGTTCGCATTGTAGGTTAGAGTGTCATCCCAAAACTGCATCTTACATAAGCCTCCCGAGGTGGTTAGTTTTGGAGTCTATTGCTTAACAAGAAATTCTGTGTTCACTTTTATCAAAATTCTGCTCACATTTATTATTTTGAAACTGTTATCCTAGAGATCAAGACTTTCTTGATTTGACAAGATTTGTCTTTTTACTGCAGGTGATAGATATTTAAGGCCTTATGTGATTCCAGATCCAGAAGTGATGTTTGTACCCCGAGTAAAAGACGACGACTGTCTTATTCTAGCGAGTGACGGTCTTTGGGATGTCTTGACAAATGAAGAAGCTTGTGAGGTGGCAAGGAGACGAATTCTTCTCTGGCACAAAAAGAATGGTAGTACATTGACCAACGAAAGGGGTGAAAATGTCGATCCTGCTGCTCAAGATGCTGCAGAGTACTTAACACGACTTGCTCTCCAAAAGGGAAGCAGAGACAATATATCTGTAATTGTGGTCGACTTGAAGGCGCAGAGGAAATTCAAGAAGAAAACGTAGCACTAAACCATCCTCGTTAGTTTCCATTTCATTTTGTCGACGTAGCACTGGTAAGCTACAACCCGCCATGTTAATCGAATTATATAGCATTACTGCAAACTGTAGCTATCTTTTTAGGCTGTCAGTTGCACACAATTAGCAATATCGCACTTAATATTACTAATGTTGGAGTAAACTACGATGAAAGTTGTTCTAACAATAAAAATTCAGCAAAGTTGGTTCAAAGAACAACTACTGACTTCCAGCAGACCATTTATCTTCCTGCAGTGTAATGTTCTTCATGTCTATATAACCAGACAAGTAAAAGTGTTGTCGAGGTAATCCTTTGACTTCCATTTTCTCAGTCTATTTTTTTCCTTTTTTTTTTCGAGTTTTAATGGAACGTTGTATGTTGTATAAAAACTGATTTATGTTTTTAAAATTCAATGTATGAGTATTTATATGTTTCTATCTCAATGTATGAGTATTTAAAATCTAATTGCTACTGTTGGAAAGAAACAGTAGAGTAAAACATGCTATTGTCAAAAGTATCTTAGTTCATTTATACTAACTGAGTCAGCTCTATTCTTCTCCTAAGACGAGGGTCTATCAGCGAAGTTGCTCCGACAAGGCAGTTTAGGTGCCGCACCCGTGTCAACGCGAGACTAGTATTAGTGTGGGTATGGAATCTGTACCGAATCTGGTCAAACAATCTTGTGTACTTTAACCACGGCAGACGAAAAATTGAGATGTGATACAATTTTATTCCTGAAATCAAAACCAAAACTAGGGTAAATTTAAAGAATATAGCATACCTTATCTAGAAAATTAATCATTTATTCATCTACAACTCGAGAATAGAAAAGAAATCCATACTTTACAAGCTATATATAAGTATTCTACAATAATTTCAATATTTGGAGATATTTTAGTTTTTTTGGAAATATTTTTAATCGGATCTCCTCACCCGTATCCATACTAGGATCCATAGCCCTGAATTTTAGAATTTACATTTTGAAGGATCCGACCTCTAGATTTGTACTTGTGTCCGAGTAACTTAGTCTAGTTTTTGATAAGCTAGCAATGGCCATTTAAACAATTGGATCAGAGTCTAATACTAAAGTTCTGATATCATGAAATTTGAGAATAAAAAGGGCAGCCAGTGCACTAAGCTCCCGTTATGTGCAGATTCGGGGAAGGGCTAACTACAAGTCTACAAGAATTTATTATACGCAACTTTACCCTGCATATTTTTACAAGAGGCTATTTTTACAGCGCGAACCCGTGATCTCCTGGTCACATATTGCGACAACTTTACCAGTTACGTCAACATTCCCTTTCAAACTTGAGAATAAGTAATCTGAAATTTTCTCATACCTCCAACGAAGAGAATATGCTGCAATATATAGAGACATAACATACAAATCTACCACCGAATTCAAATCTATAGAGAGCAAAAGATAAACATCATGTACAACCTTATCTGAGAGTACTTCCACTTTTCATAAGTTAAGAAGTGAAAAATTCTGATTTCTGTGTTTTTCTTGGTATAACTATGGTCTTCTTAGCAATGGCGAAGAAGGTCTGGAACTTAAATCGAAGCATCTAATGCATTGCCCCCAAACCATAAGGCCACGATGAACAGTTGATTTACCGCATGTTAATATATACGTATATAATCATAAATTCGTGTTGCATGAATGAACCCGAAAGTCATAGCGAAGCAATAAGTATTGGTTCCCGGGCCGTTTCTACGCACTTAAAGAATTTCAGGCCTATTAGAGTCTGTCAAAAAAATTCTACAAAATCAGCCTGTATAAAACACAAGAAAAGTGAATATAATCACAAATTTATCATTTATGACCATCAAACACCATAAAATAATTACTATTACTAGTGAATGATTCTTGTTAGAATATTACAAATGTAAAGTGATTTAACTTATTTTTTTGTTACTGTATTTATTGAAGTGTGTGACCATCTCATTTAAAAGTCGGAGAAAAGATACTTTTTAATTTACTTAATTATTATTCAACACGCTCCGTCACGTGTGGGCTTGATTTTTTTTCTCGATGAGCCAAGCCCGTGAAATTTGTTTTGATAATGAGTGGCGGTTAGACTTTAACCCAAATCTCTTTCATATCTAATACCATGGTGAAGTGTATAACCATCTCATCTAAAAACTTAAACCTCTAAATAGAGCATATATATACTTTTATTACTTAATTACTATATTTAACAATATTTAAGTAAGAGAATATTTATCGGAGTCCATAACACCAATAACCAAAGTTATAGAGCAAATGTAGTAGTTCCTATTGTTTGGATGGTTGTTAGCTATTCTGTTCTATCGTATTAAATAATATTTTGAGTACAATATTTGTTTTGATATTTACTTAAATTTTATTATATCGTATTTACATTCATTTTTATGTAATGATAAAACGTATCACTTTATGTAACGTACATATTTAGTATGGTCATGTTGTTAGCTTGTTTTTTTCCTTTCTTTTTGCCTTTCCTTATTATTAAATAATTTTATTTTATTATTTATTCTACCTTTTTATATAATAATTTACAACATACCCGAATTTTTCGTGTAATATCATAGGTATATTCTTATGCATGACATGATGAAACGATAACAAACAATATAATCTATCCAAATATTATATTGACCAAACAATAGAGTATAATATCATATAATACAATACATTATAAAACGATACGTCACAATCATCCAAACAAACTTGGTAACTATTGCATAGGTATATTCTAGATGTTAGCTCATTTTGAATTCCCTTAGCTTGTTAGGATTATTGTGTCTACCGCATTAATTCTTTGCATTGTATAGATTGAATTAGAATAATTGACGTAAAAATATTCTTCAGGTTGCCGATTGATTTAATTTGTTGGAGAAAATGCTGTAATTTTAATTATGTTATAGGCTAATATAACGTTTGGGAATTGAGATAGATGTGCAAGGTGATTCCCAAGCAGTGGCTGAGGAACAAAATCTAACATATATAGAATTTTCCAAAAATGTGCAAAAGTTCAACAAAATTTTCTCACTTTCTTATTTCAGTTGTGTGTTGACAGCGTGCTGCATTAAGCTTCTGCTATGTTTGTTGTTCTGGGTTCAGAGAAAGGCCGGACCACAAGAGTATATTGTACGCAGTCTTACCCTGTATTTCTGCAACATAACTATTTCTACGGCTTAAACCCGTGACCTTCTGATCACACGACAACAATTATTTCTTTTCATTAATAAGAACATGTCAGGCGCAGCTAATCCGTACAAGGAATTTCTCTATTTATGTACTTGGCACCCAATCTATCTACAAAAAAAAATACAAAGAATAAATTGACTTTTGAGGAAACAAAAGGCAGTCAATCTGAGCTCAATTCTTATGTAGTAGTGTATATCTCTTTGACTTTAATCCAAAAGGATTATGAGGTGCGACTTTGACCAAATTATATATCGTCATCATGACATATGAAAAGCTTTGGAAAGTAGAATTTAATTAATTTTACTCTTTTCAGAACCTAATTGGATAAATTCTCATTTAGGTGTCTCGATTGAAATATAGGAATTAGGAACATGAATGGAGAAAGAGATTATCCTTTCTACTTATTACCTAGTTTTAATTATTTATCACAATCAAATAGTTTTCTCGGTATTATTTTAAAGGATGATAGTCAATAACGAATCGAGATAGTTTAATTTGGATATACGGGAGATCGATTTTATGACCCATTACAAATATTCTTTTATTTATATTATTCCTTTTCACGAAAGAACAGTGAAAAGCAATATTAAAAATCAGAAAATAAATCTTTGGCTTTAGGCAGACTAATAACTAGTAATTGCATATGGGCATTAAAAATTAAGGAAGAAGTTTTTTGTGTGGAAAAAGATAATTATTAGAAGAAACTTTTAATGTATGGATTTAACTAAAAGTAAAAGGATGGGTCCATTGAAAAAAACTAAAATAAATACACTATAGTATGCATGTTGAAATTCTCTCAAAGAGAGAGAAAATGTTACTAGTAGGCCTTTGAAATTACCAAATGAGACCCAATCAAAAATATTATTTTTGTTATTGAACTTGAGATTCAAACTTAAGCCTTGAAGAAGACAACTATTCCACAAACCAACTGTTCTATCCAATCTTTGTAACTGAGGGTGCAGCGTAATATATTTATAGAGGTCCTTCTTGTATTAACTTATATATATAGAACATATATACAATATTTTTACCGAGGCCAACGGGTGCCCTTGCCCCCCATTACAAATATTCTTTTATTTATATTATTCCTTTTCACGAAAGAACAGTGAAAAGCAATATTAAAAATCAGAAAATAAATCTTTGTCGGATTATTTTCTTCTATTTTAAATTGTAACCACTCACCAAATATTACTAATTTCACGTATACCAGAAAGGTCAACAATTACGCCATCATGTTCAGAAAATTCATTTTTAACTAGAGAATAAACAAGGAAAAACCTGGCATGTTGACCAATAGTAGTAGTTCAAATAAGAATTAAATAGTACCCCATAATTGTAGAAGAGTATTTTTCAACAACGCATTTAGTCAACATATTGTTGGTTGCTGTTCTCCTATTCTGGAACCAATGTAACAATAACATGAATCTGAAATTGAGTCAATCTAAACACTAGCCTTTGTTATTTCAGCTAACAGAGCCCACTGAACATATCTATAGCAAAAAAAAAGAAGTGCATTTTAGTGTACGAAATTCTCACGTTCACGCAAGGTTCAGAGAAGGACTGCACCAGAAGGGGATTTGATGTAGACATTTTATTCTGATGCAAGCATCAATGACTTATTTTACAGCTTGAATCCGTAACCTGTAGCTATGTCACCGAAGACAACATAACTTGACCGTTGCTCTAAGGCTCATGGTCTAAAGAAAAGCCTTTTTAAGACTAGAACCTTCCTATGAAACAAGTATAAACTATCATATCTACATGAATTAGTGGATCAACCACATACCAAAATTTTAGGTGATTCAGATTCGATTATCATGGTGGCCTGGGCTAGGCTAATGTATGGTTTGGGAATTGAGATAGATGTGCGGGGTGATTCCCAAGCAGTGGCCGAGGCCTAACATAGAATTCAAAAAAAGTGCAAAAGTGCAACATCTCATATTCAAACATGCAACCTAAAATAATTCTGGAGCCACCTTTTTAACTATATTAGAAGCTTCCATTATGTTAAAAAATTTAATATATCATAAATATATATTAAAAGAATATTTTTTTATCTTTATTTAAATAATATAATTTTTTGACTTAATTGAACTCTTTTAATGCATGTAGCTTCACTCATGACTTTGAGTTAAGATTCTTTAATCCGAAAGAATTAGAATACTGAATCCATACAATTCAAATTCTGAGTTAATTTTTGCTTGAGACTCGTTTTCTCTTGTAAAATGAGTAAAAAATTTCAAAGGTCATCTAAGATAAAATTTTCTCAATTTTTACTATTTCAGTTCCTTTTATTAAAAATACAACGGCATGCCAGCTTGTCCGTACAAGGAATTTCTCATTGTTATGTCCTCTTATGTACTTGGCACTCAATCTATCTACAAATACAAGGATTTATTTGACTTTTTTGAGGAAAGAAGAGGCAGTCAATCTGAGCTCAATTCTTATGTATATCTCTTTGACTTTAATTTGTGAGACACATTATGACGTAATCCAAAAGGATTATGAGGTGCGACTTTGACCAAATTATATCTCGTCCAACAACTAAAAGAAGACAATGCTTGTTGCTAGATCACCATGACATGAGCATTACATATGAAAAGCTGTGGAAACTTGAATTTAATTAATTTTCCTCTTATCCTAACCTGATTGAAAATTACGGAATATAAAAAGGCAGTTCGGTGTACTAAGCTCCTGCTATATGCGGGTTCAGGAAAGGGCCGAACCACAAGGATCTATCGTACGCAGTCTTACCCTGCATTTCTAATTGCTATTTTCACGACTCGAACCCGTAGTCTCCTAGTCACATGTCAACAACTTTACCAGTTACGCCACAGCTTCCTTTCGGAAGATAAATGAAGGAAAAAAGATAAATTTTCCTATAGCCGTCTCGTTTAAAGAATATAAAAAGAGGAACCTAAATGAAGAAAAAAATTATCCTCTCCTACTAGTTACTTTTCAAGATAAAGCACAAATATTTATCATATTATTCCTCCCCCCCTCTGCGTGGCGACGTAATTCTCATACTCACAACCAGTTAGAGCAAAAAAGTTCTTCCGCGTCTTTCTCTTAAAACTCACCCTAATGTGTTGACTGGCCCGCCATGTCAGCATGACACATAGGCATTATTTGACATATATTAATGTCATGTGGAAGCTTAAATAGGAGGAAGGCTAGCATTTGTGAGAAGATTCTAGAGTAGTATGGACATTTCGACCCTGATCCTTATGGATTTGCTAGGAAAGTCCTTATAATCTTCTAAGATTATAGAGAATTCTAGAGAAATCACTTATCTTGTAAATATAAAGAACTCGTGTAACAATTAATATTTACACACTAGCCCCTAGGAGACTAGTATATAAAGGGGGACATTCATTTGTAATTCATCAAGCAAAACAATCAACTTCTCTCTAATACAAAAGCTTAATTTGGCAATTCTTTTGTGTTCTAACATTCCTCACCGATCTTGAGTGTAGTAAGGCTAACTTCGTATAACAAGAACATGAGCAGGTTGTGCAAGATCGTAAGCGAGTTGTCGAGTACCACACGTGTATTTAGTTAACGACTAAGGACGTGCCAACATGATATCAGAACAAAGGTTATGACTAAGTGAATCTTAGAAAGAATACAAGAGATTATTAGAAGGAAGCTTTGTAGGAAACCATGGTCAGGATTACAAAGAGTGTGGTACTTTCAAAAGGGACAAATGTGACCCTTCCCCTGGAGGTTGGAAAGCCCTTTGATGTAGTCAAGGAGGATAACAAAGTCGTTAAGTTGCGCAACACCTCAATGTACTTGATTGAAGATGCCACGTTGGGTGGCGTCAGAAGTGTGACATCGTGGAAAAAGAGGGCTATGCAAGATTGGGGCGTGAGACTAGTTCAAGAAGGAGTTGAAGAGCAATTATACTCAATGAATGTGGTGGAAGAGGCTAGGTGGAAGCTAAGGGAGCTCCGACAGACAACCATAATTCGGGAGTGTGTGCGCATTCACTACCTTAATGTTGCAAATCTCATTGTTGTCCAAGAAAGATTCCTTCTTCTACTCCAAAATATGAGTTAACGACATCAAGTAGCCAACTTGGACGACGCCATAGCGATAGCCGAGTCGCTCATTAACTTCAAGATGGAGTCTGCCAAGTGCAAAGAAGGCAAAATAGAGAGGGGTGGGGGAGATCATGACAAGGACGTGACACTAATCTCGTAAATATATTTCCCAAATCCTAGCCTAAGATTCTGCAAAGTTTGTTTTTTCAGTATTTCCTCGTAGTATTAGGGTTAATTTCAAACTTTACCCAATATAGTAGATTCACAAAATTGTTTTCTTCGTATAAGAATAATTGAACTTTACCCACAATAATAATAATCAGTAAATTCTGTTAAAGTTTAGTACTTACAATTATATATAATGGATAAATTTAGTTACTTCAATGTGATAAAATAATAATTCTGTGAATTTACTATTATAGTGATAAACTTACTTTACTGTTATAGTGGATAAATTTCAATAACTTTAATCTGACAAAAATAATTGCGATGTTATTGCAAAATAATAATATGTACTCCTTTCTGTATAGGCCAAAATTTGGATGACTACAACTACAGACGAATACGACAAGAGACGAGATCCTTACGACACGGTATCCTGTGGCCCTTGAAGATGGCGATGATCGACAATAGTTAGAAGATGTATGATTTTTGTAGTAGTGTAGGCACAATAGGATGGAATACGAAAATATTTTTGAATATTCTCTATGCTATAATTTTTAGGATTCAAGAAGGAGTAGTCCCTTATAAATAGGAGGGAAAGACTTTGTAAAGGGGGGACTTTTGGTGAAGAGCATCCATTATAAGATCTTTCTACATTCAAAGTTGTCAGATGGACGCTTAATCATTCGGTTTCATGACATCAACAAACATTATTCATCTTATTCATACGTTGTGTCTTTCAATCAAGAGTTTATTATACTTGGCTGAGATTTACCTCTTCATCTTCTTTAGTTGATTTAATAAAAAAAGTTCCAATATTTTTTGGGTCAAACAATTTGGCACCGTATGTGCGGATTTCTTTAGCTAATATTTTAGCTTCATCTAGACTCCTAAAAGGGATAATCACGTCTTTCTAGCGTGGAACAAACCAACAATGGCAGGGAAAGGAGATGCAAGGAAAAAAACAATAGTAGGCGTCACAACCAACCTCCTGGACACGATCAACGAAGATAGCTGAGAGGATAAGGAAAATGAAACACCAAACACCACACCCGGAGGAGATGCTTCACCTTCCCTACGCGAGAGTGTAACTTCCTCGTGCAAGAGGGAAACATCCACATCTGCTACAGGAGAGGCACCACCGGCAGTAAGAAGACTGCTGGAAGAATGGATAATAAGTAATCTGAACACCATACTTGATAAACCCGCCCAAAGGAGTAACGAGAATGTTGCACATGCATATGTCACGATAAACACTGATGAGAAAGACGCCCTCTATACAGGTAACACTTACGTTGCTAATGACGAAGGCAATGATGCACTTGCAACCATTTTAAAGATAATGGAGGAGATGGAAAATAAAAATAAGGCAGTGACCAAACGAAGGAACACCAAGAGAGGGTTGACAAAATACCAGGAGCTCCAAAGTTGCTTCCAAAACGCGATGTTGGTCGATTCATCGGGCAACCATACAGTGAAGAAGCGACCCCCTACACGATTCCTAAGACCTTAAAAATGCTGCCCTACTTAAAGATATATAATGGTACTATCGATCTAAAAGATCATATCATTCACTATGTTATAGCCGTAAAAGTTAATGATCTTTCAATAGAGTAGGTACCATCAGTGCTATTGAAAAAGTTCGGCAAAACCGTAATAGGGGGATCCTTGACATGGTACTCTTAACTACCAGTACGATCAATAACAACTTTTGAGGAAATCACAGACAAATTTGTCAGTGCCCATGCATGAGCCAAAAAGGAAGAGGCTAGTGTAAATGATATATTTGTCGTAAGACAGATGCACTGAGGAATTCAAGCACTTCTTAGCTTTGTTCAAAAGGGTGAGAATGAGCTTGCCGAATGTGTCCGAAGTAATGGAAGTAGCATCCTTCCAAAACGGATTAAATAGAAACGGGTCGAGAGAGACCAGAAAATTACTATGTAGGCTAATGAAATACCCTTCAACTACTTAAGAAGAAATCCATAACGCCTACTGCACCGAGAGGCGAGATGACGAGGATGGCCTCAACGATCCGACCTAATAGTTGACGTCACTTCAAACTGAAGCAAGGAAAGATCGTCACAATAACGGTCGAAGAGATCAGTTGGGGAAATGCCTCAGTTAGTAGAAGCATCAAACCTACGTCAAAACATCTACCCCGCCTCCACCGTGGCATACATATGTTCATCCTTGACATACATCACCATATCGACATGAGAAAGGTATGCCTCCACTCCTATCTGCTCATAATTTTTGTGTTTCTCCTTCAGAAATAGTGTACGCCCTTGAGAAACTCGGTCCAAAGGTGCAATGGCCGCAAATGATAAGATCAGACCCCATCACTCAAAAGTCGAGTGCTTTCTGCGAATTTCACCAAGAAAGGGGTCACAAAAACGAAGATTGCATAGGACTATAGCAGGAAGTAGTACGAATGTTAAGCGAGGGACATCTGAAAGAGTTTCGCAGTGATCAGTGATGGGGTAACTTACCCTACAGATGCGAACAACCCCAAGGACCTCCAAAACCACCCTCCCGCTCATACTGTACAGATGATCATCGGCGGGGGTGATGGCGTAACAATCAATCATGTCAAGTTCACCATCACACATAAACTTAAACGATCAATCACTCATAAACGGTATAATGACCTCGAAGACAGTATCATCTTCGATAAGTCAGATGCCGATGGTTTATCTTTCCCTCACTATGATACTCTTGTTATCACTTTACATATTGTAGATACTGATGTAATAAGAATAATGGTAGATGACGGGAGCAACCCGTGTATTATCCATCCTCGAGTCCTCGTGCAGATGAGAGTCGAAGACAAAATAATACCATGCTGCATAACGCTAACAAGTTTTAATTATGCAGTTGAACGGACTTATGGAGAGATAGTTCTACCCATCCTTGCCGGAGGGGTCACCCTGGAAACGACGTTTCATGTCATGAACCAGGAAACAACTTACAATGCCATCATAGGGCACCCATGGATACACATCGTGCGAGCGATCCCTTCCATTCTATATCAAGTGATCAAGTTTCCTACCCTATGGGGAATATCCAGCATCTGAGGAGAGCACTGCACCGCACAAGAATGTTGTCGCATCGCCAAAGATTGCGCACACACCCAATAAATCAAAGGAGAAAATGCGGAAACATAGCAGTCAGCGGTGTCAGGATCCAAACTTGAAGTATGGATAGACGTTATCAAGTACCCCGACATTGTGAAAGCATCTGAGTCAATGATAGAGAATCTTGATCCTGTACCACTAGACAACAACAACAACACTAAAAAGGCTTATATCGAGCACAATCTCTCGGAACCAGGTAGGTTTCATAAGTTTTTGACTAACCATACCGATCTGTTTTCCTTCTCCCATGTAGATATGTCAGGTATCCCAAAGGATATCACCACACACAAGTTAAATGCCGACCCCCTTTACCCGCCGTAATGGAAAATAAGAAAGAAGTTCAATGCTACGATCAACGAAGCTGTCAGCAAGTGTCACGCCCCAAATTCGAGGGACATGATCGACGTCGACCACGTAGCCCCAATTAAGCGCACCTGGATATTTCTACCCCCCCCCCCGGTGCTACCCCACATTTTTCATCACTTATTAGCCAAATGAAATAACCATTTATAATAAAAACACGTATTTATTACAAAACATACACACGGTACATGATTTTTAGCGTGGTTTACCTTTTACATAGTCCAACATATAATATACATGTTACACAACTTCTTGACCCATATTTCCTATCTACGGAGCCTCTAAACACGAAAAAGGATGATGCAGTACTTGCCGATAATAAGGCTCCGGCTATATCTTATACGAATATCAAAACAAAATCCCAAAACAAAAGCGGCATGAGCCACGCAGGGCCCTCAAAGAAAAGGGGCTCACCAATTCAGCTGGCGGGAAGTGATGAGGAGCTATGGCTGATGGATTGGAGTACCTACTATGGATCCACCTACAATAACAACACGATGTACCGCCCCCGACAAAAGGGACGTCAGTACACTTGAATTGTACTGGTACATATGAACAAACTTTTCTCCAAGTAAACTCAAACCATACAACAAGTAGGAAATAGTAACAGAAACAACAATCAAATGCACAACAAAGGAACAGTCAGGCCAAACAAGTTTACAATCTCTCCTATTTCCTCTTCCACATTTCCACATCAATAATTTCACAAGTTGCTCATATTTTCATTTTAATAGTGATTTCGATCACTTTCCAACCTTATTACCTCGGCCACCCTTATCACCACAACCCATACCTTATAACTTTGTGTTGCAGCGCACAACCCGATTCCACCGTACAATTATAATTCACAAATAATACAACAACAATGAACAATTCACAAATAGTAACAACAATAATTTACAAGTATTTCCATAACCATCAATATTATTTCCATCATATTCAAAAACCCACATGTGTTTTATGTCACAATGATAATTGCCCACAATAAGCCATAGATGTTGTTATCACAATTATTCCAGTTGCATCACTCACGGTTTCCTTCCATCATTTGTTCCCCCGATCTTACCAATTATCACATTCACAATCATACCAATCACAAAAATTTCATAAAAAATCCACGTAGATATCACATTCCAAATATTTGTATACCAAACAAGGCAATTTTACAAAGGTCAAAGTTAGCCATACATAACTGGAGCCGAATTCCCTTTTAACTTCTATTTTTTATTCACCAAATAATCTAGAAACGTCAATCTAGTTCACAAATTAACACACATAACTTAGAACTGGGGTTCACAAATGCTACTCAAACTTATTTAGGTTATCAACCCTTCTTTTGCAAATCTTTATCTCTACCCAGTTGATAGGTTTTAGGTTTTAAGAAGGCATGCATGTACAATTTCAACCATTAGTTTCAAGAATCAATGCATGCGACTCTCCCCTTAGTTTAAACCTGAAAATCAAGGAAAAAGGTTAGGGATTTTACCTGCAAGAATGGGGATGAGGGCAATTACTTTGAATTTTTTTCCCGACCTGGATAGTTTTGAAGAATCAAGTTGATAATGATTGCTTTCTCTTTCAAGAACCCTCCCTTCCCTCCCTCTTATTTTGTTCAGAAGATTATTAAAAATGAGGGGTTAGGGTGTTTTATTAAAAAGGGGTCGAGTTTAAAATTTTAGAAAAATAGAAGCCCGAGCAGGATGTGCGGTCGCACTTTGCGATCGCTGAATCGAAATGCGGTCCGAAGATTGGACCACAGAAGTTCCCTCAAACTTTAAGCATTTCTTCTTGGGTATGTGATGGGAATGCGGTCCACATTCCTATTTTGTGGTCGCATAATGCACCGCAGAACTGATCTTCATAAATCATTGAGGAAATTATGCGATGATTATGCGGTTCGCATATTGATTATGCGATCACATAATCGACCGCATTTTCAACATCAGTTTCGACTAACTCTCTAATTAACTCTATAGTAGAAATGTGGTCCGCATACCTGATCTGCGACAGCATTCTGGACCGCATAATGGAAATTTTATAGAAAATTTTACTTCTCTATTTTTAAGTGCAAAATCAGTAAAAAGAGCCCGAACCGCGGCGAGCTTTTACACATTCCCAACACATATATGGAACTTGACACTACGAAGTACTAGGCTTTGAGCACAAATTTTTCACGGGGCTTTACAGCAAAAAGGTCAATAAGCTGCTCGCAAATGGCTCTATCCGAGAGTCAAAATACCCTCAGTGGGTCGCCAATGTAGTCAAGGTTAAAAAAATGGAAAGTGGCGGATGTGCGTAGATTTCACGAATCTAAACAAGGCATGTCCAAAAGATTCTTTTCCGCAGCCACTCATCGACAACCTCATCGACACAACAACATGACACGAGTTGCTACGCTTCTTGGATGCCTACTTGGGTTACAACCAGATCCTCATGGAAGAATAAGACCAGGTGAAAACCACTCTCATCACTCACCAAGGAACGTACTGCTATAATGTTATGCTATTCAGACTTAAGAATGCAGGGGCGACGTATCAGAGATTGGTCACCAAGATGTTCAAAAGTCAACTCGGTAAAATAATGGAAGTCTACATCGATGACATGCTGGACAAGTTGAATAGGAAAGAAGATCATATCAATCATCTGAAGGAAGCCTTCAAAATATTGAGACAATATGATATGAAATTGAACCCCCAAAAAATGCGCCTTCGGCGTAAGGTCGGGAAAGTTCCTCGGTTTCCTAGTATCGTAAAGAGGCATCGAGGTCAACCCAGAACAGATTAAAGCCATCAAAGGACTACCCAAAACACTTACCAGCAAAAAGCAGGTACAAAAATTGTTAGGGTGGATAGCCACTTTGTCAAGGTTCATCTCACGGTCATCAGATAGATGCCATAAATTCTTTAACGTATTGAGGAAATAAAATGGACTTCAGTTGAATTTAGAATTTGTCGATGCCCTAAGGAAACTAAAAGCATACTTGTCTTCACCACCCTTTCTTGCCAAAGCAGATCCAGGCGAGTGCCTCCTAGTCTACCTAGCCGTATTCGAAGTCGCGGTAAGTGCAGTTATAGTCCGAGAAAACAAAGGTACTCAATCTCCAATTTCTTATATCAATAAAACCTTAATTGATACTGAAACAAGGTACCCTCACCTTGAAAAACTGGCTTTAGCACTAGTCATAGATTCACGAAAGCTTAGACCATATTTTCAGTGCCACCCCATAAAGGTGGTGACAACCTTTCCTCTCAGGAGTATCCTTCACAAACCCGAATTATCCATTTGACTAGCCAAATGGTCCATAGAACTAAGCGAGCATGCTATAACATATCAACCATGAATCTCAATAAAGTCGCAAGTGCTCGCCGACTTTGTCACGGACTTCAGCGGAGAGATGCTGCCCGAACTCGAGCAAGAAGCGCTTTGCATTTCATTTGAATGACCCGACCTCTGGGTCCTCTACACCAATGGCGCGTACAACGCGTTGGGATCGCGACTCGTACTCAAATTTCTAATGGGCGAAGTAATTCGCCAATCTGTACGATGACCTGAAATGACTAACAATAAGGCTAAGTATGAGGCCGTAATTGCAGGATTGAAATTGGCCCTCAAGTATGGTGCTCAGCGGATCATCCTACACTGTGACTCTTAACTCATTGTAAATCAAGTTACTGGGACTTCCAGATTAAGGAGAAGAGGTTGCAGAAATACCAAACCAAAATCCACAAACAGGTGCCAGAATTTGATGAATACTGATTCGACCAAATACCCCAAGCACAAAACATCAAAGCAGATGGTCTTGCCAAGCTGGAAACATAGACTAAAAACTTAACCAAAGAGAACATGGTCACCCTCCTTCATTCATCAATAGACCAAATCAAGGAAGGTGTATTCTATAAATCTAACTTGGGACTGGCATAATCACATCATATCATATCTACTGGAAGGAACACTCCCACAAGATAAAAAAGAAGCCAAAAAGCTCCGAACACAAGTGGCCAGATACAGTGTGATAATCCAAAACCTTTACAAAAGGACGTTCGTCGGCCCATTAGCCAAATGCTTTAGAGTAAATCATACAAGTCGTGTGCTCGAAGAGGTAGATGAAGGCCACTATGGTACCCATACCGGCAACCGTGCCTTCATTAGGTTCCTTATTCGTGCAGGATACTATTGGCCCACTATGAAAAAAAGAGGCTGCAAAGTATGTCAAGAAATGTGAGCAATGCCAATAATACGCCCCTATGATACACCAGGCGTGGGAACTCCTGCACTTCGTCACCTCTCCATGGCCATTTATAAAATGGGGGATAGATATCGTCTAGCCCCTCCCAGCAAGGCGAGGTAAGATACGCTTCTTTTTGGTTTTAAAAGACTACTTTTAAAAATAGGTGGAAGCAGGTGCATTCCTGCAATATGCGCACAAGAAGTCATCATGTTCTTATGGAAAAATATCATATGCCGCTTTGGCATCTCCAAAGAAATCAGTTGCGATAATGGACCCCAGTTTGTCGGGAAAAAGATGATTGAGTTCTTCGAAAAATGGCATATCAAGCGGATAATCTCTACGCCATATCATCTTATCGAAAACAGTCAAGCGGAATCCTAAAAAAAATCAATATTAAACATATTAAAGAAAAATCTTGAAGAAGCCAAAGGGCTATGACCCGAACTGCTATCGGAGGTGCTATGGGACTACCATACAATGCCGAAGACCAGCATGGGTGAAACGCCATATTCACTGGTCTATGGAACTGACACTGTCATACCTTTTGAGGTCGGGGAACCTGGCTTGAGATACTCCAATGAGAGAGGATCAAGAAACGACGAAACAAGACTACAAGACCTGGATGAGGTCGAAGAACTAAGGGATATGGCACACATAAGTATGGTGACCTAAAAACAACAAGAAGAAAGGTACTTTAACAAGAAGGCTAAAGTACGACCACTCAGAGTCGGGGACTACGTACTAAAGGCCAAAACGCAAGCAGCGAAGGACCCGAATGAAGGGAAACTGGGAACAAACTAGGACGGGCAGTATAAAATCATAACAACAGCCAACAAAGGAGCATTCCGGTTAGAATCAATGGAAAGAAAACTACTACAAAGCAACTGGAATGTCGCCCACCTCATGTACTTCCACTTCTGAAAAAAGATGCCACTTAAGTCGTACTCTTTTTCCCTCGCCCGGGTTGTCCCAATTGGGTTTTCTGGGGGAGGTTTTAATGAGGCAACGAGGGGGAAGTCTCGAGGTTCAAAGTATTGTTCATTGCCCTGCCTACTGACTGCATCTCCAAGCCGAACAATAAAGGGACTAGATATAGAGAATCTCCATTATATGTACGAAATTGACATGTATATCTGACATATGAATAAAATCACTCCATTATGCATACAATATCAACATGCGTCTCTAATGTATGAATGAAACTGACATCTACAAATAAAATAGAACGCTACCCTCACGATGGGATATTACTCCGCCACCAGCTCAAAAGTAACATCCCACCGGCTAAGGCCATCAACAATAAATGAGTTCAACATCAGTCGAACCACAATGGGAAATTATTTCGGCACCATCTCAAAAGTACAATTCCAACGGCTAAGGCCATCAACAAAAACTAAGTTCGGCATCACTCAAACCACCACGGGAAATTACTTCGGTACCATCACGAAAGTAACATCCTAACGGCTAAGGACATAAAAAAAATGAGTTTGACATCACTCAAACAACGACGAGAAATTACTTTGGCACCAGCTCGAAAGTAACATCCCAATAGCTAAGGCCATCAATAAAAAATGAGTTCGATATCACTTGAACCACGGCGAGAAATTACTTTAGCACCAGCTGGAAAGTAACATCCCAATGGCTAAGGCCATAAAAAAATGAGTTCGACATCACTCCAACTACGATGAGATATTACTTCGGCACCAGCTCGAAAGTAACATCCCGATAGCTAAGGCCATCAATGAAAAATGAGTTCGACATCATGCGAACGACGACGAGATATTACTTCAGCACCAACCCGAAAGTAATATCCCTACAGCTAAGGCCGTTGCTAACAAAAAGAGTTCAACTAAACATTTCAACAAAGCTTCAGAATAACGTGACTGCAGCAAAAGTCAGAATCAAACAAACCAAAGAAAGAAAACAATAACTCAGAGATACATGACCAAAACGACTTTCATTACAACAAATATATTACAAATATTTCCTTTTACAAAGGGATCAAAGACGCCCTTTCAAAAGTGGCGAAGCAAAAAATAAGTACAAACCAAATACTACACATCATTTTCGGTGGCATACATGCCTACATACCAAGAGTCTGATGCAAATCTGTTCGCATCATCAGAATTAATATCATCTTCGTCAGGCATGAGAGGATCGTACCCGCATGCCTCACGAGCTACATGGGCCTTGGCTCGCACATCTGGAAGCTCTACTTCAGATGCCTCCCCCTCAACATGAAGAGCCTTGTACAGATCGAGTGGGGATTCGTGTGAACCCAAAACTCATACAAATGTCGAGACATGACATGGTCAGCTGAAGCATGATATCACTACTAAAAAATTGGCCTATGGTAACGGTTGGGAAACCGTTCCCATAGGTTGTTTAACCGTTGCCATATAGCTATGGGAACGGTTTACAGACCGTTCCATCAGCTGGCGTGACAATAGGTCTATGGGAACGGTTCTTGTAACGGTTGCATTCTCCGTGGTTATAGATGCATCAATAGCAACGGTTTTCCCTTTCTTTATTAGAACGGTTATATTTTTCAATTGGAACGGTTTAAAACCGTTACTATAGTGTATATGGAACGGTTCTTAACCGTTACCATATTTTTAATGCAACACTTTTGTAAGCTATTGTTACGGTTATTTATGGATATAACAACGGTTCCTTTACCTCTACTGCAACGGTTCTATTTTTGTGCGGGAACGGTTTGTATGACCTATCGCAACGGTTTGTATTGTATGGTGGAACACCAATTTGTGTCCTATTGCAACGGTTCTGGTAGGCTATTGCAACGTTCAGTTGACAAAATATAATATAGCCCCTATTATAAATAAAGATTTATATATGAAAAATAAATTATAATAATACGAAAATTTAAATAAATCATAAACTAAAACTTTTAATAATATAAATTATCCATCAAGCAAATAGTATCCATAAAGCAAATGTTCTACCCCAAATGCACAAACTTAATACATTTCAAGCGAGTAATTAGTTTCAAAAAGGTTGATAACAAAAGATTCCTATAGAACATTCATCTATAGCAATTCAAATTCCATCTCAAGTACGATCTAGTTATTATGAAGGGTAAACATATTTAATTCCAAAATGGACATCTTTTATCTTTGATCTTCAAATCCTTTCTCCTTCCGACCATTCTTATTCAAAACGCCTCAAAACGCCTGCATATTCCACAAAAAACATATTCAATTCTTGAAACTAAACAGTTAAACATATATGAAAACTACTTGGACACTAATTATATGTACTAGTAAGTGTTCAGTTGTCGTACCTTAACTTCATAAAATGATAAATCAATACATTTCCAGAAAACACTTCAGAAATCACATGTAGTAGTACAACAGAACTAGAAAGAATAATCTAAACAAGGAAAATGGCTTTTTTGCCTAGAAAGAAGTGAAATTTCATATAACCAATAGCAAAACAAAGACTTCTCCAGAAAATCAGAAAATGAGCAACACAATTCATTTTTATATAATACAATTCAGATATCAGATGGGAAAGTATATGCAGTCAGTATAACTAGAAAAATGAAACTTTTTCTAGTTAAAACAAACCATCCTGGAGAAGGAAAAGGAAGTGGAACAGGGGCATAAAAAGGATAAAATTTCAACAATCAGAATAAAGAATATGCCGCTAATGCTCGAGGATGATTTTTTCCAGAAGATTGATCTAAACAGAACATGCATATGAAGACTTTACCAACTTGGGCAGAAGTTCAGATGCATTAGGTGGGAGTCCAGCTCCATCAACCATCCAAGGCTTCTCTGCTGATCCACTATTATGTAGAGTCTTTGATCCAGAAGCAATTACGTCATTCAACCTCGCCTGTAAAATAGAATAAGGGGAAATGTTATCTTAACCAAAGGCGGACAAATGAATTGGATGCACTAAAGTATTGTACAAGCATATCGTTTTAATAGGCTGATGCATTCAGTTGGTTCAGTCGACATTGTATTAGCTCTTCAGCTTTTCAAGAATCATTTATGTAAAGAAAAACTCGGGTAAAAGCACATATTTTTAACAAATCCGCTGCTGGATAGATATTTACACTCTTCAATCCTCGAAAACTACAAGAACTCTGGACTGAAATAACCACAACCTCAAATAAGCACCGGATAAAGATCTTCACATATAATAACAAACTTATAAAACAGTGCAAAACCTTAGCTTCTTTTATCTCGATACTGGCATTGGCAAGTCCATCCAGCATAGATGAGTCCTTGCTAAACAATGATACCTTCAAGTTAAGAAGAAAATATATAGTTCATTAAAAATCTCAATTTTGAATTCTATTCGAGAAGCAAATCTTTGGGACATGGATACAGACCAGGATAGGTGTTAATTGTCCTTCCAAGTCAAGTAGACCTTTGGCAAATGCAGCAGCAGACATCTACCAACAGTTTATGCAAAACCAAAACTCAAGGGTTAGAGCAGATTGGAAAACATAAATAGCAAGGGAAATAAAAATAATTTTTCTCTAATATAAGAGTTGAGCAAAACTAGTGAACTCATATGAGATAATTTGACCTACCAAAGAGCTACATAGAAAAAGAATTGGAGACAAAGAGCAAAACAGTCGATACTTACAATATTAAATATTTATTAAGAAAGGAAAAGAAGAAAACCTGCACATGACCCTCATCAGAGCTATATATCTTTAAGTCATGGCGATATATGCTATGGAGGCGAAGCAGTCCTGTACTCTCACCTGTGACAAAGTAGTTGGACTCTAGATGTGCACTGAATTCACCAGAATAACTTCCAAAAAATAGGAAGATGGTTGAGATACTACCGGTGACTTTTTGACCTCAATGTTGCTGGCTTGAAGCTGGGAAGACCAGTGATTTCTCTACCTGTTACCAGTGTGTTGATATCATAGGGTCCCTCGTAAGTATAGATGGGCTCCAAGTCGCAGAATGCCTATAGACATTGATAGATATGGAGGAAATGAGACCAGAAAAAGTAAGCTGCTGCCGACATGATCTATACAACTCTACGAAAAATACAATAGGACTCAATTATTCTCTGATTTGCATCTAAGAAGGGAAGTTAGCATTGAGTGTTCATCCACAAACCTTTGCTACTAAAAAGTCAGCCAAGATACTGTTACCACCAAGTAATTCCCGTCCAAGAGAAACCGTTTCTCTCGCCCTAAAGGAAATCCATGACTGGAAACACGTAATTAGTTATCAATCAAAAAGGTCACATACAACCACCCTTCAAATCAGTAGAATAAGGCCTTACTTTCCCCAAGCTAGCATGACCAGGCGTCATTTTTTCACTCTCGTACAACTTGCAAAGGCGCCAACCAACAAGAAGCATAGCCTGAATGTTGCCCAACATCTGAACCAATTTCTGTTGATTGATCTGGAAAGCAGCCAGTGGAGCTCCAAATTGCTTCCTCTCTTTTAAATACCTTGTAGTTTGACAGATAATTTAGCCAAGAAAACTGTTGAGCTAGAAACTTTATAATACATTAATGAGAAGATAGACAACACAACAGAGTGCTAATGAAAGTTCTTCTAATCCGCTGCATGGTAAAGATATCCTAAATAGTAACTTCTAGGACCACTTTATCTTCAATTACTTACTTTCTGAGAGAATCAAATATTGAACGTCATGAGTAAAAATTTCTTTGCTTGATAACCTGACTGTTCTATTTTGAAGCAGATAAAAGCTAGAACACACTGGCATTTATCACAAGAGACATTCCGAATGGCCTCAAGTCATGCTTGCAATAGGCGAAAGATGTGGTGAACTGGATCACTTACCCATTTATTTGGTTTGTGGCTGTGTTTCTAGCAAAAATAATTAATATATCCGCAAAAGTGTTGTTTCCTATCCATCGTTTTTGCCCATCAAGGATCCAACCTCCTTCAACCTAACTATTAGAAATCAGAACAACAGGGAAGCATGTTAAGCAGCCTTTACCGTAAAAAAAAAAGAACACCAAAAATGAAGAATGGTATAGAAATTAAAAAACAGGACTAAATTTAAGATTCTAGACCTTTCTGGCAATTGTCCTCAAAGCACTTGCATCACTTCCATAGTCTGGCTCAGTTAGCCCCTAACTCAAAAAGACATAGATTATAACTACTTATGTATGATAGAACATATGCTAATGCTAAATCAATATTATGCTAATGCTAAATCAATATCTAGAACCAAAATATCTTACCCAACAAGCTACGGTGCTAAGTTCAGCCAGAGACGGCAAGTATTTTTGGTTTTGCATTTCCGACCCGCATAGAGCAGTGACTATATCAGCTACTAATATAGCCATGAATTGGAAAGACTTAACACACACAAGAAAATACAGAGAACTAAAGAAATACCTTTGTCATTACAGGTGCAACTTCTTTTTCCATGCACTCTGTTACTTTTATTCTGATTGCTTTCTCTTCAGGAGCCAAAACTACAGGAATTGCAGCAGCCTGAATCTCTTGTTTCCTAATTCGAGCCCCCATCCGGACAATTTTCAAAAGTGCCTCCGATCTTCGGGACATGAATTTGTCATAAGTCAATCCATTAGGAGGAGAAAGCTGAGCATGACTAAGAACCACAATTCCTCTGCGCCATATTTCCTTGCCAAAACTTTCAGTAATGGCCTTCACAATTTTTTTGTCCAAGTTATCCACTCTATATGAATCCAGACGATCCACATATAGCAAAACATCAATTGTCTTGTTCAAGAGGAATTCTTGATGAGATCAAGAGCCTGGTTATTGACGTATCCTCCTTCAACAAGCCCTGGGGTGTCAATTATGTTTAATGTAAACCCAGCTCAAGAACGCGAAACCATCACTGGTCTTGGTGTTTCTGACTGAAATGCACTAACAGCAATTGCTCTTTCCCTGATAATTGAGTTCACTGTTGAAGATTTCCCAAGACCATCTTTCCCCATTACGAGGATCGTCAGGGTACAAACATTCTCATGTTTCAGTTTCCCCAGTAATTCAAGCAACTTGGATTGAGTGGCAGCAGGAAACTGCTGAAAGCCAAGCATACAGATTGTTGTTTTCCAGGAAACTGCAGAAAGCCATCCACTCTTATAATCACTATCTGCTTATATCCGAATACTTTGAAACCTTTTCACATGGAATTCTCTTTATATTTAACAAGATGTGCGATTTATAAATTGAAGTGACATAGAAAAGAGGACAGATAAAACGAAGTGAAAATCAATCTATTTTTCCCAATTTAAAATCACAGGTGGACTAGATAAAGTGCAGCAAATGAACTTTAAAGAACCTCACTTATATCAGTGAAGTTACAAAAATCAAACGCATAGACAGAATATCCTGGAATTCTCGTATGATGACAAGGCAACTTATTGTAAAGGGTCAACTGAGGATCCCTCTGACAAGCTTTCAAAGAAGCTGCATGGAAAAAAAAACCTTGTGCCAATGTCACAGTCGACTAGTAGAAAGGCATCGTGGTCAACAATACCAGGAGAGTTGCAACGACCTATGCATCAGCACTCTTATGGCTGGCTCTGGCAATGTCAACAAACATTTAACACCAAACTTGCCCTAAAAATATCAATCTAGTGCTGACAATAAGACTATACAGTGGAAGATAAGAGGTAAATACCAAACAGTTGAACTAACATTAGATGCAAAATCTGAAACTTGTTCAACACCAGTGGTAAGAAAGTTCATAAGTGATATATATAAAATGACTACTTGACAATTCACAAGTGAGTAGAGCGGTAAGAAAGTTTTATTAGGATGAACCAAAAACTCAATAAACTACACTCAAGCATGCATCTTTGTCAACAATAACAAAGACAACTAAGTTGTCCTTTCAACAAACGCCATATATAGCCCATAAGAAAAAGTGCTAGCTACTGTAATTAACACAAGCTAAGTAGTAATTATCTATGTCCAATTTGGGTACTCCATATAGGACCATATCTCTATCATCTGGATAGCTGAAGTGCCACACATATCCAGGAAGATCATTTCTTTCCGGTTAAACATTAGTAGCTGAAACTGAATTGCATGGAAAGCGTACCTGGAGAGCAAGTTGCTCCACAGATCTCCAAGTCTCAGCAGCAGCCTTCCAGCCTATATATGCACTTACTTCTCTTGGCAAAGTCTGAATATAACAATCTTCTTACATCCACCTACACATGATAGTAAATTAAGCTCAACTGTTCCGTTGACCCAAGTTGTATTAGAAAACAACAAAACAAATGTTAGACCAATGATTGAGGCAAACCCTTCCAGTTGAATAGACGCCGAGATACACACAGACATAAACCAAAACAAGCCCAACCCACTTCCAACATTTGAAGATGGATTCGACTCAGGCTCCAAATACCGTATGCGCGAGCCTTCTTTTTGCCAATTCCATGTTTAGAAGACACACGTGGTGGATTGACTTCTAACTCCAATAGAAGATTATTTTAGTACGCAAATGCATAAGGGAGACAACATACAATCAAGCACAATGTACAACCTCTCTATCGGACAAGTATGACTAACATATACAACCAACAGAATACATTCTCTCCACCCATAAGAAGCATCTACAAACATATATATTCTGAATAAAAAGAAAAGCATCACTTCGAATGAATAGAGTTCGTGTTACCAACATTGAAATAGCAACCAGGTTGTAACAGAGCAGATAGCTTAAACAGATAAATGTTTCATTTAAATAAAAAAGGAATAACTATGTTCTTTTCCCATAGAGTTCCCCATAGCAAACTCACTTTACTTTCCAATGGATCCTATAATGACATCCTGACGGCACCCACTACGAAGGAAAATTTGTAGAATTAGACAGTACTCAGATATAGACATATCAGTGAAAATATTATCAACATGGTCTTCCATTGTGTATAGTTAAACATAATAAGAGCATCAGTAAGCATATTACATCCTGCACATTCATGTTACTTATTAATGCCTAAATCAAATGCTATAGATTCCTCGAATCGTGACTTGCTAACATTTCTTGAAACCTATAGAAAATCTAGACGGAAGATACATTTAGTTAAGGAGAACTGTTTTACAATATGGACATGTGTTCTGAGGAAGAAATAGAGCTTGAGTTGGGGTTAGGACTTAGTCTTAATAGTGGGGGTGGTGGGGTGGTGGAAAAAGCTAAGAAAACAGCATGGGGTGAATATATACTCCTACTGCTGGTTCAAGAAAGTATATATATACTACACATATGCAAATAAGTACTAACAGACTCCTATACAAGCTAGCAGGAAATCCAAGAATTCCAACGAGTCAACAATTTGTGTCTGAATTTTATGGGATCGAGTTCGAAAAAGCACAACTCATTTGATTTACAGATTGCTGAAACTGAGAGAGCCCAGCAGCAGCAGATGAACTTGATGCCAGGGAGTTCAAGCTATGAACTTGAAAGAGGAAATAGATTGCAAACCTTAAAGGTACGTGAGTCGAATTGCGCAAATCCCTCAAAATCCATAAAATGACACAAAGTTTAAGCGTAGAGAAATAATACCTGATGCGTCGAGGAGTGCATAGGCTACGCAACAGCTTCAGGCACTCAACTCCAGAAATTTGAAGTTGTTCTTCAAGCTTTAGCACCAAATATTTGATTGTTGACACCAAACAAATGAACCCAAGCTTCAACCATAACTTCTCGACACCAATTAGAATAAAACCCCAAACCCAATTTGTTCAAATCACGAAAACAAGGAACCCTAGATCACCAGAGAGAGAGATATGGGGGTATCAGTTTTTAACTCACGAAAGAATAGAGAGAGAAGAAGATTTTAACCTAGGTCATCGAAGAAGAAGATTTTGATAGAGAGAGAGAAAGGGGGCGGGTATCAGTGAAGAAGAAGATGTATCGCTGTATCGCCTAGCAGATATCGGAAATTAAGTGCAAAAAAAACTTTTTTATTTTATATGTATTATTAAAATTATTAAAAAATAAAAAGAATAGGGATTGTTTTGGCGGGTGTAATAAAATTTAGGAGGGAAAATAAGGGAGAAAAAATAACCGTTCCAATAGAAATTTATACAACTTAAGTGTTCCCGTAGATATATTTATTGGGACAATTTAGATAACCGTTGCGCCAGATGAATCTATGGCAACGGTTATTTTACAATTGGAGCGGTTCTATAGATGAAGTGTGCTAATATCACCTAAATGCTACGGTAACGGTTATAACCGTTACCATACATGTCCTATGGCAACGGTTCGTGAACCGTTGCTAAAATAACTATTCCAATAGGCACATTTTCTGGTAGTGTATGCAGAAGGCTACGACTATCGTCGTACTTCCTCCGCTTTCAAAGAAGCCACTTGCTCGTTTAATGCAGACAGCTCCGCCTCAAACCCTTGAATACGCCCCTTAAGTTCCGTTGTCTTAAGAGCAAACATCTCCATCTCCTTAGTTCGCTCCAACCTACAAACACGAAGGGCATCTTCTAAAACAGTCGCCTTAGAGACGACAGTCACCCTCTCCTGATAAGCGTTCACCCTTAATTCACCCTTAAGCTCATCAATCTCTACCGTCTTTATATCCAGTTCGGCTTTAAACTGGTCACCTTTGCTTGGAGGTCGGCATTTTCGACCACTACTCCCCTACTTAGCTCAAGCTCATCTTCCCTAGCTTTAAGGGATGCCTCGAGCTCACTACTACGGGCAACTGGATTTAAGGTCCTCATCGTGCTCCTTTAACTCCTCGACCTTACACGCCAGTTGGTCTTCCCTCTACTTAAGTCCCTTCGCAGCACAGTTGGAAGTCACAATCCTGATTGTAGATGTCGACCATCACATGATGCTTGGTGTAATATTCTTGACAGTTGGAAGACATCTTTCCATAGATGGACGTCCTCCTCCTTTCGCAACGCTCACAGTTGATCTCCATGACGAGGGTATAGCACGAAAAGTAAAGTTAAAACAAAATGACGGTTCCAACGATGAAATGAAAAAAAAACATTTACTCGTAGAGCCATGCCAGAAACACGCTGAGACAACTCCTCATCACTCATTGCTCTCAAGGGCCGCACACAAAGGGGCAAAAATAGATGCCACTTGATCGTAGTCCGACAACAAGTCATAGTCCCCAGGAACAACTATGTGTCTGTCAGAACCCTCCATTCTAACCTCTACATGAGTGTGACACTCTAAAAGCTCGCGAACATCCCGAGGGTCGACGCTAGAGCCCCAGCTATCGCTCTCGGCACATAAGCCCTCTTCAACAGTAGATGATGCGCCACCCTCAGCGGAGCGCACAGACCCCCCTCCTTGATAAACCCCTTCTGTTTGGGGAGACCTCCCCACCAAAATAGCTTCGGCCATGAACGTGGGTACCGAAGCCGTCTTTGATGCGCCGAACAATGAATAAGAAATAATCTCTGCATAACTAATGCTTGCATTATTAACACATGCATTACTACTACACCTTATTCGGCTTTATTTTTATACACCCTGTCACACCTCCTTTTTACGGCTCACTTACCCCCGAGGGCGCGAGATATATAAAATGGAGTTTTGTTCAATTAAAGGACAATAAAAAACGGGATTCATTTAACAAGAGATTCAGAGTCGCCACTTGGGAGATTTATGGTGTCCCAAGTCACCGGTTCGAATCCCGAATTGAGGAAAAGTTTGACTTTTTTGAATAGTCTGCGAACCAGAAATCCGTATAAGAAATTCTGTTAACTCGGGAGACGGTGTTAGGCATTCCCGAATTTCGTGGTTCTAGCACGGTCGCTTAATCATCATATTTCGGTTTAATTATCTGATTTTTAACTATTATGAACTTACATGCCAATTACTACTTTGAACTGCTTTTATCATTTGTTATATTGGAAGAGGATTACAACGTCGTGAGAATACATCTCGAATTTCGTCACATAAATGTGTCCGCAATTTTCGATACCTTCCGACTTCATTGAGATTTAGATTAGGGTCACATAAATGTGTACCCGAATTTAGGGATGTAATTTTATTAAGTACGTGCCTAAAGAGTCTATCGTGTTACTATTTTGAGAATGCCGTAAAATTTGCTAAGACGGCATGTCCCGAAACCTAAGTAATCATTACCATCTATCGAGGGCCCCGTAATTTGCGATTTATTTTGGCAAGACACGTCTCGAATTATATTATTTAAAGGCCAATCCTAAAGCAAACTAAGATTCTTTAGTTCTTTTATCTCTAAAAGGTTCTAATTAATTTACATTTATAAATTTGGGCCTCTAATTCAAATCTCAATTCAAACAAAATGGAGAACCATCTTTATTTGAATCTGCCACCTAACTCGAAAACCCAGATTTATATTTGTAAATTAATACCCGAAGGCTAATTGAAAAAAAAACAAAATACTATGACATCAATTTTATTGAACCATTCTAATAATGGTAGAAATAGAGTTATGAGTCATCAACTCTAATAGTTAATACAAAACATAGAACTTCACTTTATAACCATAGAGGCAGTAGCATGATACTTGCCCAAAGTGTGGAACAAGAAAATGCGCTCGTCACTGACACTAATGGCGCAACACGAGGCAAAATCTTGGGAAAAGTTCATATTGAAAAGAGGAGAGTATCTTCTAATTTCTTTCAAAACCACCATATCGCACAACAATAAATCCAAATTATCTAATTCATTTATGTGAGAAGGTTAATATTCTTATTATCAAGAAGAGAAAAACTAGTACCAAGAAAGTATTGCCAAACTAAATGCCCAAAATTGATGATACTGCCAATTGACATTTCAAATTGAATCATTTAACACTAATAAACAAACCTGATTCACACTATCCCATTGCACTTATTATATAACTACAAATTATTTGAAGATAACTTTGCAGATCCAACCGATTAAATGTTAAGAGCCCTGAACCAAACGGATTGCCATTTTATGACATAGAATTGTAGCTAAACTATTTCTTTTAGTGCATCTTATGGGCAATCAAACATATTAACTTTCAGACTCCAGAAAGGAAAAAAAAACAAACTCAAACTCTAGTGCACAACAAACAATAGAGCTTCCTTAAAACATTCAAGGACATAACAAACATAAGTAAAAATAGCATAGATTCTGCCACTACACAAGAAGATACAATTTAGCTTCCTACTTCCATCACTTCTACAACCTCTAAACTTAATTACCAAAAATCAAAGCTTTAAACTTGAACCATCAACTAAACCACCTAAGGAAACACGTTTAAGTAGTCCAAAAAACAGTCCACTTGACTACATTCTAATCATAATTACTCTATGAATCTAAATGTATTTAACTAACACTACAGCAAGGCCGAAACATGGATGATTACTAGGAAAAATGAATGGGGAATTGTATTGCATTTCCACTTCAGATTACATCATGTTAAACTTGAGAGTGTGTACCTGGAAATGGCGAGCAATAATAAGAGGGAAAAGTCAGCAATGTCAGTGATACCAGCAACAATCACAGTACAGTTTCAAAATAGGAACCAGTTCCCAAGAGTATTAATTTCAATCCAGAAATACCAAGTGCAATTGCCAACAGCAAACAGAAGAAAACGGCAATAGAAGGACAATAATTTCCGGTTTTTCCTTCCCTTAAGTGTATATGAAAAAAAAGTTGTTTTTAAGAGTAAATTCTGTATCTCTTCAGTGTTCTTTTTTAGTCTATCAGTGTGTTTTTCAATCTCTGAAAGTCTGTCCCTTTTATTCCATTTTCCAGCATTATTCACAGCCTTAAAAGTTTAATTAGCAGCCCATTTTTTTAACCTTTTTGCAAAATATTTACTCTCCACTCACTTTAATTAACAATATAAGTGTACCCCCTAGCTAAAACTAGTAGCCTCCTACACACAACCCCTAAACTAACTGTTTAATTACCCCCAATTTTAATAGCAGCTTATGGGAATTACTGTCCTGCCCTCCTTTGATATGTTAATGAATCTTAGAATTTTACACTATAGTATTCCTACTGACAGACCACTCAAACTAACTCACTTTTAGAGAATTTAAACTCCAAATTAACCCTGGAATTCTTGTGATTGCATTACTCTAAGTTTAGGAACCTGAAACAACAGCCCATATAAACTTATTCCTAAAACTGAATTAGGGTTAAACTTATAGTTCTACAGCTATATCCAATTCTACCTAAATTCATTTACAATCAACCAGAACTCAATCCAATAATGACCATTCAACAGTGTTGATCACTGTCCGGGCTTTCAAACAATAAACCCACAAAATTAAATGACGACATTTGTTATTTGACTAAAATACATATAATCAATAAGAAATGATCAACTTATGAATTTGTGATTCGTGGTTTAACTGGTAGACTCAAGGACCTTAACAAAATAGGGAACTTTAACTAATTGATGACATTCAAATCGATTATATAACACACATAATTAAAATGAACATAGAAAATTGACCAAATAAAAGGTCATTTGAGAAGAGGAAAACAGAGAAATTACACGACAACTGAAAAACATAAAAATGTTAACACAATCAGATTAATCACACAATTATATAGACAAATAAATAAGATAGAAGAAATAAATACCTCCAATAGTGGAAAAAATCAGAACCAGACAAACTTCGACCATTTGAACTTGAAATTGCACTTTTGAAGTCGAACAGACCTTAATTGAAATGTTTTCAAACGAAAACATCTCAATTAAAATCTGTTAAACTTAAATTCGTTTTTGTTTTGGCCGAAATTCATAATTTTTGAATTTTAGGGTTCATGAGGCTCGGATTTGGGGCTTGGTGGTTTTTGATTGGATTCGACTCAACCAATGGTTAAGGTGTGGGGAGGTCTGGTGAGGGTATGGTATCAATTTGGGAGTGATTGGTGTAAAAATGGTTTTGGGGTTGAATCTTCGATCTAAGATTCGAAGAGCTCGGGGATGATTCGAGTTTGATGGTTAGCAGGGTTGGAACGAGGAGGTTGAGGGGGCTGTTTGGTGTAAAAATGGGGGTCGTTGGCCTACTTCCGCCGGAGGAGGCGATTTCCGGCCGGCGGAGTGTGGTGGTATGCGGCGGAGGACGGCGGTCGTCTCTGAGGTTAGAGAGGCAGGGTAAAGGGTGAAGGGGAAATGAGACGGGTTTTTGGGGATTCAGGGGTTTTGGTGTATTGAAACACCTCAATTGATTAGATCAAATGATCTCAACGGCCCAGATTGACTGTGGGGAGAGACACGGCGCCGTTTTGGACGAAACGGGGCCGTTTGGTTTAATGAAAAACTGGACGGGTAATGGTGTGATAGTTTGGACTGAGTATTTTGTTTGGGCTCCGGATTTAAAGGCGCAAATCGTGTTTTTTTTTCTTCTTAATTTGCAGCTTTTCTTTTCCTTCTTTATAATCAAAACAAAAATTCTAATTGATTTGTAAATAAAAACTACACAGATATTAATATTTAACAACGATTAACACACCAATTAATACATTTAATTAAAATAATATCATACAATGACAACATAAATAGAATAAAAGTACACATTTATTTATATATATATTTTTTGTGATTTTTCCATTTCGTAAAATAAGCAATTTACTAGTTAACTCAAAATTTTAAAATTAAATTCTAAATGCTATTACAACATATATTTTTTGTATTTTTATTAATTTAATCAAATAAGCATGCACACACAAATACAAATAATAAGAAAATTAACACAAAAATCCACAAATATTGCAAAAAACACAAAAATTATTTTATTTTTGAAATTTGGGAGTAATTCTCATGTAGGGCAAAAATCACGTGCTCACACACCCTACCAAACGACTCAAGTGTGTGATGTAGACAATCTACTCTAATGCAATGCAAGTATTAGTAGTTGCTTCCACGACTCGAGCTCCTCCGAAAAAAAACCTGCCATGTTGACCAATTACCAGTAGTTCAATCAGAATTAAATACCTCATAATTGCAGAGTATTTTTCAAACAAGGCATGCAGCCAACATATTGTTGGTTGCTGCTGTCCTATTCTATGGAACCAACGTAACAATAACATGAATCTGAAATTGAGTCAACCTAAATACTGGCCTTTGTTATTTCAGCTAACTGTGCCCACCGGCCATATCTATGGAAAAAAAGGATAGTTCGGTGTACAAAATATTCCGTTCCGGAGAAGGACCGCTGCATAAGGGTACGTGATGTAGGCAACCTATCCTGATGCAAGCATAAGTGACTGGTTTCACATATCGAACCCGTAACCTATAGGTATCCGAAGATAAAGTGACTCTTGTTCCAAGGCTCTCCTTCCGGCCATATCTTTGAAGTGATGGTCAAAAGAAAAGCCCTTTTTTAAGACTAGAAAATCAACTGTCATATAAACATGAATCAGTGAGGTAATTGACTATTAGGGTCTAAAAGTTCACTAGCAACAACTGTCCCAAGATTATCATTGATGTCAACAGATTATGAAATAGTCATGGAGTTCAAATAATTTGTAGTTATAAGTTAGAGCTATATAGTTCAAAGATTATAAACAAAAGAAGCAAAACATAGATAATGTAACAGCAATGGAAGTTTCAAATAACTACACCCAAAGCATGTTGTAAAGCAATCCTTTATAATAAAAATGAATCTTCTACAAGAGTAACAGTATGGTACTTATTCTATAACATGACAACAAATAGCCATGAAAAAAATCACCCTCTGCCCCTTTAAATCAAATTTTTTTTAGGAAAGTTAAATACATATTTTTCATAGGAAATTGGTGCCAGCATGATTCTGGTGTAGGAGTTTGTGAGCAATTTGATCCCTAGCTTGCACAGCATTCATTGATCTGACTATATTTTCTGGAACCATTTCGTCGTCAAAAAGATCAAACTTGAGTTCTGGATTCAATTCTTCACCTCTCATCTCGCAAATATTATGCAATACACAGCAAGCTCCAAGAACAACAGGCAAATCTTGAAGTTTCACTTCTGTTCTCTTTTGTAAGCAACTCCACCTAGCTTTCATTCGCATAAACGCTTCTTTTGCAACTCTTTGAATTTCACCAACTTTTTCATTGAAAGCATGTTGAGTCCAAGTAAGATTTTGGCGAGTGTATGGAGCTAAAACCCAATCCATTAATGGAAATCCTGAGTTTCCAACAACCCAAACATCTTTCAATAGTCCCCTATTTGCTCTCTGATAAAGAGCTGATTTTTCCAAGACTTTGTCATCAGACATTGAACCAGGCCAACCAATACAAACATCTGTAAAAATCCCTTTTGGATCAACAACACCTTGAACTGTAACCGAATAGGAAGTCTTTTGATTTCTCTCTGTATGTCTTTTGTTAAAATAAGCAGCTACACTTACCTTTGGAGCAATAATGGGAACATGTGTAGTGTAAATGGATCCTCCTACATTTGGTACACCAGAAAACATGTGATATTCTTGTTTAATTTGATTCATCTTGTTCTCATCCGGCCATTGCAAAAATTTAGGCATAAGTACACTTCTAATAGCAATACAAACCTCAAGAACAAGCTTGTGACAAGTGGAGATACCAAGCCCAAAACGCTTAGAAACTTCGCGAAGTGGTTCGCCTGTAGCCAATCTCCAAATACAAACAGCTACGCGTTGACGAACAGGTATTGCTTGGCGTAGCATTGTGTCTTTTTTTGTTACTACACATTCCAATTCATCGCATATCATATCAAAAGTGGCTTTCCTCATTCTAAACGCTTTTTTAAACTCCTCTTCTGGAAAATCAGGGCTATTGCATTGTTCCCACCACGCTTTTGACCTATCTTTAACCCATAATCGACGTTGTTGTAAAGGCTGGGAATTGCCGCCGCCTGCAGTAGAATCCTCACATTCAGCTGAATTTTGACGACTTCTTTTGTTATTACCTGTCAATGGCTTAGCACATTCCATTTTCTGTTGATGATTTGGTAATGGCTGTGTAGGTTGATGAGATGAAAAATCGAATTGTGTGTTAATTTTGTCCTCTTCGTTGTCAAATCCTAAGAATTTGCTCAAAATATCTTCAACTGTTTGTAATGAACCTTGTTCGACAGTGGAGTCGAAATCAAAATCATCAGTTTTTCGCTTCTTTGGAAGTGGTTCAGAAGGAAAAGCAGTAACACCAGTGTTATCAGTAGTAGGAAAGTCAAAATCTTGAAAAAAACTGAAGAAATTTGAAGGATAATCCTCCGGTGTAGGAAATGGGAAAGAAGAAATTTCCATTAAAAAACCGAAATTTGAGGTGTGAAAGTTTTTAATTCGGAAAAATGTGAAGACGAAGAAGAATGAATTGAAGCGAATGAAAATGGAGGACTGAATATATATATGGTGCAGACAGACGCGGTCATTTTAGTAAAAGGAAGCGTGTGTAACGCGGTGTTAGGGAAGTTTCTGGGTATAGGGGGTGGGGGGTGGGGTTGGATTTGGACATGAAGAGAAAGGATAAAATAGGAGCAAGTGTAGAGTTTAATTAAAGAAGCTTTACGCGGTTGGGGAAGTAAGGAATTATAAGAAATTAAAAATGTATTTTAAAGGCCACGTGTGAAAATTGAGCGACTAAGAAGGAACTTTCCCTAAATTACAATCAGTCTCAGTCAGTGGGTCTTCTCTTTTTCTAAATGGATTTAAGACCCCGTTTGGACATACAAATTTTATTTTTTTCCAATTTTTTTTCCTATCCCATTCTTATTAATTTTTTCTTTAAAAACTGGTTCTCACCACTTTTTCAATTGAAAATGAAAATTTGTTAGTTTTTAGTTTTAGCAAGTCACCCTATATTTTAAAATTTATAAAATGATCCTATCAGTTTTTCATCTTTGGCAGATATATTTTTGGCGGTTGATGGTGGAACATCAGTCCTAGTTTATTTTGCATCTTAAGTGTATTGCAGTAAAGCAAAATATGATAATTGTTTGTAAATAATACCCCACACGTTTCAATTTATGTGAACTCATTTGACTGAGCACAGAGTTTAAGAAAAAAGAGAAATTACTTTTGAACTTGTGGTATAAAATGAAGCACATATATTTTGTGTAGTTATAAATCATTGTATAAAAGTAAATTGTTTCCAAATAGGGAAAGATGACATTCTTTTTGGCACAGACTAAAAAGGAAATAGGTTCACATAAATTGGAACGGATAGAGTAGCATTTTGATTGTTTATTCAAGTAGAATAATCAAATTGCGGTGGTTTAGATATTTTTACAAGTTGTCGGATATAAATCGGTTTTATAATTTTGAAAAAAAAAGACATCCAAATATATTACAAAAATTATAACCAAACACAATTTCATCTTCAATTTTAATTTTAGTAAAATTCCAAATTTGAAAAAATAATAATTTGGAATTCATGTCCAAGCGCCTACTAAAAGTGCAGTGTGTGATTACCATGACAAAATTACTTGGCATTAGAAAAATGATGTAAACTTTGATCATCATTATACATTTTTTCTTTTTATTATAGAGTATCATTTTGCATTTTAAAAGTCACGTTTGGAAATTGAGCGAGTAAGAAGGAACTTTCCTTAAATAAAAAGGGGAAATGGCGGGTCTTCTTTTTTCATTTGGGTTTGAGAGTGATAAGTAGGTATAAATTAGTCTAGCGTGTGATTAACATGGCACATGAGTAAGGTCTGCGTATACACTACCCTCCCCAGATTCCACTAGTGAGATTATACTGAATTGTTATTGTTGTTGTTATTGTATTGAACTGATCCAATCCAATTTAACTTTGAAGATTAGTCAAAAAAATATATAAAATTTATATAATTTTTATATATAATATAAAAAATGTGTATATATATGTATATATGTCCAAAAAAATATAAAATTTATATATTTTTTGATTATTATTTTTATTATACAATGTCATTTTGCATTTTAAAGGCCACGTTTGGAAATTGAGCGAGTAAGAAGGAACTTTTCTTCTTTTTTCATTTTGGTTTGAGAGTGGTAAGTAGGTAAAAATTAGTCTAGCGTGTGATTCACGTGGCAAATTTATTGTTGACATTTTAATTAAGCATTTTGGTGTATTAAGGCTTCTGGTCAAATTTTTTTCTTTATCCTAATTTCGCTTTTGGGGTTGGTTCATAGGTACTACATTAGTAACTTCTTGATATTCTCTGGGTTGGACAGTTCTTATTTGGAAGGCTGCAATTTATATGATACTTTTTGCTTCTTGATACTTAAACTATGTAAACTTTAATCATCATTTTAAAATATAATTTTCTCATATTAATATTAGAAAAACTATAATCTATAATATTTTTTGTTTAATTCATGAATATCTAAATTTTAATTTTAAAATATTAGTTGATCTAATCCAATTTAACTTTGAAAATTAGTTAATTTAACTTATAAGAAACAAAAAGTGCCACACATATTGGGATGAAAGAAGTATCTAAAAAAACGTACACATTTAAATTTAAGTAACAAAATTTAGTCTAGTAATTTTATTGCAAAGTTACTATTATATGTGAATTTTTTATTTTTGAGTTTGTACCGAAAAAGGACTTGTCTTATATTTTGAAATAACTTTAACTTTAATGATATAATTTTATAGCCACAAAAACGTGGCATGTTTAAAATTTATAAAGTCTAAAAAATTGTGTTGAACTTTACACCCAATCAAAAGAAGAAGAACAACAACAAGAACACAGCCCGGTAAATTCCCACATGTGGGGTCTGGGGAGGGTAGTATGTATATAGACCTTACCCCTAACCCGAAGGAGTAAAGATGGTGTTTTCAAAGACTCTCGGCTCAAGATAGTAAGAAAAACAAAAAGGAGAGAATATTAGTTTCACCACAGAAATCATAGGAAAAATAGGAACATAAAATGCAGAAAGAAAAAATGCAAAACAAAAATGATGGCTAATAGATAGGTCCTGCACCGAAAAGAGAAAATAGTATGCCATGGCAATGCCCCTAGCTATTTCAGACAAAAATCCTACCATACTAGGCTCACAACAGTACAAGGTAACGCAAGATGCAACTACCTCCTAGCCTACCACCGTAATACTCGACATCCACAACAACCAATCAAAAGAATTAACATAAAAAGAAATGGATGAACTATAAGTTAGATGATCATTTGATTAATTAACTCCAATGAAGAAGTGATTAGGAGATGAACTTGTTTGGATCAAAAGATATTACAACCTTTGAACAAATCAATAAAAAATAAAATAAAATGAAGAGGTAAATCATAGCAAAGAATAGTAACAACTAGAACGAAAGAAGATAGACAATGAACACACGAATGATCTTGTCTGATCTCATGAAGATCCGGGATTGGATGTTAGAAAATGTTTATCGGAAAGTATTACAATTGTTGATATATCTTAGAGATGTTGTAGGCAGAGAAAAAGAAGAAGCCCCCTTTACAAAGTTATTCTCCCCGTATATATAAGGGATGTCCCCTTCTAAATCTTAAAAAGCATGTTCCAGGGCCCCTTCCAAGGAACCTCCTTAGCACCTCTTATCGAAGTCATGCTAAGTTGCGAGGACCTCGTCATTGATCGTGCTCGTCTGTGGTCGTGGTCATCCAAATTTGGACATATATAGTTATTCCCTCCGCTTGTCAAGGTAGAAACTCCACGCGTCCTTGATAAGCGAACACCGTTTGCCCTTCATGGAGAAATTTTGTTTCGTGAAGTACCACATCCTGGTCAACTGTACGGCGTCAACGTGCTCAGTAAGGTATCGATTTTGTGCCTCATCATGAAATGACATCATATGCATTTTTATCATCATTATGCGAGTTCTTTAGATTGGGGCTGACGACATGTCGCTTTGATTTTGGTACAAGATTGCAATCTTTCACCTCGATTCCGGTGCTACTCTACTGCTTTTTGCTTCGATTCCGCTTCTACCCAATCCTATATATAGGTGGAGGATTTTTTTTCAATAACTCTTGGCCATTTTACCTCTGATTACTCTTCCTCATCTTTCCGATGTTTGTTCTTACAGTTTTGTCGTTTCTTCTTCTTCTTCTTCTTCTTCTTCTTCTTCTTCTTCTTCTTCTTCTTCTTCTTCTTCTTCTTCTTCTTCTTCTTCTTCTTCTTCTTCTTCTTCTTCTTCTTCTTCTTCTTCTTCTTCTTCTTCTTCTTCTTCTTCTTCTTCTTCTTCTTCTTCTTCTTCTTTTATTCTTCACCCACAACCTTCTCTGCTACTCTAATATCTTTCCTGCCACAACAATGCCTAGAACACATCTATCCCACGAAGGGGTCTCTGAGGCGGACCTGCTGTCCTTGGATTTTCCCTATGGTAGTGAGGACATAATGGTGGAAGTGGGGGGGGGGGGATAGTATTCCTACTGTGGAGGAGTTACTGCCAAAGCACCCCTCATCCTGGAGTGGCTTCCTCAAAGATCCTTCTCCTACTCCTCCCCCAGTGATCTCCGAAATGGACCAAGCTTATATAGACACTCTTCGTGCAAAATACAACATCCTTGCCCATGTAGATATGGTTCCGGCAAAAATGGAATTCATAGAAGTCCATAGACCTGGGTACTATGCCTTTTACGAGTACCCTTTCGTGATTGGTTATTCTTTTCCCTTCCCTCAGCTAGCGGAGGAATTTTGTAGATTCTATTAAGTCTACCCGGCACAGCTCTCAGTGTACACACTTAAGATACTTCTACTACTGATGAAGTATACGGAGTTGGTGGGGTGTGGTGACCGTCCATCACCTCTTTCACATGTTCTCTCCCAGCTTTTCCAGGGGCACAATGGTGCATTTGAGATATCGTGGAACAAAAGGGTTAGTAGTTGGAACCGACGAATGGGCAAGTCATAAGTTTTGGCACAAGTATTTCTTCATTAGAACTGCCCACATCCTATCCGACCTTGCTAGGTTCCCGAAGTAGTGGAATGATAAACATAAGTGTCACCACTTCTCTCTTCTTTCTTCTCTTCTTCATTCCTTATAGTTTGTTTGGTTCTTTCTTGTAGCTATGGGGTGTCCACCCAACCCTACTGGCATAAAGGATTGGGTAGCTCATCTATTGCTCCATGTAGTGAAGACTCAAGATTGGCCTTCCTTCGTGAGATGTTACGGGCCTAAGGTTTTGTCTAGTAAGTATCTTTATTTACGTTACGTTGTTGGTTATACATCATTAGTTATTGATACGATTCTTTACGATGACATGTCGCGGGGTTTCCAGGCGTAGGGCCCCAGTTCCTGCATTCCGACAGGCCGTTGCTCCTGCGGAAATGCAATTTACCGTAGCCGAATCTTCTCGAGGGTGTGGTACTCAACCACTCCAAATAGAAGGTTCCTCTCGAGGTTTGCTCGTGAGGGAAGAGACTCCTTCCGTCCCGAGCCTTCACCCCCTGGATGAATCCTCCAATGAGGGCGAGTCATCACTGCACAAGATAGAAGAGTGGAGCTTGGAAAAGGGGTGGCAGTGGACACTAGTAGAAGACAAGTGAGTGCATCTAGATGACACCCATAGGGGGTGGCTCGGTGTTCCATAAAGGGTGGCACATCCTCTAATATCGGTGAGGGTCCACGTGTTGAGGGCGAGGGCTCAGGTTCAGACGTAGACCCGGTACGTCCGTGAATTCACCGAACGACACACTTGTGTGAAGGTCAAGATGGAGGGTTTCGAACGACATATAGTTATCCCCGAAACTTACAACTTGCTGTCAAATTATGAGCAGCTGACTTTAGCCTTAGCTCCTTTATGTGCTAACCCTAAAAATGAGGTGCTCAGGACAATGTGCGATGTAGATTTATCTCAGAGCATTGATGGCATGGCTTTACGGGTAATTTTTTTCCCTCTCTTGCCTTTGGGGTTTTTGTTGGTATTTCTTGCTTGTCCTTTCTTTTAACTTCTTCCTTTATGGCAGAGTCTCATCATAGAGGACGAGCGTGAGCGCATGGGAGAAAAATGATGGCCATCTACGGGAAGATGTCTTACAAATATCAACAATATCGCACCAAGCACCATACGATGGCCGGTATCTATACTCAGGACCCAGACTTTCAATTGTTTTGTGAAGGGCTTAAACAAAGGGAAGACTAACTGGCGCGCAAGGTCGAAGAGCTTAGGGAACGGGACGAGTATCTAGTGAGAGCCATTGCTGCAATAGTGAGCTCAAAGCATGTCTTAAGGCGAAGGAGGATGAGCTGGAGTTAAGTAGGGGTGTGGTGGCTGAGAATGTTGATCTGCATGTAAAGGTGGCTAGTTTGATTGCTGAATTGAATACGAAGTCATCAAAAAATGATGATCTTTGGAGTGAGCTGAATATGGGTACTGATAGACTGGCGGCAACTATTTCTGAAGCGGCAATTTTGCAGGATACTCCCCGTACCTGTAGGTCAGATCGGGCCAAATAAGAGGAGGCTTCTACCCTCAAGTGGAAGGTCTTGAGGGTCATATTAAGGAGTTGGAAGTAGAGTTAAATCTTGTCAGGGCAAGTGTCATCGTTGAGCATGGAGGATGAGAATCGACGCCAGAAACCTTCTACTTCTTGTACCTCTGCCGAACCTATCATGCCTCGCCATTCATACGAGTTGTGGGTTTATGCTGAGGCCTAGCACGACATGTATAAGGCCATTTTTGCGGAAGGAAGGGCGTTTGAAGTGGAACTTCGTGGTGTGCATGCCGAAGCTCGTTTGACTCACGAGCCATGTGGGTACAATCCCCGTACACCTGATGGGGATGAAGTTATCTCTGATAATGTAAACTGCCTTACCTCTGACTCTTGGTATGAGGATGCCTACCCAACCGAGGATGATGTGTAATTTTGTAATTACTTTTGTTTTTGGATATTTGTATGGGCGTGCTTGAGCCCGTTGTAAAGATAGGTGCTAGTGACTTTTGTGATAAATGATAACTTTGCTTTGTTGTTTTGGTGGTGACCTTTATAGTATTTATGATATTTCAAAAACTTATCAAATGTTTAGGGTGATTTTGTTTTGTTGATGGCGTTTATCATTGGGATTTTTCTTCGAACTGTCGTCGAAGTGGGATCCCGTCGTGCTTTGAATGAAGTCAAACTCGTTTTTGTCAATGGTCTTGTCCATTGGTATGTTGCTTCAAACTGTCGTCGAACTGGGTTCCCATTGTAGTTCGAACGAAGTCGAACTCATTTATCAATGGCCTTGGACATTGGGGTTGCTTCGAACTGTCATCAAAGTAGGATCATGTCGTAGTTCAATTAAGTTAAACTCGTTTTCGTTGATGGCCTTGGCCATTGGGATGTTGCTTCGAACTGTCGTCAAAGTGGGATCCCATCGTGGTTCGAATGAAGTCAAATTCATTTTCGTTGATGACCTTGGCCAATGGGATGTTACTTCGAACTGTTGTCGAAGTAGGATCCCGTCATAGTTCGAATGAAGTTGAACTCATTTTCATTGATGGCCCTGGCCATTGTGATGTTCGCATTGGAGGTTTGGTAATATTCCTGTAGGAAAATACATGTCGACTTTATTCATACATGATTTTTAGTTATATTCTTGTAAGAATCATATGTCGACTTTGCACATACAATGGAGATTTAATTATATTCTTGTAAGGATCACATGTCGATTTTTCACATACAATGGAGATTTAATTATATTCTTGTAAGGATGACATGTCGATTTTGCACATACAATGGAGATTTGATCATATATATCCAGTCCCTTCATTACTTGGTCCAGATAATACGTCGACGGTCGGGGTAATGAACAATACTTCGAACCTTGAGACGTCTCCCTTACTGCCTCATTAAAAACCTCACCGACAAAACCCGATTGAGACAAAACTTGGGTGAGGGAAAAAGAGTATGACTTAGGTGGTGCCTCCCTTTAGAAGTGGAATTATTTGAGATGAGCGACTTTCCAATTGTTTTGGAGTAGTTTTCCCTCCATTGTCTCTAACTGGAATACCTCTTTGTTTGCTTCCGCAGTGATTTTATATGGTCTGTCCCAATTTTTTCCTAGTTTTCCCTTATTAGGATCCTTCGCTGCTTGTGTTTTAGCTTTAAGAACGTAATCTCCAACCTTGAGCGGTCACACTTTAGCCTACTTGTTGTAATACCTTTATACTTGTTGCTTTTGGCTACCATTCTTATGTGGGCCACGTCTATACGTTCTTCGACTTCTTCCAGTTCCTGTAGCCTAGTTTCATCGTTGTTTGGTCCGCTCTTGTTGGAGTATCTCAAGCTAGGCTCTCCAACCTCGACAGGTATAACTGCGTCGGTCCCGTAGAGTACTGATTATGGCGTCTCACTTGAGCTGGTTTTTGGTATAGTGCGGTATGCCTATAGTACTTATGGTAGTTCAGGCCATAGCCCTAGAGCATCCTCGAGCTTATTTTTCAAGATATTCAATATACCTTATTGGAAAATTCGGCTTGGCCATTGCCGACGGGGTGGTATGGTATGAAGAGTATTGGTTTGATGTGCCATTTTTGAAACATTTGTTCATTTTCTTTCCGACAATCTAAGTTTCGTTGTCACAACTAATTTCTTTGGGGATGCCGAAGTGGCATGTTATATTTTTCCATATGAACGCGATGACTTCTTACTCATGTATTTGAGTGTATGCACCTGCTTCTACCCATTTAGAAAAATAGTCAATAAAAAATAAAAGGAAATGTACCTTACCTCGTCCTGCTGGGAGGGGTCCGACAATATCCATCCCCCACTTTATGAACAGCCATGACGAAGTGACAAAATGCAGGAGTGCCCCTGCTTGGTGTATCATAGGAGCGTACTTTTGACACTATTCGTATTTCCTGACGTAGTCCATGGCGTCTTTTTTCATGGTGGGCCAGTAGTATCCATTTTTTCATGAGGCATCTAACGAGGGCATAATTTTCCTGTATGAGCACCACAGTTCCCTTCATGTACTTTTTCTAGTACTTGACTTGTTTTATTCGGTCCAAGATATTTGGCCAACGGCCGCCGAACGTCTTTTTGTAAATATCATAGTTTACGAGGTTGTACCTGGCCGTTTGTATTCGAATCTTTTTGGCTTCTTTCTTATCTTGTGGGAGTGTTCCATCCTGCAAATATGTTACAAGACAGTTGCGCCAGTCCCAAGTTAGGTTTAAAGAATGTACCTCGACTTGGTCTATGGCAGAATGTAGAAGGGTGACCACGTTTTCCTTGTTGATAGTTTTGGTGGCGGCTACTAGCTTGGCAAGGCCATCTGCTTCGGTATTTTGTGACCTGGGTATTTGGTCGAGGCGACATTTATTGAATTCTGGCAGCAGTTTGTGAATTTCTGACTGGTAGTTTTGTATCTTTACTCTTTGATTTGGAAAGTCCCGGTGACTTGGTTTACTACGAGTTGAGATCGCAATGGAGGATGAGTCGTCGAGTACCATATTTGAGGGCTAATTTTAACTATGCAATCACACTCATACTCGCTTTGGTTGTTAGTCACATCTGGGCATCTTAGGGATTGGCAAATTACTTCTCTTGTTAGGAACTCGAGCACGACTTCCAATCCCGATCCCAATGCATTAGAGTCATCATTAGTATACAAAACCCATAGGTCATGTATTTTAGGGGAAGTACGGGCGACTTCCTGCTCTACTTTATGGAATATTTCCGCGCTAAAATCAGTGACTAAATCGGCAAGCACCTACGAATTGATGGCAGTTCGTGATTGGTATGTTATGTCGTGCTCGGCTAATTCTATGGCCCATTTGGCCAATCTACCCGATAATTCAGGTTTGTGTAGGATGCCTCTGATGGGGAAGGTTGTCAATACTTTTATGGGGGACATTGAAAATATAGTCTAAGCTTTTGTGAAGCTACGACTAGTGCTACAGCTAATTTCTCAAGATGTGGGTATCTTGTTTTGGCATCATAAAGGTTTTGCAGATATAGTAAATCAGAGATTGCTTACCTTTGTTTTTGCAAATCAAGACTGCACTTACCGTGACTTCGGAGACTGCCAGGTATACTTGTAGGCATTCACCCAGGTCTACCTTGACGAGTAATGGTGGCGAGGATAGGTATGCTTTCAGCTTTCTCAAGGCATCGACGCATTTTGCATTTCACTATAATCCGTGGTCTTTCCTCAACACATTGAAGAATTTCCGGCATTTGTCTGATGATTGTGAAATGAACCTTGACAGGGCAGTTAATCGCTATGTTAATTTCTGCACCTACTTCTTAGGTATTCCTTCGATGGCTCTGATCTGATTCGGGTTGACCTCGATGCCCCTTTGCGACACCAAAAAACCAAAGAACTTTCCCGAAGTTATGCCGAAGACGCATTTTTCGAAATTCAGTTTCATCCCACACTGCCTTAATATCTTGAAGGCTTCCTTCAGATGACCAATGTGATCCTCTTTCTGTTTTGATTTTACTAGAATGTCTTCGATATAAACCTCCATGGTCATACCGGATTGTTCTTTGAACATATTGGTGACTAATCTTTTATACATCGCCCATGCGTTCTTGAGTCCGAATGGCATTACCTTGTAGCAGTACGTTCCTCGGTTAGTGATGAAAGTGGTCTTTTCTTGATCTTTTTCGGCCATTAGAATTTGGTTGTAACCAGAGTAGGCATCCAAGAAGCTTAATAGTTTGTGCACCGTCGTTGCATCGATGAGCTGGTCCATTTGTCGCACCAACGGGTAAAAAGGATCGACATTTAGCTTGTGTGTGGTGATATCCCTTGGAATTCCCGGCATATCTGATCGGTAAAAGGCAAACAAATTGGCATTGTTAGTTAAGAACTCATGATATTTACCTGGTTCTGACAAGTTATGTCCGATTTAGGCCTTTTTCGTGCTGCGGGTGTTTTTCGATTGGATGGGGTAGAGGTCTTATACGATATCCTTGCAAGCTTCTACGACATTTGGGTCTTTGATGGCCTCTATTTGTACGTCGATTTTGGTTCCTGGTATGGCTGATTGCTATGCTTTTGCACTTGCCCTTGAAGGTGTTTGGTGTGTGTTAAATCTTGGGTGATGTGGTAGCATTCTTGGTCGGTGTGTTGCTCGCCTCAGATGATGAATATCCCAAATGGGGTAGGAAATTTAATTACTTGATAGAAACTCGATGGGATGGCTCGCATGACTTGTATCCGTGGACGCCCTATGATAGCGTTGTAGGTTATTTCTTGGTTCATGACGTGAAATGTCATTTACAGGGTGACCCCTCCTTCCAAAACGAGCAACTTATTTCTCCCGTGGTCCATTCTACTGCATTGTTAAAACCTGTTAGTGTTATGCAATGTGGTATTATCTTATCCTCGAGTCTCATCTGTGAGACGACTCTGGGATGGATAATACACGCGCTGCCCCCGTTGTTGACCATTATTCTTTTCACATTTGTATCAGCAATATGAAAATTTATAACTAAAGCATCATAGTGAGGGAAAGACAAACCGTTGGCATCCGACTTATTGAAGATGATACTATCTTCGAAGTCATCATACCGTTCACGAGCGACTGTCCACTTGAGTTTATATGTTGTGGTGAATTTCACATGGTTGATTGCTATATCATTACCACCTCCGATGATCATTTGTATGGTACGGGATAGCGAGGGTGGCTTTGGTGGTCCTTGAGGTTGATCGCATCCACGAGCGAAGTTGGTTCGTCCTCGATTGCTCACTCGTTCTTTCAGGTGCCCTTGGTTTAACATTCTTACTACTTTTTGTCGCAGGCCTATGCCGTCTTTGGTCTTGTGTCCCCTTTCCTGATGGAATTCACACAGAATGTTTGGTCTCCGGGTGCTCGGGACTGACTTCATCTTTTATGGCCACTGCACCTTTGTGACGAGCTTTTCCAGTGCATATACTATTTCTAAAGGAGAACACAAAAGTTATGTGTAGAAAGCAATGAAGGCATACCTATTTCATTTCTATGTGGCCCGGTATGTCGGGGCGTGACATCTGCTTGTCATGGTGGTGGTGGGATGGATGCCCGAATGTAAGGCTGATGCCTTTCTTGATTGATACGGGATAATTGATCCATCTAACCATCATTACGACGCTCCCTCCGTGCTTCGGTCTGGACAGATGTTAGCCGTTGCAGCGGTCCATTCAAGTCTTCCTCATACGCTCTTACTTCAGCACAATAGGCATTATAAATTTCTTCCCATGTGGCGGGAGGGTATTTTTTGAGCCTGCTCAGCAATTTCTTGGTTGCTTTCGACCCGCTTCTGTTTAACCCAATTTGGAATGATGCCACTGCCATTCCCTCCAAAACCTTGAGTAGGCTCATTCTTACCCTATTGAATATGGCTAGGAAGTCCCGAAGTCCCTCGCCCATCATGTGTCTAAACAGAGAAGATGTCATTTACTCTGGATTTTTCCTTTTTCGCTCCCGTGTGGGCGGTAACGAACTTATCTGCTATTTCTTGGAATGTTGATATCGACCATGTTGGCAGTGGTAGTACCATGTCAACACTCTCTCTGTCAGAGTTTCGCCAAATTTCTTCAACAGTACCGAGGGGACTTGTTGTTTTGATAGATCATTGCCTTTTACTGCAGTGACATAGTGAATTGGGTGATCCTCCGAATCCGTGGTGCCATCGTAAATTTTCAAATATGGAAGAATTTTGAATATTTTGGGGATAGTGTGGGGGGCTGCTCCTTCAGTGTACGGGTGCTCGATGAATTGGCATGCATCGAGTTTTGGTAGCAACTTCGGAGCGTATGGTATTTTATCGACCCTTTCCCGATGTTCTTTCATCTTATCACGGAGTATTTTATTCTCGTTCTCCATATCTTCCATTTTCTTTAGAATGTCTATGATTGCATCATTATCTGCATCAACGACAATATGAGTGTTACATGTGATTGGAGTTTCTGGCTTATCAACGACAACTGCGATTTCTGCGTGTATTATGCTATTCATTTGAGTGGGTTTGTCAAGTATGCTGCTCAAGGTGTTCGTCAACCATTCCTCTAATAGTCTCTTCATAGCTTGTGGTGCTTCTCCGGCTGCAGACATTAATGTTTCCTTCTTGCGTGAGATAATCACGCTTTCGTGAGGGGTGGACACGATATTTCCCTCAAGTGTAGCACTTGGCATTACACTTTTATTATTTTCCCTGCCGGCTTGGTTGATGAAGCCTATCAGGTTGTTCGTGAAATTTACTATCACCTTCGATCTTGTCCCACCCTTTCCCGCCATTACTGAACTTTGCAAGGTTGAGAATTGGTGTTTACTTCTTTTAGTGATCCAGATGAAGCTAAAATCTTGGCTATAAAAATCTCCACAGACGGCGTCAAATTATTTGGATCAAAATATATTACAACCTTTTTGAACAAATCAATCAAAGAAAATGAATGGGTAAATCTTAGCTAAGAATAATAATCGCTAGAACGGAAGAAGATAGACAATGAACACACGAATGATCTTGTCTGATCTCATGAAGATCCGAGATTGGATGTTAGAAAATGTTTATCGGAAAGTATTACAATTGTTGATATAACTTAGAGATGTTGTAGGCAGAGAAAAAGAAGAAGCCCCCTTTAAAAAGTTATTCTCCCCATATATATAAGGGATGTCCCCTGCTTAATCCTAAAAAGCATGTTCCAGGGCCCCCTCCAAGGAACCTCCGTAACACCTCTTACCGAAGCCATGTTAAGCTGTGAGGACCTCGCCGTTGGTCGTGGTCGTCTATGGTCGTGGTCATCCAAATTTGGACCCATACCGAACTCACAAAACATCATCATTTATATTTCACAAATTTCAATGTGAAGTCGTCAAGCTGAAAATGATTCCCATTATAACATGGTATCTAATTGCAAAAGCAAAAAGGGGGGATGTCTTTTTTTTCTTACTTTTTTCTTTTTTTGGTCAGTGCCGAGAATAAATTTACTCTCTTTTATTTTTCATTAATATTCTATTTTTTTATGTCCTAACTTCTTTTTAATGACAGAAGAGTCCCACAATATTAGGGTAAATTATCTATCTATATAGAATAGGAGAGGCAAACTCATATTATTATGACAAGTATCAAGATGAAATATCAACATGTGTCCTGTTTTTGACAAAACTCTACTACTTTTGGAGATTAAAAAAAATTTAAAATAGAAAATTCTACGAAATTTTAAATAACTAACTACTTTAGTTATGAGTCCCAACTCCCACGTTGCACATACTTCTTAAAACTGAAAATGAACTCCCACGTTTCTCATTACTTTTTATTTAATTTAATTTATTATAAAACTAAAAATTCACCAACAAATTTTTTACCATAGAATTTCACATAGAAATAGTAATCTATCTATATAGGATAACAAAGGCAAAAAACTATTATGATGACAAGCATCATAACATTAAATTGACACATGTAAAAAATTTGGACAATCCTCCAACTTTCTTAGAGTTTCAAAATTCAATTCAAATTTATTTAAAAATAGATGTGAAAGACATGTTTGTTTTTTTTCAAAATTCAAGGAATAGAAACTACCAATAAAAATCACCAACTACTCCCACTTCCTCTACTCCTCCTTTTAAAAACTAAGTAAGTTACTCGTTATTTTTTTTTCAAAACTCAAGCAATAGAAACTACCAATAAAAACCACCAACTACTCTCACTTCCTCCACTCCCCTTCCCTTTAAAAACTAACTGAATTTCTCCTTTTGCATATATTGGATTAGAAAAAATATATAGTTCCCTTTTTTCTTTCACCGAAAATTTGTTGGGGAAAATTGCATCCAAAACCGTACTTTGTGATTTTTTGTTATTCGATGAGTAAATTGCTAAGCATCTGATCATCATTTTGCAATTATGCATCTCAGGTGATGTATTCCCTTCTGTTTTTGACTTTTCTCGTTCATGTAATGAATGCTGATAAAAAGAAATTATATATATATATGTATATATATATATACACACACATACATACTTTATTTTTATCAAAGTAATACATAAATTAAAATAAAGTATATATATATATATATATATAAATATATATATATATATTGTTGGCCCAAGTTTAGTTGAAGTTTTGAAGATTGACAAATGAACTCAGGGAAGGACCTGGTTCATTGTGAGAGACACAGTTAGTCATAACCATTGCACATGGAAGGCACGCGAGGAAGATATGTATTGAAGATTACGTAGCAAATATCTTCTGTATGGAATCGAAAAGTTTGCATTGAGTTCTAAGGAGGACAGTCTCCTAATGATAAGAGAACACAATCCTAAGCTAGGAGAAGGAGTTAGAATTTTAAATCAACTAGAACTCTTCCACCAATAAAAAGTTGCATCAGAACTCTAGTTATTTCTTTATCTGCTGATCTATTAAATAACTAATTTGTTCTCTTTTACAGGTAATTGACAAAAATACAGAAGATTAAACGTGAATTGGGAGCAAACTAGCAAGGCTTTTTGCAAGCAATTCATGTGCGATTCAAGTGTGCAAACTTGAAGCTACATGAACAAGATTGAAGAACCAGTTCCATAAAGAGTTTTATGTTTCTTTATTTATTTCTAGTTCAATTGTAGTAGGTGTTTTCATATTGTACCTTTCAGCTTTTGTAGAAGCAATTGTATAGGTATTTTGAGTATTCAAGTTAGAGTTAACTTGAAGTTGTTGCACTAGTTAGAGGCTGGTTGCAACAACAGGTTTAGGTATAATCCTTAGGTTTACAAAGAGTCTTTGTAAGTGCAGTTTTTGACTCAATGATTTTAGTGGAGTTCGGTAAAATCCTACTGAGTAGTAGGTCGTGGTTTTTTCACTTTTTGAGCCAGGTGTTTTCCACGTAAAAATCTCTATGTACTTTACTTTCAGCATTTATTATTCCGTAAACTGCTGTTGTTAGAACATCTAGAAGAACCGGGTTCTTTTAGTACGAAAATTAGGTACCACACAAATCACCCCATCCCCTTGTGTGATATTGATGTATAGAACATCAATTGGTATCAGAGGTGGTTATCCTTGAAGAGGTTAACACCTTAGGAAAGATCAACGTGAGTGCACCACCTAGGAACTGGGAAGGGCAATCCACTGCCGGGCCTCCTCTCTTCAATGGCCTCTACTACTTCTGGTAGAAAAACATAATGAGGGACCATATCATGGGTGAAGACTATAAGCTTTGAGATATCATCACTGATGGTCCTTTATCATAAATAGATGCATGACTAGAACACAAGTAGAGAAGACTCCCTATGAGTTACTTAAAGGGAGAAAACCTAACATATCCCATCTTAGGGATTTTGGTTGCAAGTTCTATATGCACAATAATGGAATGTACTCTCTAGGAAAGTTTGATCCCAGAAGTGATGAGGGAGAATTCTTGGGATATTCTTCACATAGCAAACCATATTAAGTGTTTAATAAAAGAACTATATGTGTTGAAGAGAGTGTACATGTTGTGTTTGATGAATCTAACACTCTTTCTGAGAGACAGGAACATGAAGATGAAGCCATTGGACTGGTGAGACAATTGACTGAAGCCACACCACAAGTCAAGGTGGCATCAAAAGAATGAGAAGGTGATGAAACTGGTCCTTTCACCCTGGGCAACTTGATAGGGGGAACCAATCTAAAGGATCTTATACTGAACATGTTCCTCTCCAGTATAACAATGAAGGAGAAACTAGTAGGAACCAGATGGTAGCGAAATCTTACAAGTACATGCGTTCTCACCCCATTGAAAACATCATCAATGATCCAACATCTGGGGTCAAGATAATATCACAACTGGAGAACATGTGTGCATTTGATGCTTTTTTGTCCCTCATTGAACCTAAAAATGTGAGTGAAGCTCTACAAGATGCAGATTTGGTCAATGCTATGCAAGATGAGCTCAATCAGTTTGAAAGAAGCCAAGTCTTGCATTTAGTTCCAAAACCTAAAGACAAATCAGTCATTGGGACAAAATGGGTCTTCAGGAACAAACAAGATGAAGATGGAATAGTTACAAAAAATAAGGCAAGGTTGGTGGTTCAAGGCTATAGTCAATAGGAAGGCATTGATTATGATGAGACTTTTGCTCCAGTTGCTAGACTTGAAGCAATTAGACTCCTCATAGCCTTTGCAGCACATATGGAATTCACTCTTCATCAAATGGATGTCAAAATTGCCTTCTTAAATGGCTATCTCAAAGAAGAAGTGTTTGTGAGACAACCTCCAGGATTCGAAAGCAAAGAATGTCCTGATCATGTATACAAGCTAGATAAAGCTCTCTATGGTCTCAAGCAGGCCCCAAGAGCTTGGTATGAAAGATTGTCAAAATTCCATCTAGAGCATGGGTACAAAAGAGGTAAAATTGACAACACTTTATTCCTAAGGGAAAAAGGTAAAGATCTTCTTGTTGTACAAATATATGTTGATGATATAATATTTGGGGCCACTATAGACAGGTTGAGCAAGGAATTTGCTAAATTAATGGGAAGTGAATTTGAAATGAGTATGATGGGTGAACTAAATTTCTTCCTAGGCTTACAGATAAAACAAAGCTCAAATGGAACCATGATTCATCAACAAAAATATACAAAGGAACTAACCAAAAAGTTTAAAATGGAGGACTCCAAAGAAATAGATACACCTATTGCAACCGCCACTAAATTAGATGTTGATGAACCTGGTTCATCAGTTGATCAAAAGTTGTATAGGGGTATGATTGGTTCACTTTTGTATCGTATTGCTAGCAGACCTGACATTGTTTTTAGTGTAGGTCTTTGTGCTCGTTTTAAGGCTCATCCAAAACAGTCTTATTTGACTGCTGTCAAAAGGATATTGAGATACCTGAAATGGACCACTGAATTATGCCTATGGTATCCTAAAGGTAGTAATTTTAACCTAGTAGGTTATGTTGATGCTGACTATGCAGGTTTCCTAGTGGATAGAAAAAGCACCTCAGGTATGGCTCACTTTCTTGGTTCATGTCTTGTTTCATTGTGACGACCCGGCCCGTCGTCACGGGAATTACCACCCCGTTATGTTGAAATTGTATGTTTTATTCTTTTATATCAGTGTTAAAGTCTATCGGGTGAGTTAGGAGTGAATTGGATTCTATATGCTATAAGCATTACAAAGAATCTGGTTCATCACAAAAGGACTAAACACATAGATGTTAGATACCACTTCTTAAGAGACAACTATGAGAAAGGGCTAATGTCCACATAATTCTATGCAACTGATAAACAAATAGCTGACATCTTCACTAAGGCATTAAGTAGAGAAAATTTTGAAAGGAACAGGTTGGAGTTAGGGATGATTAACATCACCTAAAAGGTCCAGTTCAGAAAGCATAATGAATTTTTTTTTGTTTAGGAGTTCTTAATTTTGGTTAGGAGTTCTTAATTTTTGTGAATATTAGACTAATTTCTACTCAGTCTCACATTGTAAATAGTATACTCTTGTGACATGTGTCTATGCAATTCACTAATCTCTTACAAATTTTCTATTTTGACATTTGAGGCATAATCAAGAGAAGTTTCACTTGAAGAACCTGGTTCATCAAATTATGCTCATGAAAACGTCCAGGTATGTTTCTATTCTTTGCACAATTAGAAAAATTTAATTATCAATCGTGATCAAGAATCCTAGATATACCAAACGTCCAAAAATTCTATCCGTTGAGCCAATTGAACCAATTTCATTGAAACTAGAAGTAAATATAACGGCACCCTCTCCTAAATTCTAGCAATTATATTTAATCCCTAAGGAGATCGGAACTCTAAATTGATAAGACCTCTATGTGACTACTGAAAAGGCTGCAATTTATGAGCAATAATTACCCTCTTTAAAAACCCCAAAACACTCATTAATTATCAATTCTTCAAAATCCCTGATCTTCCTCTCTCTCGTCTCTGAAACTCACCAAAGCTCTTCACACCACCAAAATGCTCTTAGGGTTTTCAAAATTTCCTCACCATGACAAATCCCCAAGACAACCCTGGCACTCCACCACCTGTTTCACCCAACACCTCATTTTCCACACTACTAGTCGAAAATCCAAAATCTAGATTACATCGCCAAAAAATGCTATCAAGGAAAACTGTAGCCACTGGTTCTCTGAAGCAAGCCTTGAATGAAAAACTTCAGTCAAGTCAAAAGAAAGCAGGCCCAGCAGCTGAGTCCAACTCTAGCTCTGAATTTGATGATTACATCTCCACCAATGAAGGAGATGAACCCGGGTCTTCTGAACAGGCCAAAACTCAAGAAACTCAAAGGGAGGTAAACACTTGTTATGTTTTTTAGATGTGGTTCAAAGAGAGGAAAATCGATTTGTTCTGATAGGGGCTGCTAGAGATGTTGGTGGGAGTGCTTCTAAAAAATTAAGGAAGAAAAAGAAGAAGGAGATTTTAGCCATATGTGGGAGTGGGGAAGAGGGAGTCTCAAAGTCCGGGGGAAGTGGATCAGATGAGGCTTAATTTGAGCAAACAATAAGATGAACCTGGTTCATCTGATGAAGAGAATTTGGCTGACTTGTTGAAGAAAGTGGGGGCTAGTTATGACCGAAAGAAATGCAAGGCTTCCTCACAATAGACTCCTCCTGCATCCAAACCAACCAAGAAAAGCAAACAATCACCATCCAAGTCTACTCCTAGGATTAGAGTTACCAAAAGTAGGGTTAGGGAAAGTGAAGCAGAATTGAATAGGGCTTTAGAAGAAAGTAAGACAATGAGGAAAGAGAAAGGGAAAGTAAAGATAGGTGAATGCTTGGAGGATGTGGTTGAAGAAGAGATAGAATAGGACCATCCAGAAAAGAGTCCTACTGTGGAAGTTCCCACTACAAAATCCAAGGGAACCGGGACTTCTGCCAAGAAGATCTCCATGCCAGTGCCTGCTGAACCTATTCTTGCCAGAGAACAAGGTCAGCTGCAAAAGGAAAACAAGTGAAAATTACTAAAGAAGAGATGAATGGAGTGAGGATGAATGAGATGAATCTGAGAAGGAACAGGACATATATGCCATATTTGGCAAGAGGAAAATTTTGAAAGGGAAGACTACTCAAGGACCTGGAGGAGCCAGGTATGATAAGGCTTATGACTACATTAGAAACACAGTGCTGGAAGGACATGGTCCTTCAGATGGATGGAAAATTGGCTAGGAATGAACTTGTTGAGTTCATGGCAAATGGGACAGTGAAAAATGGGAGAGTGACTAGCAAAGTGAAAGGTGTCAAAGTGAAGTTCAGTGCTGCAAAGCTGGGTAAGATTCTAAGCGTTCCTAGTGAGGGATATGATGATTATACTAGGCAGAGGTGGCCTTGCCTGGATGGGTTGCCTACTGATCTTCAGATCACAAGGAACTTTTGTGACACCACAACAGATAAAGAGGTACCTGAGGCCAGCGCAGTTCAGAAAAGTGAAATGAGGCCAGAACACAAAGTGCTTTTTGAGTTTGTCAACAAATGCCTTCTACCTAGACAGGAAAGAAGGAATGCATCAAAGTATATGGATCTGGTTCTTATGCAATGCCTGAATGAAGGGAAGCAGATCAACCGGCCTGCCTTTATTGTGAAGCTACTTGGAAGGGTACTCAATCGCTCAAAAGCTTATGCCATTCCTATGGATTTATCATGACAACTGTGCTTGAAAGATTGAATGTTCCCCTGAAAAAGTGGGAAATGGCATCGAGCAAAGAACATTTTGGCAGCAAAACCCTTCAAGCTTGTGATTATATGCTCAGTACAGCTCTAGTTGAACCTGGTTCTTCAGTAAAAACTCCTTTGAATAGTAAGGTTAGAGCCTTAGTTCAGGAGGTTGGGGCAAAAGATGCTGAGATAGCAAGGCTTCAGGCAAGAGTTGCTGAATTGGAGGGAGAAAGGAATGGGTTGAGAGCTGAACTTGCAAGGGAGAAGGATAAAATGAAGGAATGCTTTAACAAATTCTCAACCTGCTACAAACCCAACCCTCTAGCTCTTCTAAGCCTTAGGTATCATGTCCTAGTGTGCACTAGTCTAGACCCCCTCAGTGACCCAGTTTGGGATTTTAGATGTATTTTATTTTGCTCATGGTTTGATAATTTTATTTTTCTTCTTGTGGACTGCATTGTAGAAATACCTTGCTAATCAATGAATGCAGTTTTTCTTGCTTTTTGTTAATTCTGATCTTAATAGGTATTTTCTGATTAACTAAAGCATGTGTTCACAAGCAGTTGCCCCAGTGGCCATGAGTACTAATTAGGTTACTAAGATCACATTATTTATGCAACTTTTCGTTGATGCCAATAAGGGGAAGATATTGTGCTTAAATTCATTATCTAAACAAGTGATGTTTATGACCTAACTTAAATCTGTCCCTTTATGAAAGTTGAAAATTCTCCAAAATTTTTCTAAGTGTTGATATTTCAGCTAAGGTTCACAGGTTCTCTGCTCACTAAAAGCACCGAGTTTGTCATCATCAAAAAGGGGGAATTTGTTGGCCCAAGTTGAGTTGAAGTTTTGAAAATTGACGAATGAACTCAGGGAAGGACTTGGTCCATCGTGAGAGACACAGTTATTCATAACCACTGCATGGAAGGCACGTGAGGAAGATATGTACTGAAGCGTATGCAACAAATATCTTCTGAATGGAATCGAGAAGGTTGCATTGAGTTCTAAGGAGGAAAATCTCCTTATGATAAGAGAACACAATACTAAGCTAGGATAAGGATGAGAGTTTGTATTAGTTAAGGATAAAATCGACAAAGGATAAGCACTGGAGTCTTGATCAAACTCTAACTGCTGATTTATTAAATAACTAAGTTGTTCTCTTTTACAGGTAATGCACATAAGCAGAAGTAAAGCATATTTGAGAGCAAAAAGATTCAAGTATGTTTTGCAAGCAATATATGCAAGATACAAGTGTGCACATCTGAAGCTATATGAACTAAGATACAAGAACCAACACCCTAAAGAGTTTTATGTGTCTTTTTTTATTTCTAGTTCAATTGTAGTAGGTATTTTCATATTGTACCTTTCAGCTTTCATAGAAGCAATTGTATAGGTATTTTGAGTATTCAAGTTAGAGTTAACTTGAAGTTGTTGCAGCAGTTAGAAGCTGGTTTCCATAACGGGATTAGAGTTAATCCTTAGGTTTACTAAGAGTTTTGTAAATGCAATTTTGGATCAGTGATTTTAGTGGAAGTTCAGAAAAATCCTACTAAGTAGTATATTATGGTTTTTTCACCTTTTGAGCCAGGTGTTTTCCACGTAAAAATCTTTGTGTTATTTATTTTATGTACTTTTAATTCCGCAAACAACAGTTGTTAGTACACCTCAAAGAACCATGTCCTTCCAAAAGCAGTTTAAGTAAAAATTGGGTACCACGCAAATCACCACCCCCCCCCCCTCTTGTGTGGTATTGACGTTTAGAACATCATTTATATAAAACTTTTCCCTTCTTTAAAAGCTTCAAACACAAGAAAGAATTTCTTAAGTTTTTGTTTGTTTCCTCGATTTAAATAGTGAAAGGAAGATTTTTTTTTCTAGAATTCTTCATATCAGTTTAGCCTTTTTTTATATATGCACTTTGTTTTTATCAACGTAATACATAAAACTGTTCCCTTCTTTATAATCTTTAAAACACAAAAAAGAATTTCTTAAGTTTTTGTTTGTTTCCTCGATTTAAATAGTGAAAGGAAGATTTTTTTTCAACGATTCTTCATATCAGTTTAGCATTTATTCTTAGCAGGTGGGGTTATTTTTAAAAATAGAATATTCTCATTAAAAATCATAAAGTATTAGGAATGATTAAACTACATGAATTAAAATTCATGATTTGCACGACTCTAAATGCAAAGAAACATTACCCTTACAGTTAGTTTAGGCATGATCTTACATATGTGAATGTAATATTGCCCGTATTTCTTTGCCAAATTCTATCTTCATCACTATTGTAATATTTTTGTTAAGTTTTGAGCATCGAGTTAACAATTCAGTAAGTGTAAATTCATACATCAATAAACAACAACTTTGATTGTGGAAGACAAAAATCATACAAGTTTATCCAAAGTTTGATCTTTGATGTTCGATCTTTTATCATTACATGAATTTATTTATCAGATAAAGTTTCTAGCTAGAGAAAGCAAACAACTTCGTGGAATTTATTGTGAAAAGTGAGTTCAGTTTGCATATGCTTAGATTTATATTCCAGAGAAGATGGAGTTCCACGAGAATGCTTTGTTCGTAAAGGTCATTATTTTATTTTATTTTATGTAATAAATTAAAGCTAATTGAACAAAGACAATAATTTACATATATTGTAGAATCTTAAAGATTGTGACTATTTTTTTTGTTCCAAGTACGATTTAAGATGTAGATGTTGTTACTTTCATGAACTAATAACATATTACTTTTGATCACTTTTCATTATTATTTCAAGTAATATTTCTTATTATTTTTTAGTTTTATAATTTCTCGCGCATTGTGCGGGTACGGATACTAGTGTCCTAGAATACATGTGGCTACCTCTCATAAATAAGACTGGAACTAGTGATAATGGCTAAAATAAAGAAGATAAAATCGGAAGAGGAGCTTAGGAGAAATACTGCAGTTGTCTTTGTGAACGGGTTCGAATCGTAGAAATAGCCTTTAATGCTTGCATTAGGCTAGATTGTTTACATTCCACCTAATGGTAGAAAAACAAGTATATTTATCAACCCATAATCCATTACAAAATTAGGTTGGAAATAAACATTTTAAAACTGGGTCAAATATGGATAAGAATCACATTATCCCCTTAGAAAATGGATAACCAATGGATAACTAATGAGTTTAATTTTTATATTTGTAAATTTTCAAAGTGGGAGTTCTTTAAGTTTGGGAGAATAGGAATTCTCCCAAAAATGAAAGCATGGATAGTATGGATATCTATATTATCCACCGGTTAACCCATTTTCTATAATATAAAATTTGGATCGGGTGGGATAATTTATCCAATTTTTTATTATCCGATTTCGACCTGTCCATATCCGACTGACCCACCATGTTTGCCACCCCAAATTACAAACCTCTTGTAGTATGGTTCTTTTCAGGCTTGTGTGAACACGGAATACCATGTTCATCGGGCTGTAATTTTATAAAATCCGGTACTTAATCTTTTGAGATTGTCCATTTTCTTGGCCTATTTTTTTACAAGAAAACTCAAAATCAAAGTAAATGGAGCAAATAAAGTAACTAAAAGGCATGGAAATAATTAACGGTTTCATTTTCAAAAAATTTCTTAATCGACATACATCTTATTTTTCAGGTGAAAAGGGAAACCTATTAGAAGTACGTTTACGGATGAATGTATGGTTGATATTTGAATATTCAATGCTAGTGAGTTTACTAGATAAATAATAATTTCTTATTTATATACTGGTGTATGACCAAATAAAGTAATTTACCTTAACACTTATAATTGCCAAAGTGAGACTACCATATTATTTAATCAAAATACATCTTATTTGCAAGATGAAAAAAGGGGTTCAATGTTCATATTAAATCATATTCAATGTTGATCTCCTTTGTACAAGTTTTTAATAAAAATTACCAAACAATTAAAATGACACTTGTAAATTTGTAATAGACAATAAAATCAAAACTCCCTTACATTAGGATTTAAAATTCAGCAATTAATGACTCTAGGAAAATATGTCGTTTAGAAGTCAAAATGTTTGTATCTTTTATGACGTCGATTCATGTTTGTGTGACAACATTAGCATGATTAATTGATGACAACATATTCTCAATTATTGGGAAATAACTCCTTTACACACAAAGCAAATATAATTCACGTGATAAACGAATTAATTAAATTGAGTCATATCTTATTTTATAATATTATAATTACAAATTGCCAGATCATATAAGTCATACTTGTAGTAAAGTCCGGTTGCTGATTTTTCCAGAGAAAATAGATTTGATTTGACCCCTAAATTATTTTTATGTTACCAACATCTTATTTGGTTGGTTGTTACCTATCGTATCGTTACTTTAAATACAATATTTATTTTGATTATTATTTAAATTTTATTGTATCGTATCGTTAAATCCGTCGTTACGTAACGATGAATGTGCCATTTTATGTAACGATCGATTTGGTGTGGTCGTGTCGTCTCCTTGTGTTTTTCTCTCAATCTCACCCTTCATTATTTTTAAATAACTTTATTTTATCATTTACCCTACCTTTTCATATACCATATCATAATTTTTCTTTATAATATTATAAGTTTATTCATTATATCACAGGTGCGTGATACCATGAAACGAAGCTAAAGCGACACAATCCCTCCAAACAATGTATTCATCAAACGATACAGTACAATATACTACAATACAATATAATACAATATGATACGTTATGAAACGATAAATAACAACCATCCAAACAAGCTGTAATCGATAATGAATTAAGTGTGGTACAATAACTACTATTTCAACATTTTAATTATTTATAAATACCTAAGGCGGGTAAGCAGCTCATAATCAAATAATTGTGAAAAATGTTGGTAATATACACATTATTTATGGGCCGCTTCGAGAGATTAGAGCAAGAAATAACATAGAAAGTGTATGAGTCAAAATTATGTCTAATTTAGTGAATACAGGCGAGCGGGCTGAGGCCGAGGTCGAAATCAAGCATGGTCTCGCTCAAAGAGAGAGACCAGTATCGAGGTCAAGTAGAGAACAAACAGTTGCAACTGTTAGAATATTCCTAAAATTATGAATATGAAGAAATTGAATATTTTCCCAAATCGTACTTTTAAAGGGTTTTCTAGGAATATCCGTTATAATTAGAAAACGAGGGGAAACAAAAGGAGACTCTCAATTTTTATAAAAGAACATTCTTGTAAGGAGTTGACTATCAAGAATATCCAAAAAGTTTGTCTTGTCTCCTCTGTTAAACATTCCTCTTTTATTCACGTACGCGGTAAAATCAGAGAGCTCAATTTCCCGCCATCAAGACATCTCGATGGAGGTACCTCGAGACCCCGAGGGTATAACGCCAGCTCGAAAAGATATCTCGAGACCCCGAGGATATGAAGTCACAACTTAGCCCTCTCCTTCGGGGTTTATCAAGACCTGGTTCGAGGCTGAGATCAGGATAAAGAAAGAAAGCCCCCAAGGCACGCAGTTGAATCTGACATGACCGGCTGGCACGACCCGGATTCCCCACCATCGAGATCGTGATGACGCCTACTCGTGGTAGCTAGGCAAGCCAATTTACTCACTATTTTTCCATTAATAAAAACCATCATGTTCTCAATTTAATAATATGAATAATAATAATAACATTAACTGCGGAAGTCTACTTTCATAAATTTGAATATAAATGTGAAATACTCAACATAAATCCTCTAGCCAAGATGTGGAGTCACTAACTCACAAACAACTAAGAATAAACTACACATAATGGTCTGAAAGAAATATAACAACCGTCTGCCCCGAAACAATGAGACTACAGTATAAATAAAAATATAGAAGAGACGTCGGGCGTGCGGACGTCTGCAAGCTACCTCAGTCTCGAGGGTATGACAATCGTGCTAGTGAATTACTGCTGCTGCTGCTGCTCAAAACCTGGACCTGTGCAAAAACACACAGAAGTGTAGTATCAGCATAATCCGACCCCAAGTGCTGGTAAGTACCTGGCCTATCCCGGCGAAGTAGTGACAAGCCTAGGACCGGACACTCACATAAACTTGTGCAGTTCTATATATGTATATACCACAAAATAACAGGATTATCAAAAACAAATAGAAAGGGAGGGGACATGCTATTGGGAGCACAATTAAATATATATAACTCATCCGTGAAATAAAAACAGAGCGTAACAATAATTATCACAAAGTAAGAAATTTAATAGTTGCACGGTATCACCCTTCATGGTTTTACTCTCATCCTCACCCAAATAATCATATAAAAGTGCATGGCATCACCCTTCATGCTTTTACTCTCATCCTCACCCAAACAACTAAATAAAAGTGCACGGCATCACCCTTCGTGCTTTTACTCTCATCCTCACCCAAACAATCAAATAAAAGTACACGGCATCACCCTTCGTGCTTTTACTCTCATAACTCACATTCATGGCCCTGAATATTCCTTCGTGCATAATATAATTAACAATTTCACGGAATGTTCCTTCGTGCATAAGTAGTTAAAACATGGCACAGAGTGATCCTTCATGAATGATATGATTAACAATGGCACGGAATGTTCCTTCGTGCATAAGTAGTTAAAACATGGCACAGAATGATCCTTCGTGCATAATATAATTAACAATGGCACGGAATGTTCCTTCGTGCATAAGTAGTTAAAACATGGCACTTAATGATCCTTCGTGCACAATATAATTAACAATGGCACGGAATGTTCCTTCGTTCATAAGTAGTTAAAACATGGCATGGAATGATCCTTCATCCATAATATAATTAACAATGGCATGGAATGTTCCTTCGTGCATAAGTAGTTACAATATAAGGGAGTAACATCAGTCATAACAATATCTCGGCAAGGGAACAATAACAACTACAACAACAACAACAATAAGGTCCCGGCAAGGGAACAATAACAACAACAATAAGGTCCCGGCAAGGGAACAATAACAACAACAACAACAAGGTCCTGGCAAGGGAACAATAACCTAACTTTCACAACCCAGCAAGGGCTCAATAATATAATCGTCCCGGCAAGGGATTAATCATAATTTAACTTAGGAGAATTTCACATTAGTTCACAACATGTACCAACAATGACTCACGGTCATGCTAGACTCCGGTGTATAGACACTCGTCACCACGCCTATATACCGCACTCGATCATTTAGCAATTAGCATTTATGATACTTTAATCCTATTCCCTCAAGCCAAAGTTAGATCAAACACTTACCTCGACGGCTTATAGTCCACTCAAACCTCAAGAAATACTTTTCCTTTCAAATTTAGCTCCAAATCAATCGTATCTATACACAATTTATTTAATATCATCAATTGTACTCAACAAACCAACCCGATTGCCTAACTAAATACGTAATACGCGATAATACACCAAGTTAGTAAAACCCGGACCCCGGGCCCGCTGCCCGAAAAATTCCGAAAATCATACCAACAGATTTTTCGTCTCTCCACGAGTCCGTGCATATTAATTTTATCAAAAACGGAGTTCGAATGGTCTTTCAAAACCCAAAAATTCGTTTTCATGATTTAGGCCCTAGTTCTTCACAACTTCTACCCAATTTCAGGAATTTTGGTGTTATTCTAGCATAAAATCATGTTTTTGAGTCAAGAAACTTACCTCCAGCGATTACCCATTGATTTCTCTCTTAAAAATCGCCTCAGAAGCTTCTTCCCGTTTCAAAATTGGAAGAAAACTCGACCTGCTCATTATAGGTATACTGTTCACGCGTTTTACTGCTCCCAATGAATTTCTTGTGAAATTATAATGAATTTAGGCTTTTGAATCACTCAATTTGACCTTATAATGAAGGAGATATGTAGGTTTTAATATTTGCAAATAGTGCAGGTTTTAATACGCCGTCAGGGGCAATTTCGTTATTAACCTGAAAATCTGGGCAACCTTAGTAAAATGGCCATAAAATCCTCATACGATGTCCAAATTTGATGATTCTTTTTGCTACGGGTCCGTAATTACGATACGGATCTAATGCTTCATTCAAAACAGTAATCGGGCTCATTTATTCAATATGATATCATTTATGCTTGAAGAAACGATGTCGAAGCATAAGAAAAACGAGCAAAAACGCAACCCGAACCTAATAGAGACACGTCAAACGACGTCCGTTTTCGACCAAACTTTACAGGAAGTTCTTAAACAATATATAAGACTTGTACCGGGTGTCGGAACTAAAATACTAGCCCAATAACATGGTCTTTTAATCACTTTTCATTTTCATTTTCCTTAATAATTTCAGAAAAACAATTTAACAGAAAATTCTTTTACTCAGGTTCTAGACCTCGGATTTTTTCTCCGGGCACATGTTCGAGTCCCATAGTTTACTACACACTTTCCGGGACAGTCTGATCATGGGTCCGGATCTGTTTACCAAAAAATGTTGATCAAAGTCAACTATATCAATATTAATATCATTTTTCTCCAAATTTTTCATAGAATTCATATTTTCTATCACAAAATATGTCCGTCTACATGCCCGGATTGTGCGCATAAATCGAGGCAACATAAAATAAGGTCTTCGAGGCCTCGGAAGTGTAGAACAAATGAGGAAAGCAGGTGATGACCTTTTGGGTCGTCACATCCTCCACCTCTAAAACAACCGTTCATCCTCGAACGGACAAGAGAAGGAAGTACGTGGGAACAAATGTGGATAACGGCTCTGAAGGGGCTCCTTCAGCCAAAGCGCAATATAATTATAACATTCGCTGCGCCGTGCAGCCCGACCCATACTCAATCATAACATACGCTGCGGCATGCAGCCCAATCCATACTCAATCATAACATTCACTGCAGCGTGCAGCCCAATCCATACTCAATTATAATATTCGCTGCGGCGTGCAGCCTGGTCCATACTCAGTCTACAGTATGCATATGATTCAAGTATTGATTCAATTAATTTCCCAGTTTCCAATTTGGTAAGAAGAATATACTTTAGATATTTAACATCAGGAAAATAACTTAGCATTTCATAACGGTGATTAAGCACAAGACTGAGATCAATGATTATGCAGAGCATGCTATCACAATGATATTCATCCTCAGAGGATGCTACTCATAAGACACCACGGGTTACTAGGTTTTAAGCACAAAAGTTTTACGGGGCCTTACAGTATCAATCGCCAATATAGCATTATTCTTGTTCGGGATGGACCAAGTCACAATCCCCGATCATAAACAATCCCGCACCTACCATGGGGTGCGAGTCACGCCCTAAATAGGCGATACCCGGGGAAATATCCGCTCACCAACCATGAAATTCACATCTCGGACCTTATGGTCTACATAACTCTTCTGTCTAGACTAAGCTGAACGCAACCTCTCTTGAATTGTCTTGACCTTATCCAAGGCCTCTTGAACTAAGTCCGTACCCAACAACCGAGCCTCTCCTTGCTGAACCGCTCTCTCGAAGCGCGAGGTAAACTGCGTACCCCTATCAAAGATGATGGATACCGGCACCCCATGTAGGCGAGCAATCTCCCAGATATAAATCTCGGCTAACCTCTCGAATGAATAGGAGACTCCTACTGGAATGAAATGTGCTTACTTGGTCAGCCTATCAACAATAACCCATATTGCATCGAACTTCTTCCGAGTCAACGGATGTCCATTAATGAAATCCATTGTAATCCGCTCCCACCTCCACTGAGAAAGCTCAATTCTCTGAAACACACCACTAGGCCTCTGATGTTTATATTTGACCTGCTGATAATTCAAACACCGCGCTACATCTGCCACAAATTCCTTTCTCATTCTATGCCACCAATAATGTTGTCGCAAATCCTAATACATCTTTACTGCGCCTGGATGAATAGAATATCGAGAACTTTGAGCTTCTTCTAAAATCAATTCTCTAAGCCTATCAACATTTGGCGCACAAATGCACCCTTGCTTCCTCAGAATTCCATCAGCATCTAAGGTGACCCGCTTGGCACCTCCTCGCTGAACCGTGTCTTTAATGTCACATAAATAAGAATTATTATATTGTTGATTACGGATATGCTCCAATAGAGAAGAACAAGCGACCGTACGTGCCAACATTCTACTAGGCTCAGAAATATCTAATCTCACAAATCGGTTGGCTATGGCCTGAACATCTATAGCAAGTGGTCTCTGGCTGACTGGAATATAAGCGAGACTACCGATGCTAGCAAACTTTCTACTCAATGCATCCATCACTACATTGGCCTTACCTGGGTGATATAAGATAGTAACGTCATAATCTTTCAGCAAATCTAGCCATCTCCTCTGCCGCACATTTAACTCCTTCTGCTTGAACAAGTACTCAAGACTCTTGTGATCCGTGTATACCTCACACGCCACACCATATAAATAATGCCTCCAAATTTTCTAGGCATGAACCACTGCTGCCAGCTCAAGATCATGAACCGGATAATTCTTCTCATGGATTTTAAACTATCTCGATGCATATGCAATAACCTTGCCATCCTGCATCAATACCGCTCCAAGCCTAGTACGGGAAGTATCATAGTAGACTATGTAAGGCCCTGAACCCGTGGGTAAAATTAACACCGGTGTTGTAGTCAGAGCTGTCTTGAGCTTATGAAAGCTCGCCTCACATTCATCTGACCATTCGAACTGAACACATTTCTAGGCCAATCTGGTCATCGGGGTTGTAATAGATGAAAACCCCTCCACAAACCTCCAATAATACTTTGCTAACCTCAAGAAACTCCGAATCTTTGTGGTTGATGTTAATCTAGGCCAGTACTTGACTGCTTCCATCTTTCTTGGATCAACCTGTATACCTTCTTCCATCACAACATGACCCAGGAATGCAACTGTACTTAGCCAGAACTCATACTTTGGAAACATCTGCATATAGCTGACTATTTTTCAAAGTTTGGAGAGCCACTCTGAGATGCTGCACATGCTCTTCCTGATTGCGAGAGCATATCAATACGTTATCAATGGAGACTATCACGAACAAGTCTAAATAAGGCATGAACACCTCATACGTATGCACATAGCCATGACTCTGGCCATAAGAGTTGTCCCTAATTTACAACATTTCCAATTAACCGCGCATTATCAAATACCTTATTCCAAAACTCCCACTTTACTCACAGTGAGGTATGGATACCTCATGATTACTTTCCCGAATTAATGAGTCATATTTAGCCTCACCTGGGTGCTCATCTCAAAGGCTAAAACTCAACGGTTACAAAACATAATTGGCTAAATATGAATAGAAACTATACAAGAATTGTCAAATAATCCTAACAGACAAGACTTCCACTTAAAATATAATACAATTTTTTTTAATTTCATAAAAGGAGAATTTTAAACACATAAAATTTTACCACCGGGACCTTGTCCTCATATGATATCCACCGTATCTTGGAGCTCGATTTAAAAATATTTCACATTATGCAAAAATTTGAGGACCTCATCCTCAACTCTGAATCACAAGTACTTGCACATTGTACCAGTTGAAAATTTTTATTTCCTCTCTTTCTTCTTTTCAATAATTGTCCGTCAAAGAAACTCACGACATAAAATGAACCCTCATGCCGATATGGTATATAATTAACAATTGAAATTAATTATTCCAGGAATTACATCAACTCCCATTTTAGTAAGTAATATAAAGTCACTTTTAGCCTCATAAATATTCTTAGTGACCAACACATAATAATAGGGATAGTTATCTCCATATAATTGCACAACGTGAGTATTCTCATAAGTAGATTTGATGGTTGCGAAACTCACTCATGAGAGTGGCATGTTAAAAGGACTCGCCTAAATTTTTTGAAAAAAAAAACAAATCAACTTAAGGAAAAATATCGTTTTTATAACATTCAAAATTATACATGTGATGACACCATCTGGTGTAGTGACCATAGTCATACCATAGAAATTATATCAACGGTTGGGTCTCTACCTCTAGGATTCTCACCTCCACCTCTAACATCCTGACCTCTACCTCTGGCTGGTCATGTAAGATAAGTATTGACTGCAATGGAGCACGTAGCCTGAATGCTTTCCTAAAATTAAATTTCTCCAAAATTCCACATTCACAACAATTCATTTAAGGCTCATTTAACTTATTGCACATGACGACATATTCGAAAACTGTCATGGTGACCTGGTACAATCGTTCAGATCGCATATACTACATATTGCAGAGAATCTGGGAGGTCACTTCTTCAGAATATTTCCTTAAAATAGATTTGAGTAGGTAGTGTTGCGTTGGCCGGTTTGCTCTCTCTTGCTATGCTGGCTTAACACTACTGAGCTACCCCAGTTACTCATATACTCTTCGTTATTCTCTGGGGGCGATTCTTACCCCCTGCAAAGAACCAACCTTAAATATGTATAAATTATTTGGGGGACCTTTCCATACCATATATATACATTCCAATAATTCAAAATATTTGTCCTTCACAACTCCAATAAATTAACCGGGTCAATATCCAATAATTCACAATATTTGTCCTTCACAACTTAAATAAATCAACAGGACGTCAAGGTCTATTGAAACCCTACATGATTCGTCAAGTGATCTCCTGATACATCCGCATCTTCCGTTGGAACCACAGCTGGTGTGGTAAATACATTAAAAATTGTTACAACCCATATCCACACACGTTAGTTCATGCCATAAGTTAGTTAACAAAATCCAAGAAGTAATTATCCTTGAGATGATAAGAAGTTAATCCGATTAATCTTAAGTGATACAAGGGTGCATAAGGGTGATTAACAAGTATTAGAAGTTAAACGAATCAAGGATGTTGTAACTCGTACTTTTGGGTAAACCTATAGATGCTTAATATACTTAGGAGGTCATGATTTAAGGTATTTGAATCATAGGGGCAGCTGTGAGCACGTGATTTTTGCCCTATATGAGAATTACTCCCAAAAATTCAAAATAAAAGAGTTTTGTGTTGTTTGCAATATTTGTGAATTTTGTGTTATTTTCTTGAATTGTTTGCATTTATCTGTGCATATTTATTTGTTTAAATAAATAAAAAATATGAAAATATGTTACATTTTTATATAAAATTCAAGTTTATAACTAGTAATAATTAAGTTTATTTTATAAAATCACAAAAATATGTATTTTTGCATTTTTAGCCTGTAATATCCAATTTGTGCGATTTTATTTTAATTGACGTCTAATTTTGTGTAGTAATTATTATTATGAGTTAATTAGTGTTTTTAAGATAATTTCGGGTTTTATAATTTAATCTTAACATTTTTTTTTATTTCATAATAAATATAAATAAAATTTAGAAATAGAGAAGATAAATCCGGAATTGGGCCTCTTCTTAAATTTTAAACTTGAGTCCAAACCTATTCTACCCAACCCAAAACCACATAACCCAAACACATAACCCATAACCCACAACCCATATACTAACACACTATTCATACTAACTCTAAACCTAAAACACACATAACACAAAAGCCTCCAAGACACTATTCCCTCTCTTCTTCTTCTTCCTCCATCCCCCTCACCATGGCCGACCACCAGCCCCAGCACCCATCCCCATCGCCTCCAGCACCCTCCCCGTCACCCCCTCACAGCCACGCGGCCAGCAGCCGAGCAGCAGCTCGTCACCTTCACTGCTGGCCGAGAAAATCGTGATCATGGCAGCTCGGCTGGCCGTCCATGGCCATGGCTGCCAAGCTCGAGCTCGTCCATGGCCTCGACGTCCAGTCGCCATGGTTGTTGTCGTCGCCGAGCATGTCCCGAGTTTTTCTTCTTCATCTTCCTTTCTTTTGATTTTTCCGGCGAGGGTATGTATATATATATATATATATATATATATATATATATATATGTATATACACGTGTATATAGGTATAAACATATGTTATATACATATATATACGTGTATATATAGCATACATGTATATATATATACATATATATATATATATATGTTTGAATAAAGTAATAAAAAACCCTAATTATGCATGTGTATATACTATGTATATGCTGTGTATATACGTGTATACAGGGGTATATTAGATATATATGACTATATGTATATATGTATATTTTATTTTATTTTACTATTTTTCAGGCAGAATATATTTCTCATTATTTTTTATTATTTACTTTTATTTTTTTCGGACAATATATATATTTTTCTTGGTTTTTTGTATATATATATATATATATATATATATATTGCTTTAGGGTAGTATATATGTATATATATTTCGTTTTATTATTATTATTATTGTTATTTTTATTTTCGGACAGATTTTTATTTTTTGTTATTTATTTCTTTTTATCTTTTTCGGATGATTATGTATATGTATATAGGAATTTCATTTCTATGTATATTATATATATATATATATATATATGATTATGTATATGTATATAGGAATTTCATTTCTATATATATATATATATATATGTATATTTTCAGATTTAGATTATATATAGTTGATTTTGTTTCTTACTTGTTGTTCATCATGTTCTTGGTTATTTCTTCATTTTTCTTACTTTAATCATGTGTTTTGTTAAGTTGTTAATATAGAAATGTTATAGTTCAATCATTTTGCATCTTAAATCTTGGTTGTAATGTTGGTAGATTTAAATTGAATTTTTAGATGATTATTGAGTTTATTAGATTGAATTTGATTCTTTATTTTTGTTTAATTCTAATTTCGGTTTTAATTATAGAATTAAAATAGTTTGTGTGATATGTTAGGTTTAAGTGATTTAAAGTTACTTGTTTGTTGCTATTATGAATCTAGAAATTTTGTTGTTAAAAATCATGGTGTTCTTGGTTGTTCATCAAGATTGTTAGAATTGTTATTAAAATCGTTTAAGAATTGTTTAAAATTGCTATATTTTGGTTGTTTGATTTAGTTGAATTCGTTATAGCTGAAAGGGTATAGTAGTAAATTTTAATAATTTTGGGGTTATTTTGGTCATTAATTTGTAGTCAATTATTTGAATTAAAGTTATTTTTGTCCATTAGTTATTTAATTATTGTTAAATTAAAGTGGAAGACAAAACAAAAGATAGTGGTAATAAAAGTATTAATAGAATATATATAATGGGGAATAAAACATAACATAGTGGAATTAAAAGTTAGATAAAAACAAAAGAAAGTGGAAGTCTTACTTTTAGTTTTTAATTAATAATGATTTGTTTTTAATTAAAGAAAGACCTTGAGTCTTGTGTATATAAGTTAGAATCATATTTCATTTAGGGGGGAACAATAGGAAGAGAAAAATTCTAGAGAGCAAAAATCTGAAAAATCTTAAGAGTGTTACCAAATAGTGAACAAAAGAAAAACAAAACCAAAGAAAAAAAAAAAAAAAAAAAACGAAAAAAAATCTAAAAAAAAAGAGTGTTAGTTTTTATTTTACAAAGTCTTATTTTGAAACTCAATTCTGGGATGTTGATTTTTATTGCTTAAATTCGGATACTGGTATTCTTGATTGTACTGCTGTTGCTGTGATATTGCTGTGTTGTTATTTGCTGTGTTGATCACCGGGATTTCTTTTATTTCCAATATCATGTACATATCTAATCATGTTTAAATGATAAGATGAATATATGAGAAAGATGAGAATTTTGTTGAAATTTTAAATAGTTTCTATTTCTATCTTCTTTTACAGATTATGTTTTAATAAATTCCATATTAATATTCTATAAGTTTTTGTGATAACTTTAAATAATTAAGCCTTCTTGTAGTAATAATAATTCACTTCTAAAAATGGTTATTAAATAGTATAATTATGAATCTGTTTATTAATGTTCAAATCATTTAGTAAATAAAAGGAAGAATGAATTACTCTTTTGTTAATCAAATTAATTAGAACTTCTTTAATATTGTCTTTAATAAATTAAGTTGTTAACATGTAGTTAAATTCAATAAAAATGTGAATTTTAATTATTTTTGCGTAAATTAGGCATTTAGGTACGATTTGAATTTTTCAATAACACAAGAATTGTTTCTTTTCAAGTTTAACCATCTCAAAATATAGGTGTAAATAACTAAGATTGATTTTGATTTTGGTAAATAGTTGTAAATAGTTAACAGTAAGGGTTTAATTCAAAAATAATAAAAAATTAAAAAAATTGAGTTTAAGTTAGTTGTAAGATAATTGGTTTAGTTTGTATATATATATATATATATTAGTTGTCGATTTTGCACTTTTATTTTTTTATATTTATTTAAGTAATGTTTATTTTATTAAACATTTATCTAAATATAACAAATAAAATATATTTTCTTTAGTTTATAAAAAACGAATTTAAATAAAATTATAGTCAATTTATAATTGCTGTTTTTCTAAAAAATAAGCTTAGTTTTGAACAATTTGAAATAAAAAATGATTTTTACCATATAAGCTTTAATTGTTATAATTTTGATAGTTTTTGAATAAATGATTTTTATTGGTTTTTCTTTTATTTATTCAAGTTTTTAATATTCTTCTAAATTAGCTTCTTTTATTATTAAGTTGTGAAATTTTGTATTTAACAAAATAATAAAATAATAATAATAATAATAAAATAATAAATAAAACAATTTCGAAAATCTGTTTCATTAAGTTTTTTTTTGTCATAAATAAGATAAGTATTGCATTTTTAATTTCTAAATTAATTGTGAGATTTCTTTATTTATAAAAACTAAAAAAAATAGGAAATGTAGTCATTCTAGAATTATGTTGTTAATAAAAGTGAGATGAGCCTCGCCGCACAAAAATACACAAATTGCGACAGGCCTGGAATGTTTGATGTTACGAAATCGATTAAGGCAAAAACAATATAGCAAATGTAGTACACACAAAGTAGGATTGGACTTTAATAAATTAAATTGGGACGAGCCTCGCCCGATTTAAAATAAGCGGGGCCCCCATTTAGTAATGGTTTAACATAACTAGACTCGGGAAGACTATATAGCTAATTCCATAGTCTTACCCAAAACAATTAAAAGCCGATAGACATCATTTAGGGCACGATTTTAATATACTTTCCATTGAACGAGTGTGCACTTGGTGCGACTCAAATCCAAATCTCGGTAAAGCCGAAATACACCAAAAGTCATAGGCGTACTGGTTGCGGTATGACTCGAGGCGTATTTTCGCAATACCGCAAATTCCTAAAAATAATATTTAACGTAAAAACACATTATGTTGTTAAAATCTATAATTGAGTCAAACAAAAGTCAAGAACGACAGTGGAGCGACCGTGCTAAAACCACGGAATCCGGGAGTGCCTAACACCTTCTCCCGGGTTAACAGAGTTCCTTATCCGGACCTCTGCTTCGCGGACATTTTAAGAGTCAAAATTCCTCGGATTCGGGATTAACCGGTGACTTGGGACACCATTGTCATTCCCAAGTGGCGACTCGATTAATCTCTAATAAAATCCCGAACCGATTGTCCTTTAATTGGAAAAACTCCTTCCCTTACGTTATTTTATCCGTTTCGGGTAATTGAACGTCGGGGTATACCCTACAAGTGTATTTATATGCATTTAAGTGTGTTGGGGTAGTAAAAAGGGAGGTGTGACTCACAGCTGCCCCTCTTTGCGCGTAAACACGAAGAGTTTTTGTGCAAAGACAAGTGAGCGGATACGAGCGATTTTCGCCCGTTTGAGCACTCCGTGAGAAGCATTTTTGAAAGCCTTTTGACCGCACCCTGCTTCAAAAGGTTTCCTACATATCCCTGGCTAAAAGGGAATCAGGTCAATGTAGTTCGGAAAATTTTTGGTAGTTGGGACTACCAATGAAACTGCGATTTTTTGCTGTTACTGTTGCTGCTGTTGCGGTTACTGCTTGCTGACCTCCTTATTACACCGGGGAGAATGTAAAATAAAGAAGTTATTCTAAGCTATGATTCTACAATTACAATTATTCCTATCCTAGCTTTTGCTCTTCTTCCTTTTTCTTGATTTTCGGCGATGCAGACTCTCCCTTTTTTGTTGATTTTCTTTCTTGTTTTCCTCTTCTTCTTTTCAATGGTACTTCTTGCCCTCGAGCTGAACCTGCTCAAAACAAAAACAACAAACTACTTTTTTTTCTTTTTCTTTTTCTGCCCCAGTGTGGGCTTTTAAATATATAAACCATGATGATGCAGAAAATATTCCCGTATTTGAAGGTGGGCGCCTAACAAAAATTTAAACGTGCAATGCGAATGCAGAAAATATTCCCGTATTTGAAGGTGGGCGCCTAACAGAAATTTAAACGTGCAATGCGATGCAGAAAATATTCCCGTATTTGAAGGTGGGCGCCTAACGGAAATTAAACGTGCAATGCGAATGCAGAAAATATTCCCGTATTTGAAGGTGGGCGCCTAACAGAAATTTAAACGTGCAATGCGATGCAGAAAATATTCCCGTATTTGAAGGTGGGCGCCTAACGGAATTTAAACGTGCAATGCGAATGCAGAAAATATTCCCGTATTTGAAGGTGGGCGCCTAACGTGCAATGCGAATGCAGAAAATATTCCCGTATTTGAAGGTGGGCGCCTAACAGAAATTTAAACGTGCAATGCGAATGCGGAAAATATTCCCGTATTTGAAGGTGGGCGCCTAACAGAATTGAAACGTGCAATGCAAATGCAGAAAATATTCCCGTATTTGAAGGTGGGCGCCTAACAGAAATTTAAACGTGCAATGCAAATGCAGAAAATATTCCCGTATTTGAAGGTGGGCGCCTAACGTAAATTTAAACGTGCAATGCGGATGCGAAAATATTCCCGTATTTGAAGGTGGGCGCCTAACAGAAATTTAAACGTGCAATGCGAATGCAGAAAATATTCCCGTATTTGAAGGTGGGCGCCTAACAGAAATTAAACGTGCAATGCGGATGCAGAAAAATATTCCCGTATTTGAAGGTGGGCGCCTAACAGCAATTTAAACGTGCAATGCGAATGCAGAAAATATTCCCGAATTTGAAGGTGGGCGCCTAACGGAAATTTAAACGTGCAATGCGAATGCAGAAAATATTCCCGAATTTGAAGGTGGGCGCCTAACAGAAATTTAAACGTGCAATGCGAATGCAGAAAATATTCCCGTATTTGAAGGTGGGCGCCTAATAGAAATTTAAACGTGCAATGCGAATGCAGAAAATATTCCCGAATTTGAAGGTGGGCGCCTAACGAAAATTAAACGTGCAATGCGGATGCAGAAAAATATTCTCGAATTTGAAGGTGGGCGCCTAACGGAAATTTAAACGTGCAATGCGAATGCGAGAAAATATTCCCGAATTTGAAGGTGGGCGCCTAACGAAATTTAAACGTGCAATGCAAATGGAGAAAATATTCCCGAATTTGAAGGTGGGCGCCTAACGAAATTTAAACGTGCAATGCGAATGAGAAAATATTCCCGAATTTGAAGGTGGGCGCCTAACGGAAATTAAACGTGCAATGCGAATGCAGAAAATATTCCCGTATTTGAAGGTGGGCGCCTAACGAAATTAAACGTGCAATGCGATTCGAGAAAATATTCCCGTATTTGAAGGTGGGCGCCTAACAGAAATTTAAACGTGCAATGCGAATGCGGAAAATATTCCCGAATTTGAAGGTGGGCGCCTAACAGAAATTTAAACGTGCAATGCGAATGCAGAAAATATTCCCGTATTTGAAGGTGGGCGCCTAACGGAAATTTAAACGTGCAATGCGAATGCAGAAAATATTCCCGTATTTGAAGGTGGGCGCCTAACGGAAATTTAAACGTGCAATGCGAATGCAGAAAATATTCCCGAATTTGAAGGTGGGCGCCTAACAGAAATTTAAACGTGCAATGCGGATGCGGAAAAATATTCCCGTATTTGAAGGTGGGCGCCTAACAGAAATTTAAACGTGCAATGCGAATGCAGAAAATATTCCCGAATTTGAAGGTGGGCGCCTAACAGAAATTTAAACGTGCAATGCGGATGCAGAAAATATTCCCGTATTTGAAGGTGGGCGCCTAACAGAAATTTAAACGTGCAATGCGGATGCAGAAAAATATTCCCGTATTTGAAGGTGGGCGCCTAACAGCAATTTAAACGTGCAATGCGAATGCAGAAAATATTCCCGAATTTGAAGGTGGGCGCCTAACGGAAATTTAAACGTGCAATGCGAATGCAGAAAATATTCCCGAATTTGAAGGTGGGCGCCTAACAGAAATTTAAACGTGCAATGCAAATGCAGAAAATATTCCCGTATTTGAAGGTGGGCGCCTAACAGAATTTAAACGTGCAATGCGATGCAGAAAATATTCCCTCAGCCTGAGGACTGGGGAGTGGATTTTGAAAGATGTTACCTCTTTTTTTTTTTGTATTTTCTTTTTACCAACTGGTCTTTTGCCTGTGAATTTCTCCACTTATTCGACAGACTTTCTCTTTTTGGTATTTTAAATTTTCCACATTGGTCACTTTCACTTTAAAGTGATTAGTGACAATTTGTTCCTGCATGAAACAAAATTTATTAGATATAAACTGCTGGCCACTGGCATCTGCCGTCCCCACTTCTTATTGCTTCCTTTGTTCTTGCTTTCTCATGTTGCATGGCTTTCAACTTCTTGTCCCTTGCAGACTCTTTTTGTATTTTTCTCATTTCTTCATTTTTGTTTTGTTTTTTCTCTTTCTTTGGCCATGTTTGCCAAACTTCTTATTCTCCTCCCCGATCTTCTATCCTTTCTGATCCAGTGTTGTTTCAACTTCCGTTATCAGGAGCTGGTAGTTAGCTCTCAAAAGGGTAAACAATGAAATGCAGAAAAAATGAAAGAAAGGTAAGGGTATTTTGGAGAGATGACGGAACTTATCTGGGTATTTGTTGGCTGATTCCGCCGACCATGCCATGTATTTAAACTCCGACCCAGTTCGTTCCAATCATTATTCTGACTCCAAATTGCCTTTGACCCAAACCGATACTCTTTTTTGTTGCCTTTTCTCTTTTCTGACGATCGCCTTACGGTGCCTCGAAAGGTTTTCACCAATAAGACTCTCTCATTTATTCTCTCAACCTCACAATCATCTCACAGTGCCGACTAAGGTTTTCACTGATGAGACTCTCTCATTTTATTTCTCTCAATCTCACAATCGCCTCACGGTGCCGGTTAAGGTTTTCACCGATGAGACTCTCTCATTTTTTTTATTTTTTCCATTTTTCCTTTTTGTATTTTGTTTTCTGTACCACGGGTATTATCCGATACTTTGCTCCTCCTTCGTTGTATTTGTTATCATTTCAAAATTGATCAGAAGGTCTTTCTTTGGACCGTAACGTGGCTTTTGGACGGGTTAAGAAAGAAAGATATAAAGGCTCAAAATTTCAACGAGGGTTAAAAATATTTACAACTCTCGGAATTATTAAACATAACTTCTGCCCCAGTTTCAATATGTGGGGAATTTTTGGATTTTTTCTTTATTATGACTGAACCTCAGAGAGGCTGCCTACGTACCCTTTCGGGATCAAGTCAGACGTAGTTCACCCAACTTTATAAGTTAGATGGATTTCTTTTTGACTTTTTCCCGATTTTTGTCTTTTTCTTTTTCTTCTTTTTTTTTTTTTTCTTTTTTTTTTTTTCATTCATTTTTTTTTATTTTCCATCATTTCTTTTTTTCATTCTGGCAATTTCGATTTTATTGTACTAGAGCGATTCCGAGAGAGGGATATGAAAGAATTCATTCATTACGGCTCAAAGGGGTTAACAATGGATAAAGTGTTTGGATAGAGAATAAAATGCCTTCGTCATTTCAATTCCAAAATCACAACAAAATACAGAACACATAATTGAAAAGGAATCATACATAGTATCTTTTGACCGCATCTGAATTGATAGCAGTCTCTACGCACTTTCCTTCAACATCTGTTAAATATAATGCTCCATTGGTCAACACCCGTGATACCACGAACGGTCCCTGCCAATTTGGCGCAAATTTGCCTTTTGCCTCTGCCCAATGTGGTAAGATACGCCTCAATACCAGTTGTCCGACTTCAAACTTTCGAGGTCGTACCTTCTTATTATATGCTCTGGCCATTCTTCGCTGATACAACTGCCCATGGCAAACTGCGGCTAACCTCTTCTCATCAATCAAATTCAACTGTTCTAACCGGGCCTTTACCCATTCATCGTCATCTATCTCAGATTCGGCTATAATTCGCAATGACGGTATTTCTATTTCTGCGGGTATAACGACCTCTGTTCCATACACCAGGGTATAAGGTGTGGTTCCGATAGAAGTACGTACCGTCGTGCGGTAACCCATGAGAGCAAAGGGTAACTTTTCATGCCATTGTCTGGATCCCTCCACCATTTTTCGGAGAATCTTCTTGATATTCTTGTTCGCCGCTTCTACTGCTCCATTCGCCTTTGGCCTGTAGGGTGTGGAATTGCGATGCGTGATCTTAAACCTTTCACAAACTTCCGCCATGAGATGACTGTTTAAATTGGCTCCATTGTCCGTGATAATCACCTTGGGGATTCCAAATCGGCATATAATATTTTCGTGCACAAAATCCACCACCGCTTTCTTCGTCACCGCCTTGAATGTCTTAGCTTCAACCCACTTGGTGAAATAATCAATTGCAACTAGAATGAACCTGTGCCCATTAGAAGCGGCTGGATCTATTGGGCCGATGACATCCATGCCCCAAGCAACAAAGGGCCAAGGTGCTGACATTGTGTGCAACTCATAAGGCGGGGAGTGGATCAGATCCCCATGTACCTGGCATTGATGGCATTTCTTTACATACCTGATACAATCACGCTCCATCGTGAGCCAGTAGTACCCAGCTCTCAAGATCTTCTTTGCTAAAACATATCCGCTCATGTGAGGTCCGCATATTCCAGCATGTACTTCAATCATGATTTCATCTGCTTGTTGTGCATCTACACACCGTAATAAACCCAAATCTGGTGTTCTTTTGTATACCACTCCTCCACTGAAGAAAAATCCATTGGCTAGACGCCTGATGGCTCTCTTCTGGTCTCCAGTGGCTTGCTCCGGGTATTTGCCGGCTTTCAAGTATTCTCTAATATCATGATACCACGGCTCTCCATCCGACTCTTCTTCCACAGCGAAGCAATAAGCATTCTGATCTCGGACTTGGATCCGGAGCGGATCTATATATGTCTTGTCCGGATGATGCAACATAGAGGACAATGTGGCCAAAGCATCCGCAATCTCATTGTGCATTCTTGGGATGTGCTTGAACTCTATAGACTGGAATCTTTGAGACAACTCGTGCAAACAATACCGATATGGTATCAATTTCAAATCTCGTGTCTCCCATTCCCCTTGAATTTGGTGTACCAAGAGATCCAAGTCACCCATGACCAAAATCTCTTGAATACCCATATCAATTGCCATCCTTAATCCCAAGATGCACGCCTCATATTCGGCCATATTGTTGGTACAGAAAAATCGAAGCTGAGCTGTGACGGGATAGTGTTGACCCGTACTTGAAATGAGTACCGCTCCGATACCAACGCCCTTGCTGTTGACAGCTCCGTCAAAGTACATTTTCCATCCCGGCCTCTCCTCTTGCTCCATCTCCTCGACAAGCATTGCCTCTTCATCCGGAAAGTATGTCTTCAATGGCTCATATTCATCATCCACCGGATTTTCGGCTAAGTGGTCCGCAATAGCTTGTGCCTTCATTGCCGTACGAGTTACATAGATAATGTCGAATTCCGTGAGCAGAATCTGCCATTTGGCCAGTCTTCCCGTAGGCATAGGCTTCTGAAATATATATTTGAGAGGATCCAACCGTGATATCAAGTACGTGGTGTATGCTGACAAATAATGCTTTAGCTTATGAGCCACCCAGATCAATGCACAACAAGTTCTCTCCAGTTGGGTATACTTCACCTCGTAGGATGTAAACTTTTTGCTGAGGTAGTAGATGGCTTGTTCTTTCTTTCCTGTCTCATCATGCTGACCCGGTACACAACCAAAAGAGTTATCCAGCACCGTCAGATACAAAATCAAAGGTCGCCCTGGTTCTGGAGGAACTAATACCGGAGGATTGGCCAAATATTCCTTGATCTTGTCAAAGGCTTCCTGACATTCGTCGGTCCATTTAACTGCTGCATCTTTCTTCAACAACTTGAAGATCGGTTCGCATGTTGATGTCAACTGAGCAATGAACCGACTAATGTAATTCAACCTTCCTAATAAGCTCATGACCTCCTTCTTGTTCTTCGGCGGAGGTAGACTCCGAATAGCCTTGATCTTTGATGGATCCAATTCAATACCTCGCCGACTCACAATAAACCCCAGTAGTTTTCCCGAAGGTACTCCAAAAGCACACTTCGCCGGATTGAGCTTTAGATTGTACCTCCGGAGTCTTTGGAAAAACTTCCTCAAATCTTTCACATGATCGGGTTGTTTTCTGGACTTTATGATGACATCATCCACATATACTTCAATTTCTCGATGCATCATATCATGAAACATTGTGGTCATTGCCCTCATGTAAGTTGCCCCGGCATTCTTCAATCCAAACGGCATTACTCTGTAACAGTACGTTCCCCAAGGTGTAATGAAGGCAGTTTTCTCAGCATCTTCTTCGTCCATAAGGATCTGGTGATAACCAGCATAACAATCCACAAACGAACCGATTTCATGCTTGGCGCAATTGTCGATCAATATGTGAATGTTTGGCAATGGGAAGTCATCCTTCGGACTAGCTTTGTTGAGGTCTCTATAGTCTACACACACTCCGGTTTTGCCGTCTTTCTTCGGGACCGGCACAACATTTGCCAACCAGGTGGGGTATTTGGTAACTCTTATGACCTTTGCCTCGAACTGCTTATTCACCTCTTCTTTTATCTTCACGCTAATGTCCGTTTTGAATTTCCTCAGCTTTTGTTTCACCGGCCGGCATTCAGAGTATATAGGCAACTTGTGTACCACCAAATCAGTGCTAAGTCCGGGCATGTCATCATAGGACCAAGCAAAGATGTCCTTAAATTCATGTAACAACCTTATCAATTCATCCCTGAGGGGTGCCTCCAAATGTACACTAATCTTTGTTTCTCGGACATCATCTTCGCTCCCCAAATTTACAGATTCCGTATCACTTAGATTCGGTTTGGGTTTTTCTTCGTATTGTTTCATGTCCTTACTTATTTCCTCCAGGGCTTCCTCATCCTCACATTCTATTTCATTATCTTCCTCGATTTCCTGTATAGTAACGTGATTGTCGGAACTGGGTCCAGAATCCTTCACGCATGACATGGCATTGGAATCAACACATGCAAAACTGTACAAAAGGAAAAATAAAGAAAAATAAGGCAAAAGTGAAGAAAAAGGAAAAACCGCATTTCATTAATAAAAGAAACGAACAATGTTCGGGATACATGGTGATTTTTTTTTCTCATGAGGGGAATGGGGAAACTATAAAATAACGACTTTCGGGGAAGCAATGATGAAATTTTGAGCTAACTACCAAGACTCCTTCCGGATAAGGAAAGGAGTAGCTTCCCAATTGTTCACTGTGACTCTAGGCCCCACAAATTGCACGTCCATGTTGCTCGTGCCTTCCCCTGCTTCAATCGTATTCACCTCCCAAAACATTTTCTTAAAACCAAGCATTTCTTCATTGAGTTGGGTCTCAATGCACTTTGCTGCAGCAGATGGTTGATATTTTGTACCAGGCCTGATAAAGATGTCGGATAATTTGGGTATGGGTTTGGGCAAGGTCCAGTTTTTCTTGGCTTTAGAGGCTCTTTGGATATCGGCAAAGGTGGGTTTGAACCCTAAGCCGAATCTACCTTTATTCTCCGAAAGCTGAACTGGTTGAGTGACTCCCTGCAGTATTTTGCCTAATCCCCTCCCCGGTGCAAATCCGTTTTTCAGCATTTCTCTGGCCACCATTACAGCAGTTGGTGCCATCATAGGGGTTGGTAACTTTTCTCCTTCAACAACTCTATTCACCTCAACAGCATCCGTCACTTGGTAGACCCAAGGACCCCTATCCCCATCAGTACCATCAAAAGGTGCTACCACATTACAAGCATTTTCCTCTCCGTGTACAACAATCTCTTGTTGCTCCCATTCAAACTTGACCATCTGATGTAGAGAAGATGGTACCGCCTTGGCCGCATGAATCCAGGGTCGACCTAACAGCAAGTTATACGACACGGCAATGTCGAGTACCTGGAACTCCATCGTAAAATCAACGGGACCGATGGTCACTTCCAAAATGATATCTCCCAATGTGTTCTTACCTCCGCCGTCAAACCCTCTCACATTGATACTGTTTCTCCAGATTCTGTCCGGGCTAATGTTCAGCTTCCCTAAAGTTGACAGCGGGCAGATGCTTGCGCTCGATCCATTGTCAATCAACACCCTAGTCACGACTGACTCTTCACTCTTTACCGTGAGGTACAATGCTTTATTGTGTTCAGTTCCTTCCACCGGCAACTCCCTATCAGAGAAGGTAATTCTGTTGGACTCGAAAATTTTGCTGGTAATCTTCTCCAAATGACACACTGAAATCTTCTCCGGAACATGAGCCTCATTTAGAATCTTCATAAGAGCCTTCCGGTGCTCTTCTGAATGTATCAACAAAGATAGCAAAGAAATTTGGGCCGGGGTCTTTCTTAACTTCTCAACCACTGAGTACTCTTGTGACTTCATTTTCTTAAGAAATTCTTCTGCTTCCTCCTCCGACACTGGCTTCTTCAGTTGACTTTCTTTTACCGTTTTCATCTTTCTCAGTTCCTCTGGAGCAAAACACCTTCCAGATCGAGTAAGTCCATGCGTTTCATTAATTTCACCAGAAATCTCTTTTCCCTTGTAAACTACCGTTACCTTGTTATAGTTCCAAGGCACAGTCTTTGTATTCACCACAGGCATTTGCACTACTGGTTTTATGATCACTGGCTCTGCACTTGCACCCTTCACGGTCACAGTTGTCTTTGCACCTGGCACTACCACTTTTAGACTTCCCATCACTACCTGGCTTTGGTTTCTCAACAATTGCTTCCTCTTTCACAATTTCTTTCTCTAACTTATCACTCGACTTGATCATCATGACGGCCTGAGATGGTTTTTGATTGCCATCACCCTGCACCAGTTCTATCATATTCGTTTCGTGGTGATTCGGCAATGGATTCTGGGTAATGTTTGGGGTTTCTGGGGCCTGTACTTCAATTCTCCTCTCATCGATAAGATCTTGAATGGCATGCTTTAATTGCCAGCATTTCTCAGTATCATGGCCCACTGTTCCTGAACAATATTCACATCTGACAGAAGTATTAAGGTTCTTTGGGGGAGGATTTGGATTTTTTGGTGCGATTGGGCTCAACATCCCCAATTCTTTCAACCTGTGGAAAAGACTAGTATATGATTCTCCGAGAGGAGTGAATGTTTTTCCCGCTTTGTTTCTCCAATCAGTGTCTGGCCTGGGTCTATTCTGGTTGCGGTAAGGTTTAGGGGTTGAGTATGTGTTTTGGGCATGGTACACATTGTGTGGAGCTTGAGCTCTCCACACGTGGGGTGGTGGTGGTGGGTAAGCTTGGGTTTGAGGGTGATGGTAATGTGGGCTAGTTGGTGGGTATGGTGGTGGTGGTGGGTTATATGGGCTTGGTGCATTGTAGGGATTTGGCGGGTAAGATGGTGGTGGTGGATTATATGGGGTTGACGGGTTTGGTGGGTGTTGGCGGTAAGGTCTGGGTGGGTTATAATGTGGGTTGCGACTCCATGACCTGCTTTCAACGGTTGCCACTTCTTCCTTCTTCTTCTTTCCCATCACTCCTCCATTTCCACTCTGTATAGCTTGATTGGTGGCTTTGATAGCCGAAAAACTCATAATTTTGTTTGTCTTCAAACCCTCTTCTACAAAACTTCCCATTTTCACAACTTCGTTGAAACTTTTCCCAATTGTTGACACTAGATGGCCGTAGTATGTTGGATCCAAAGCTTGCAGAAAACAATCCACCATCTCTCCCTCTTTCATCGGTGGATCCACTCTAGCGGCCTGTTCCCTCCATCTAAAACCGTATTCTCTAAAGCTCTCTCCTGGCTTTTTCTCCATCTTGGTAAGGGATAACCTGTCGGGTATGATCTCCAAATTGTACTGAAAGTGACTAGCGAAAGCTTGCTCTAAGTCATCCCAAACGAACCATCTTGTATGGTCCTGTCGGGTATACCATTCCAGAGCTGATCCACTCAAACTTTGGCTAAAGTATGCCATCAACAATTCATCTCTACCTCCCGCGCCTCTCATCTTACTACAGTATCCTCTTAGATGAGCTACAGGATCCCCGTGTCCGTTGTACATGTCGAACTTTGGCAACTTAAATCCCGCAGGAAGCTGCACCTCAGGAAACAAACACAGGTCTTTGTAGGCTACACTTACTTGCCCTCCCAGTCCTTGCATATTGCGGAAAGCATTCTCAAGGCTTTTCACTTTCCGAGCCATCTCTTCCTGCCCGGCACTCGCTTCTATCATCGGAGCATGAGATTCGTGTTGTCTGAAAGTCGGCTCCGGAGGGTAGTAGTGAGAATCCTGGATATGAAACATTGGTTCGCTAGAGGATTTGTGGATAACAGCGGGCGGAGGTGCCACATATACAGGAGCAACTTGTGGAACCTGAGGTGGTGCTTGCTTGGTTGGAGGTGGTGGCATTTGGGAGGTGGAAGCATAGTAGTGAGGGTAGTCGGGGTAAGTGGAAGACGAGTTCATTGTTGGTGGCTCGGGGTTAGGATTGGCTGGAGGGACATATGCAGGGTTAGCAGGGTAGGCTGGTAGTGGTTGACCTCTTGACCAAGCCTGGTACATTTCAGCCATCTGTTGTCTTAACTTGTACATTTCTTCTTTCATCCCCGCCACATCCACGATCTCTTCTTCGTGAGCAGGGTCTACAATGGTTGCCTCGATCTCCTGGGATACAGCCTTTGTCATCTTTTTGGATCTGGTGTTGTATGGGTGGGTAGCCAGTATGCCAGTTGCCTAGAAAATCTGAACTCACAAACATCAACACTTGTTAGTTGTTAGCGCATGAATAAGATGTAACGACTTTAAAAACAAACACATTTGCTCGAGTCGTTATGCATCATCCCGGCCGCTGCTCACTTCAATCATCTTTTTCTTTTTCCGCTCTTTTGTTTTCTTTCTTTCTTTTCTTTTCTCTTTTGCTTTTTCTCTTTTCTTGCTTTTTCTTCTTTTTTTTTTTGTTTTCTTTTCTTGCTTTTTCTTTTCTCTCTTTTTCCTTGCCGTTTTCATAATCACGCTCCTATTTATTTGCCTAGCGGATATAAAGGAAATGACATAAAGCAAAAAGAATTGGTAACAACACTTTGTTTTCTCATTGATAATTCAAAACCTTGATTACAAAGTGATGTTTTAAAAAAGAAAAATAAAAGATGATGCATGACCTAAGAGTACATTAATGCACCTAGTGCCCGCGAGGCATCGTTCGGCCTTGCCGCGGGCCTATATGCTAAACCCCTTTGAAGCCTATCCAGGTCGGCCATGACTTGTTGTACAAAAAACTTCACTGCAGATACAAAAGTCCTCCGAGTCATATCTTCACAAAGCTGAGTCTTTCGGGTGATGTATTGGGCGATGCGAACAACCTTTTCTCTGATGACCCCTTTTTCTTGCAATAGCCGACTTATTTGTTGAGCGCGAGCATCCAAGGTGTGTTGGTTGTCCTTTTGCACTTGTTGTAGCTTCAATTCTAATCTAGCCATAGTCGTGTAGCAGTGCTCTCTTTCTTCTTCAAGATCTTTGATAATCTTGTTACTTTTGACTGTGGTGGCTGAGATCATTTTCTTTCTAAGCTGAGCTATTTCAACATCATGCTTGCCTTGTAGCTGCCGGACTAACTTGGCTCTTTCCTCGGCGTCTTTGTCCATTTGCTTCCGAGCCTTGACTAACTCTTTTTCAGCTACGTCCAAATCAAAGCTATAGTCATTCACTTTCCGCCGGAGAATCTCAATTAACTTTTCCTCTCGGGCTGAACGAACTGGGGTCTCGGATGCAATTTTCATTTGAGCTATTTGAGCCTTCAACACATCATTTTCTTTCTTCAGTTGTTTCTTTTCCACTTCATCGAATGCTGCTTGTAAGCCGCTTTCGAAATGAAGATTTCTCAGTTTATCTTCCAACAGACTGATTTTGGCCTTATATTCTTTTTCCTTGGCCGCCCATTTCAGATTTTCCTCGGATTGCTCTATCAGGTCTTGCAAGTGAGGTCTCTTTGAAAGACGTTCGTGTTCAACCCCTCGTCGGTACCATGTGGAGTACCTAGGTGATATCTCCCCCTTTGCTCTATTCGGCACACAAGTATCAATCTTCAAATTTTGGCACTCATTCCAGATTTGCCGGATTTTTTTCTTCCGGGAATTGCCCGTCCGGACCAATTTCTATAGCTTGCGAACTGAGGTCTCCGTCTCTCGGAACAACTTGACATCTACCCAACTGTCGCAGGGCCCTGTATGGGGCATAAGGTTGGATGCTTTTCAAGCCCATGATCAAAAATGGCGACCCTTCCGTCGGCATATATATTACCTCGTCAAGAGGTAGCCAATCATATGTCCAATCGATTTGGCCATCAGTTAATGATCGAAGATGCAAAATCCAATCTTTGACTCCCTCCGGCAATTTCACTTCTTTTGTTCTCGTACATAATTCTTCCAAACATGTTCGTTCAGCCGAACCATAACTTGAGAACGAAGGATGATGGCATAGATGTTCAATTAACCAAATTTGCAAAATCAAATTACACCCTTCAAAGAAGTTGGCTCCCGCTTTGCACGCAATCAGAGCACGGTAGATGTCAGCTACAATCATCGGAGCTAGAGTACAATTATCTTGTACTATCAATGTGCTAGCTACCCCGGCAACCTTTATACTGATATGCCCATCTTTTCTCGGAAATATGACAATTCCGAGAAATGCCACTAAGAAAGCAAAACTCCGGTGCTCCTCCCATTTTGCTCGGTTGGACTTGCTGCATAACTTGTTCGTGGGGTCATTGAAACCCCCGATGTGTCCATACCTACTATAGATGAAGTTTAAGGAGCAAAACCCATTGGCTAGATCTTCGTTGTGAACATTCCTGGCAATTTTCAAAGAGTCCAGAAAACGATGCACCGTTACCGTCCTTGGAGATACCGGGTATTTTCCTTTTAACGGAACCTCGGTCTTCCCGATATAGAAAGCAATTTCCTCTAGAGTAGGAGTGAGTTCAAAATCCGGGAGATGCAATACATTGTGTGCTGGATCCCAAAATGTGACCAACGCTTTAATTATGTCGCCTCGGGGGATTATGTCCAATAATCCTGTAAGATCTTTCAAATACTTTTTGACCCAGTCTTGACCATCGGATCTCATGTCCTGCCACCATAATCTCAGCTCCAAAGGGATTTTATTTAGGGAAAATTGTTCATTCATCATCGTGCTCGTCCCGCACATTTATTAAGGTGATTTTATTTAGAAAAGGAAAAATCTTTTTCAATGCAAGTTTTCAATTTTTGAATGAAAGAAAAGAAAAATGATTTTTCGAAGTGGCCATTTTTGCAAAAACAACCTTCCGTCGTCCTTTCGGAACATTCGGCAATTTCCAAAAATAGCAATCACCTCGATTATTTGAAAAGAAAATCTTTTTTGGTCTTTTTCTAAAAGTGTGGTTGGACCCGTTTAAGGGTTGCCTACGTATCCCACCTAATGGCGAGAATCAAACCTGCGTAGTTCGGTCAGATTATTTGACCAATTATTTCAAAAAAATGTTCCACCTATTTTTTCAAATTTTTCAAATTTTCCATGTACCTATTTTCTATAAATCCTTAATTTCTTCTCTCTCTCTTTTTTTTTTCAACCATTTTTCCAATCTCGGGATTTTCGCCGGTCCGCATAACGATCAAGGACAATAAAATGCAACACATAGCATGCTCGGTCTTTTCAATACCGGGTCACCTGTCCTAGACGGACCCAACCCCTATGTTGAGTCCCCTAAGTCAAATATGATGCAAATAATCGTCCTAGACCTATGTTCAAAATCTTATGGTTTCATGGATTGCTAGACCGTGTACCCGAGCGGACAACTCGAATCGATGAGGGGGCTACGTACCGGTGACCCGCGGAGTCAATCGGCTTTGTAACTTATCCGGCCTCTGTTTTCTTAATTTAAGGTGACTTTAACAGAACTTTCATATCCCTCTTTCGGAATCAACGACAAAAATTGAGAATTGAGCGGGGAAATCAAATGGAGAAACAAAAGAAAAGAAAAAAAAAAGAAAAAAAAAAGAAAAAGAAAAGAAAAAGAAAAAGAAAAAAAAGAAATCGGGAGAAGTCAAGATGCAACAATGAATACGGACATAGTCTGAACTACGTTTGACTTGATCCCGAAAGGGTACGTAGGCAGCCTCTCTGAGGTTCAGTCACAATAAATGGAAAATCTAAAAAAAAATCCCCCAAGAAGGAAACTGGGGCAGAAGTTATGGTTGTCGAATAAATAAGATTCCGAAGGTTGTAATTTTAACCCACGATGAAATATTTTTGAGCCTTTATATCCTTTTTCTTACCCCATCCAAAAGCCTGCATTACGATCCAAAGGAAGACCTTCCGATCAATCTTCAAGAAATGCCGAGTCAAACGAACAAAGGTCAATCACATCAGGGGCAACACTCCAGTCCGAACAAAGAAGAATGAAGGACTCAAACCACCACGAGACTCCATGATGAGAGAAATCAAAATGAGAGAGTCTTATCGGTGAAAACCCTCATGGGCACCGTAAGGCGACGGTGAGTCGAGAGAAAGAAAGAGCAAATGAGAGAGGCTTGATGGTGAAAACCCGATGGGCACTACAAGTCGACTAAGGATCAGATCAAGAAATGAAGTGTTGAAGACCGGTTTCACAGCAGAACTTTGCAACAAGAGTTGAACATCAACTTTGCTATACGGAGAAGGCCAAAAGTGCGTGTCAAGGTCGCTAGAGTCGGTATTCAAAATCCGTTAGGTCATTCGTCTGTAGGTTTCTTGTTAGGAATTGTATCCACGGAACTAGGAAATTCCTAACACCTTCTCCCGAGTTAACAGAATTCCTTATCCGGATTTCTGGTTCGCGGACCATTAAATAGAGTCAAACCTTTCCTCAATTCGGGATTCAAACCGGTGACTTGGGACACCATAAATCTCCCAAGTGGCGACTCCGAATCTCTCAATAAATGAATCCCATTTTGGTTGTCCTTTAATTGGAAAAACTCCCTTTTATCCCTCGTCGGTGCGGTAAAAAGGAGGTGTGACAGCTCTGGCGACTCTGCTGGGGACATAATCTCGAACCTCGGTTCGGGGTCTAAGAACTCGAGCTCATTTCGATTCAGGGTTTAAGAATTCGAGCTCAGTTAAATTGTTGTTTTTGCTTATATCTGATTTCATTATATATTTTGATTAATGTGCTACATGTTTACCGCTTTGATATTGCGTGAACTGTATATATAAAACTGTGCCGAAAACCCTTCTCTTCTTACCCCCGGGGATGTGCTTACTGGTTGAGACTCCCCTTTCTGTTAGTGTCAATACCAAAAATAAGAAAAGAGGCCGGATAAGTTACAAAGCCGATTGACTCCGCGGGTCACCGGTACGTAGCCCCCTCCTCGATCCGAGTTGTCCGCTCGGGTACACGGTCTAGTACCATTGAAAACATCGGGATATTGAGCCTAGATTTAGGACGTTTATTTGCATCATATCTGACTTAGGGGACTCAACACAGGGGTTGGGTCCGTCTAGGACAGGTGACCCGGTAATCAAAAGACCGAGCATGTTATATGTTGCATTTATTTATTCTAGATTATTACGGGCTAAATTCCTGAAAAACAAAAAGAGAGGAAATTTTAGAATAGAAAATATCGAAATGTCGACGAAACGCTGTCGAAGGTTTGAAAAGAAAATTTGAAAAATAGGTGGAACAATTTTGTTGAAATAATTGGTCAACTAATCTGACCGAACTACGCAGGTTTGATTCTCGCCATTAGGTGGGATACGTAGGCAACCCTCATCGGGTCCAACCACCCCTTCAAAAAATTAAAAAAAAAATGTCGAAGTTTTAGTTTTCAATAAAATCAAAGTGATGCCATTTTGAAAAATAGCCGAATGTTCCGAAAGGACGCCGGAAGGCTATTTTTGCAAAAATAGCCACTTTGAATCATTGTAAATAATTTTTGGGCACAACCTTGAAATATTTCCTCGCGGAAATGTTGAAAGGTCGTAGCCGCAAAATCAAGTTTGGGTTAGCACACCTTTCAAATAAAAAAAATAAAAAAATGTGTGTTTAATTTTGTCAATAAAATCAAAGTGACGCCGTTTTTGCAAATAGCCGAATGTTCTGAAAGGACGCCGGAAGGCCGTTTTTTGCAAAAATAGCCACTTTGAATCATTTTAATAATTTGCGGGCACAACCTTGAAATATTCCTTGTGGAAATGTTGCAAGGCCATAGCCGCAAAATCAAGTTCGGGTTCACACCCCGTTTGCAAAAATAACCAAAAAATGTCAAATTTTTGATTTTGTTATAAATAAGTCGGGTGATGCTATTCTTGCTTAAAATAAGCTGAACGTCCCTCCACAAAATTAAGTTTGAGTCATCGCTCAACTTTTCAAAAAAACAAATATCCACTTTAACAAATAAGCCATTACATGGCCGGTTTTGCTGAAATAGCCACATTTGGCATTTTAACTTCCTCAGTCTTATGTTGGCTTATGGTGATGCCGAACGATGCCCCATGAGCCACCTGATGAGAAATTTTCAAGTTTATTCTCTTAAAATAAAATTTTGCAAAAAGAGCCAATTTGTCTAAATAAGCCATTACATGGCCAATTTATGAAAAATAGTCTTGTGCTGGTTTATGGTGATGCCGAACGATGCCCCATGAGCCACAGGATAAAAAAAAAAAAAAAAATTCAAGTTTATCTTTCATAAATAAATTTTGCAAAAAATAGTCATTTTATCAAATAAGCCATTATGTGGCCAATTTTGTAAAAATAGTCATAATTGACACGAAAATTATTCTCATTTTTGTAGAAATCTCCTACACAAGTTTGTAGTTGGAGTCGGCTTCTATAATTTTCCTTGAAAAAAAAAATCAAATAAACATCTCTTTATTTCTTGCATTAATTTGCAAGAACTACGCTCGGTCTGATTCATGCGGGGTCATGATACGTAGGCAATCTCCATAAGATTCGACCACAACCGTATATGTATATATATATATATATAAAAAAAAAAGAAAAAAAAAAAAAAAAAAAAAAATTTGATAGGGACTGGCCGAGTCCATTCTAACATGTTTTGTCTTGAATTGTTGAGTAATTAGAAGGTGGTTGGTTTGTGACAAGCGGACAACGCAAGATCCCCGAAAGATGGTACAGGAGGAAATAACCCAAAGATTGAAAAGCTTAGAACATCGGTTGAAAAATACACACGGGTTGGCAGGTCAAAAGAGTGTGGCTTTCAAAGATCTATGCTTGTTTCCCGATGTCCACTTGCCACCTGGCTTCAAGATTCCCAAATTTGAAAAGTACGATGGACATGGACACCCAATAGCCCACTTGAAAAGGTATTGCAATCAACTAAGGAGTCCTGGGAAGAAATGAAGAATTGTTAATAGCTTACTTTGGGGAAAGCCTTACAGGAGTAGCCTCTCAATGGTTTTGGGATCAAGATGCATCTCGCTGGCACGTCTGGAACGACATGGCACAGGCTTTTGTCAAACAATTCCAATACAACATTGACATTGCCCCAGACCGCATTTTCCTTTCAAATCCGAAGAAGAAATCAAGTGAAAGTTTCAGGGAATATGCCCTTAAATGGAGAGAGCAAGCGGCTCGTGCTGAGCCACCCATGGATGACCATGAGTTAATCACTGTCTTCCTTCAGGCTCAAGAGCCGGATTATTTTCAGAACATGATGTCTGCGGTTGGTCAATCCTTCCTGGATGTAGTCAAAATGGGAGAAATGGTAGAGAACGGTCTTAAGACAGGCAGAATTATAAGTCAAGCGGCTCTCAAGGCTGCAGCTCAGGCTGTCCAATTTGAATCTAGTGACACGAATAAGAGGGATGAAGAAGTCATGATGATATCGGGGTCAAGAAAAGGTTCCAGAAGAACACCTCGACGGTATGCGATGTCTCGACAGGTTTTCCATAACTCCCCGGAGCATTACTATCCACCTCCGAACCCACCATACTCAGTTGATCCACCCCAGTATGTTATTCAGCCATCAAATCATCCAAGAAAGCGAGCACGAGCATCACAAAATCTCTACCAGCCTCCGCAAAATTTCCAAATACCTTATAACCCACTTCCAAACCAAGGGTATAGAAGGGAACCGAAGTTGAAGGAACATTTCACACCAATAGGAGTTTCCTATGAAAGCTTATTTGAGAAGTTAAAGCAACAGGACATGATTGCACCCATCCCTCCAAATCATGTGGACCCACGTGCAAGGAGCTTTGACCCATCTAAAAGGTGTGAATACCATTCCCATGCTCAGGGGCACAACATGGAAAGTTGTCGGGATTTGAAAAGGGAAATAGAAAGGATGATCCAAGAAAGATTGATTGTGATTCATAACAGTGACACCCAGAATATCGCGCTGAATCCATTACCTGCACCTGATGATACACACTTTCTGGCGGTGATGCCTGGTGGCACAGAATATGAGAATCCACTCGGGAATTTGCCGACTGAGATGAGAGAAGGCCATAGTGGTTCTGATAATCAAATTCGTGGCTAAATGTCAGGCTTATCAATTGGAGGGTCATTTGTGGTGGCTTATTTTGTTGTCATTTCTATTTGTCCGAGTTATTTCAGAATGGTAATCCGAATGTTGTTTTGTGGCTCAAACCTTTTATCCTTGTATTTTTCTTTTGATCATAGTGTCTCATCTAAAGGGGTCTAGGTTCGTTCTAAGGGTTGTAACCCCAGTTTTGTTTTTTTGGTTGTTCGAGTCGTTGTTTTATCGGTTAATGCAATTACCTATTTTACATTATTTCTAGACATTTTCTGTTATTTAGTCCTCTCATTCCTATAGTTCTTTTTCTGCTAGCTCTAGTGACATGACGTGCGCGCATAGTTCTGGCCTGATCTTAAAAGTTAATCACAAAACCATTGGGAGGTGATCGAGATATTTAAATGAAGTAAGAACGGTTTGAGATTATTCGAAACCCGAGTCATGAGAAACTGGGGCAAGTAAAAGAAAAACGTTAAAGGCAAGCTGCCAAAATTGACATGGGGTCGTTCATAATAATGAAAATGAGAGTGTTGCCCAACAGTGCTTTAAAGATATGACGAATATTAATTGTGTTGTTTACACTTGGCATGTTTTGAAGATTGGAATGACGAAGGCATTTTGTTCTGCTATCTAAACACTTTATCCATCGTCAACCCTTTGAACCTTATTTTAAATTCTTTCATACCTCTCCTTCGGAATTAGTTGCAAAGACTAGAAACACAAGTTTGAAAGGCAGAAAAAAAAGTAAAGAAAAAGAAAACAACAAAAAGAGATAAAGAAAAGAAAAGGAAAAATGTGTGAAAAAAAAAGAAACTTGAAAAAGAGGAATTGGGAACTACGTTTGACCTGATTCCTCAAAGAGGATACGTAGGCGCTTCACAGCTCGGTCATAGTCTGAATAAAAAAAAATGTGTTTATGTAAGGAAAATATAGGATTCCGAAGGTTGTAATTTTGAACCCAATTTGTTTTATTTTGAGCCTTTAATACCCTTTCTTTCTAGCCTTGTCCAAACCCACATTACGGTCCAACGAAAGACCTTTTGACCAATCTTCAAAAGAGGCTGAGTTAGGCAAATGAGAGAAGTTTCATCGGGACATAACACTCTGATTCCCGGCAGTAAGACTCCGATCTCCAGCAGAAAATAGGAGAGTCTTGGCAGTAACACCACCAATCCCCAGTGAAAAAGTAACACAAATGAGAGAGTCTTAGCGGTGAAAACCTTCACAGGCACCATAAGGCGATGAAAGCTGAGAGAAAAACCGAAATGAGAGAGGCTTGGTAGTGAAAACCCCTCGGGCACTACAAGTCGAACGAAGGTTGGAAATGAGATAGGAAAGCCCCAGGAGAAGATTACAAAAGGCGGTTTAACGACGGATGGTAGGCTATATGTGTATGTCATGTCCATTAGAGTTGGTATCCACGTTTGATAGGGTTATTTTATAATTTTTCTTTTTAGAGTCATCCTCGTTTTTTGTCTTTTATTCTGTTTCCTTTTATCTTTCTCCTTTCATAAAAATTCCCCAATAGAGTCTGTTTGTAAGAAATGACTTCAAAATTTTCCATCAGCTTTCCAATTATGCAAGACGGAATTTGATTGGTACACCCAAGTGGTATAAGTGAGGAGGGATTAAGCGCAAATCCAGTGTCCCGAAGGATATTCCCCAGCAATAGGAAATCGACAAAGGGGTGGATCGGTGTGAAAAGGATATCTCAATGAAGGTTAATGACCTCGAGGCCAAGGCCAATGAGACTCAAAGGTCGGGAAATGCACATTCCCGAGATATCCCTAGCAGAAAGGTATTTTCAGTGACAAGGGTGAATAAAGAAAATGGTTCACCAGTAAAACATGCAAGGTCTTCACGAAGGGTCACTATTATAGGACTTCGGGTGGTCAGTGGAAAACCACGTGGAAAGGTTCGCGAATAAAGAGTCGTTAAGGAAGGCGGGGAAGCAAGAAAGGAGAAAACTATCCCCATCATGAATATCATCAAATGATAACATCCCCGGCAGGGTCTGACAATGAAACGCAGAGCAGGGAAAGAAGAGGAGAACCATCCCCAGCAGGAGCACCACAACCAACCACCACATTTTAAAACTAACTAATTTTTCTTTGATTTGAAACAGGAAGAAGATGGGTTGTTGGCAGAAAAGCATGCCACGAAGAAGATTCTCAAACTGGGGCAGAAAATTTTCTCCCGTTGCGAAAATTTTCTCGAAACCAAATACCTGGTTGGGGAAAGAAGCCAGATAACGCGAGGAAATGATCTTTGAACCCGGTTATCCCCAGCAGCTTTGAAAGAAAGAAAACAACAAGTTGTGATAGAGGAAATTATACCCCCAGCAGACAGGACAAAACGAGGAAGCTTGCGTTCAGAAAGGCAAGAAGCCGGTATCACCCCCAGCAGTTCTCTGAAAAATGAAACACTGATTTCGAGATTTCCCCGGCAGCATTATATCCTACAAGTTTTTCAAGGGAGCGAAACACGAGCCCCGAAGGAGTTTTGGAAAGAGGAAGAAGGAAAAGGGATCCCCAGACAGGGTAATCCCCAGTTGATGACATTTCAATCCCCAGCGATTTCGGGAGATAGGTTTTGAAGGAAGTAGAAAAGGAGGAAATAAAGAAGATTTCCCCAGCAACATTATCCCCAGCAGGTAAGTAATCAATTCAAAGATGTCCCCAGCAGTCAAGAGAAAATAACATGACCCAGGAGGAAAGCAATTCCGAAACAAGGTAATTCAGAAGAAAGGATGGCCCAAGAGACGATGCAGGAAGAAGAAAATGGTACAAGAAACAAAGGAAGGCGATAAGGATGGGATGAAATTAGTGAGTCATAGTTGAAGTCAGGGAGCCCGCCTGAAGAATGGAGTGGCGATTTATTTTGAAGTTGTAGTTGAAGTCAGGGAGCCCGCCTGAAGAATGGAGTGGCAATTTATTTTGAAGTTGTAGTCGAAGTCAGGGAGCCCGCCTGAAGAATGGAGTGGCGATTTATTTTGAAGTTGTAGTTGAAGTCAGGGAGCCCGCTTGAAGAATGGAGTGGCGATTTATTTTGAAGTTGTAGTTGAAGTCGGGGAGCCCGCCCGAAGAATGGAGTGGCGATTTTATTTTGAAGTTATAGTTGAAGTCAGGGAGCCCGCCTGAAGAATGGAGTGGCGATTCATTTTGAAGTTGTAGTTGAAGCCAGGGAGCCCGCCTGAAGAATGGAGTGGCGATTTAGTCTTGAAGTTGTAGTTGAAGTCAGGGAACCCGCCTGAAGAATGGAGTGGCGATTTATTTTGAAGTGGTAGTTGAAGTCAGGGAGCCCGCCTGAAGAATGGAGTGGCGATTTAGTTTTGAGTTGTAGTTGAAGTCAGGGAGCCCGCCTGAAGAATGGAGTGGCGATTTAGTTTTTGAAGTTATAGTTAAAGATAATTTAATAGGAAGTGAAAAAAAAAAAAAAGACAATTAGAGGTTTTAGATGAAAGCAACAAGAAAATCTCAGTCTGATGAATCTTTCTCCTGAGATCACAACAATTTAGACCTAGTCCGAGGAATTATCTCCTAGCGTCAAAATCTTAGTCCGATGAATCTTTCTCCTAAGATATCAAAATCTCAGTCTGATGAATCTTTCTCCTGAGATCACAACAAAAATCTTAGTCTGATGAATCTTTCTCCTAAGACATCAAAATCTTAGTCCGATGAATCTTTCTCCTAAGATATCAAAATCTTAGTCCGATGAATCTTTCTCCTAAGATATCAAAATCTCAGTCCGATCAATCTTTCTCCTAAGATATCAAAATCTCAGTCCGATGAATCTTTCTCCTGAGATCACAACAATTTAGACCTAGTCGATCTGAGGAATTATCTCCTAGCGTCAAAGTCTTAGTCCGATGAATCTTTCTCCTAAGATATCAAAATCTCAGTCCGATGAATCTTTCTCCTGAGATCACAACAATTTAGACCTAGTCGGAGGAATTATCTCCTAGCGTCAAAATCTTACTTGAAGAATGGAATGACAATTTATATTCGAAGTTTGTTGTTGAAGTCAGGTGCCCGCCCGAAGAATGGAATGGCGATTTATGATTAGAGTTTGTCGTTGAAGTCAGAAGCCCGCCAGAAAAGCAGAACGGCGTCTCAGTTTCCAAGATTTGATAAGGATAGTGAACAATCGAAAAGTGACAGAGTGTAACGGAAATCCCCATCATGAATCAGAAGGAAGGCAACAAGGATCAGAAAAGATAGATTCAGACTTCGAAGGAGAATAGCTCGAAGATCACAAGTCCGGGAATTCACTTTGGAGTGTAATGCAAGTTAGCAACAAAAGAAGCTGGCGACCAGAATGCGAGTCAACAGTCCGAGATGATCAACAGAAGTTAGTCACAATGAAAAAGGCATGGAGTTAATCCAAGTGCAAAAGTTGAGGAAAGATGTGGTGTGCTCAAGACATGGCCCAGGTCACAAGCACTGTATACCTGGTCTTGATTCGAAAAGCAGCACCTGCAACTAGCAAGTATCAAGGTTCAAATTTAGAGTCCGCATGAAGCACCAACCAATACTCAAGATCAAGCTTCAGAAGACTTATAGATAGGAATCTTGTAACTAGTAGCTGATAGGCTTAGTTAGTCTTTTTCATGTTGGATTTTTGATGTAATAGCGGGACCACGGACCGGAACCTCGATGGAACGAAACCTCGACGGAACGACACCTCGACTGGCTCTCCACCTCGGTATACCCCTTCTTCACTCACTTTCGAACTACACGTGGCCTGATTCCTTTATAACCAAGGATATGTAGGCAGCTCAGATACAAGGGCTTGGTCACATCCTCTTCTCTTTAGTTTAGTCTCTCTGAATAAGGGTCGGGTCAAAACACGTGTTTAGTCGTTCTTTGTCTGAAAACTCTTTGTATTTTCAGTCAAAGAGGGGCAGCTGTAAACGCGTGATTTTTTACCCTTCCCGAGATTTTTTATATTTTAGCGTAAAATATTTAGTTTAATCCTAATATAGCTATCTTAGCTAATTTTTACTCTTTTACTTTATTTTTAACTTAAAATGAAAAATTACAAAAAAAAAGAAATATATAAATTTTAGTTTATGTATTTGTCATAAATTTGAAAAATACAAAAAAAAAAATAGTTTGTTTTAATAGTTATTTTACCTAAGAAATCTGAATAAAATAAAAAGAGTCACATTTTTATATAAGCTTTATATTAATTTACAAAGAAAGAAAATGTTTTCCAAAAAATATTAGTTTGATAAATAAATATTGAATACGTAGTAATTTTATCTTATAATTTTAATTTAGTTGGATTACTAGTTTTATTTCATTACTGATTATCCTTTAAAAGGAAAAAAAAATCAATAAACTAATTAGAAAGTGTACTTGACAAAGATTCCACTTTTATCCAAAAAATAATGCCTCACAGCACACACACGCACATCTTCCCTTTACTCCTATTTTATTTTATTATTCTTTAATTAATAGTGATATACAATATTGCATCCTTAAATACCCACCAAACGGACAGGAGAATGGACACTGTTTTTGCTTCTTCTTCAGGGAAAACCATCGGAAAAAAAAAGAAACGCCCAGCCTACACTCCAAACAACCACAAAAAACGAAAAATAGTAGCTCCATCGCAACCAGTCATAACATCAGCTCCAGTCTTAAGCGAAGTCGGTTTGAGGTCCGTTCGTGTTCGTCGTTGGTTAGTCGTTGTTCACGGATTTCGTTTCAGCTCCGTCCATGGTTCGTCGTGTCTGGGCTTAACGTTGTTAATTAAATGTTGTTTGAACAAAAAATGGGATTAGCAAGAGTACCGATTTGGTGAATAGTAAGTTTTCTGTTCAATTTTGTATCGTTACATCTTGTTTGTTTATTGTTAGATTGTAGTTGCAACATTCTGCTATTACTCTGTGCATATGAAGCATGTAGAGAGATGATTAATTATATTGTCATTGTGCAACTGAAGGTGTAGTGTGATATGTTGGTTTTATTTGCTTCATGTTTGCATCATGGATATGAATAAATGGACGTTCATGAAATTAGTTGTAGTTACTAGTACTAATGATTCGTCGGCCAATGACGTGAATAAGCCAACTATTAATCTGAATTTTTCAGATTTGATTAAGTTATGACCTATAATTGATTTGGTATTATTGTAGATGAAATTATTTTAATAAAGTAGTTTAGGAAAATAATCCAATATATGTAGAAAACCCTTTGGACGTGATTAATAATGAGGCATTGTGAGGGTGAGTACGGTTCCCGTTACACCATTATGATGCCTAATTCTAAAATTCAGGGTTACATTTCATGTAACCCGATTATAACGACTCTAGATAATCTTAGCGAATAAATTAGGTTTACTTATGTTTTTTAGAGACAAATAAAGTAGAGAATCGTAGTTGCTTTTAGGTTCGTCCTTTAAATAAATAAATAAGACGAGTCTCGCCAAATAAAAATGCAAGGTTGCAGGGCCCTCATAAATGTATTTATTAAAAATACTTAGGCTTCGGGATGAGCCGTTTAGCGAATTTTACAGCATTCTCAAAATAATAACGCGTTAGTAGCTTTAGGCGCATATTTAACAATGTTATCTCCCTAAATTCGGGTGCACATTTATGTGACTCAGATCCAAATCTCAACGGAGTCGAAATGTGTTGACAACCACGGGTGCACTGGTGCGACGCGGTTCGAGATACATTTCCACAATGTTGCAATTCTTTTATTAAAATAATAATAATAATACTAAAAGTGGTTAAAAGTTAAGATTTGCACATACGTTAAAGCATGTTATAAATTAGATAAATAAGCCAAATACGACAGTTGAGCGACCGTGCTAGAACCACGGAACTAGGGAATGCCTAACACCTTCTCCCGAGTTAACAGAATTCCTTATCCGGATTTCTGGTTCGCGGACCATTAAATAGAGTCAAACCTTTCCTCAATTCGGGATTCAAACCGGTGACTTGGGACACCATAAATCTCCCAAGTGGCGACTCCGAATCTCTCAATAAATGAATCCCATTTTGGTTGTCCTTTAATTGGAAAAACTCCCTTTTATATCTCGCGCCCTCGCGGGTAAGCGTAAAAAGAAGGTGTGACAGCTTTCATAAGTCTTGAAGTCAAACGAGTTATGAAACAAAAGTCGACAAAAGTTGTTGCAACTTAGGTTCATAGTTTTACTTAAACTTTAGGTCAAATGTTATTACGATTTTCTCCCAATATACTTAGACTTACGGAGTGATCTACCCACCAAATTGAATATCTATGAGTACGACATTGGATAGAGAGATATAGACATTTTCGTGAGACCGCACAAGCTGCTAGGTGACAAGTAGGTGGGCCAGCTACTTGGTTAAATGACGTCCCAAAAGAGGCAATTTAGGGTCAGAAAAGGAGCCCATTAAAAGGCTTATCTTCTGAAATATATCCCTCTTTATATTTCACAAATAACCAGACCTAAAACCCTGCAAACTTCCTCCCAAAAATTATCCACAAACCCTAATTGATTTTCCCTCTCTTTCAAGTTCAAATTGGGGGTAAACACTAGAGTTTGAAGAACCAAGATAAACGCTGAGTTATCCAACAAGTAAGGTGAGTTTACTGCTATATTTAATACATTTATTCTGCTGTGAATTCATGGTAATTCGTTATATACACATAAGAACTCACGGGACGGTGATCGGAAGCCGTGAGTTCAAGTTATTCACTTGTAGCGGACTGTTTTGTGGATTGTTTTGTGTTGCTGTTGGGCTGCGTATTGTTTTGTGGAGTTTTGGAGGAGGCAGGGTGTGGAGAAACACCATATATATGTTGGGTTGTGGTCTGCTAGTTCTTCGTAATATTTTTGGGTCGTTTGATACGACTATAGTGGCCGTCGTATGTATGATGTGATTAGGTTGTGTGTGGACTGTTTTGGGAGGCTCAATATGTTTATTATTGATGTTGTTTAGGCTGTTTGGTGATTGTTTTGAATGGTGTGAAGTCATATATATAGGGGAGGTGCTGTCCGTTTCATCACAAAATAGGTTGTGGTTGGTACATAATAGTTGCGACGCTTAAACGTTAACGATAGTGTCATTTCTCCTATTGTAGACTAAGGAGTTGTGACGTTTGCATAGCTTGAGGTTGTGGCAGTATATACAAGGTATGTGTGGCTATCCCTTTCCTTCTTTTGCACGACTCCGATTAACATAATGTAATGAACGAGCTTCCCAAAGATACTCTATTCTTAGAAGCTAAGCAGTACTTACATTATTTCCCCTCTTATGGAATGATTGATGTTGATGTTGCTTCTCTTATTCTTATGTTATCAATCTTGTTGGTACTTCCCGATTCCTATAAGGTTCATAGTGAAGAGTTAGTCCTAATAAGGTGTACATAGGATACCGACCTTACGTCACTCCGAAAGGTATACAAGGTGATTCCATGAGTCGAGCATGCATTATATATATGTATCTATTTTACTCCACCGAGCCGTGCTATAGTCGGCCGGGTACGGCACCTATTATGCAACCACTGATTAGTTGGGTTTTACCGAGCTCCACGTGGCCGGGTACGATTCTACCGAGCCTTATAATGGCCGGGTACATTTTTACCGAGCCTATTACGGCCGGGTACGATATGATGATGATGATGCCCACAGAGGCGTATGTTTTAAAAGATTATGTATTTATACATATGTATCATGCATTTCATGTCAGTAGCCCTCAGAGGTACTCAGATGTTACAGGTTGTATATTCTCTATCCCTGCTTACATTATTGTTCGTATTTATGGTTCTCTGCCTTACATACTCAGTACTTTATTCGTACTGATGTCCTTTTGTTTGTGGAAGCTGCATGTCGTGCTGCAGGTCCTGATTGATAGGCAGGTGCAGCTCCCCCATCACAGTAGGTTGTCCACTTCAGCGGTGATTGGCGAGATCCCTTCTCCGGACTTGCCTTGGTCTTGGTATGCATTTTTGTTATAGACATTATGGGTATGTCGGGGCCCTATTCCGACTATGTTGCAGCACTTATGTTCCTTTAGAGGCTCATAGACAAGTGTCGACTCATGTATAGTTTGGTATGCCTTGTCGGCTGGTTTTTGTTGTATAGTCTTTCATTTTAGCGTGGTAGCTTGTACCATATGTATATAGTTTATTGATTGTCTGGTCATCCCATGTTATGTAGGTTCATGCAATCATATTTTATTGTTGGTTGTCCATGATCCATGTCTACCATTTATATTGGTCTCGTTAGCCCTAAAAGATAATAAAGAAGGTTAGATAAAATGTACGTCGGTGCTCGGCAAGTATGGTCGGGTGCTAGTCATGGTCCTCCAGTTTGGGTCGTGACATAATAAACACATAATAATTATATTGATACCTCAACAGTTGGACATGTAATATATTTGCACGCGCGCCACATTTATAATCGGGAGGCTACATGACATCTAGGGTTGTTACCTTCTTCCCGAATCTAGATCGTGCATAGAGTTGAGTCGTAAGTGTTCGTCTCTAATATTCACCTTGTTTTCTTTCAGCGATGCCTTCGACTAGGAAACAAACAATTAGTAGACGGCTTGATACGACTGCGGGAGAGGGTACAAGTCAGGTGCCCCAAGCCAGAGCAGGCCAAAGTGAGGCTCAGAGTGAGATGCCGTCTCATACCTCATCTACTCCGTCTCCTCTAGAGGATATTAGGTGGCACCCAGCACCTCCAGCTCCTCCGTCTGGCACTACAGACCAGGATATGCGGAGTGCTTTGTAGTTATTGACTAGCTTGGTAGCTTACTCAGGCTCAGAGGCAGAATACAGGCATTGCTAATAAACGACTTAGTACGAGAGTTCGTGATTTTATTAATTTAGACCCTCCAGTGTTTACCGGATCAGACCCCAAGGAGGATCCGCAGACTTTTATTGACCGGGTTCATCGTACACTACGGGTTATGCATGTTAGTGATACAGAGGCAGTAGAGTTGGCTTCTTATCGGCTACGAGATTTAGCGGTTCTTTGGTATGATAGTTGGGAGAGATCCAGGGGTTCGAACGCTCCTCCAGCTGTGTGGAAGGATTTTTCTGAGGCCTTTCTTCGTCACTATTTGCCAGTTAAGATACGACGAGCTAGAGCTGATAAGTTCTTGAACCTTAGACAAGGTAATATGAGTGTGTGAGAGTATAGTATGCAGTTTGATTCTTTAGCAAGGTATGCTCCCCATATGGTGGCCGAGATGAGTGATAAGGTGCATTTGTTCGTGAACGGGTTGGGACCCCATCTGATAAATGAGTGTATGACAGCCTCCTTGGTAGAAGGCATGGATATTTCCCGTATTCAAGCTTATGCTCAGACCCTAGAGGATCGTAAGCGCCAGCAGAGGGCAGATAGGGAGCAGGATAGGGGCCAACATAAGAGGGCGAGATTTGCAAGGTATTCTGATGACTTAAGAGGCAGCGCCAGGCCCTAGTCTTCGAGGAGTTCGGCGCCATCTGTAGCTAGTGCTCCTCCACAGTTTCAGAGGCCTCGATATGATCGATCCTATTCTGGTCCAGGTCAGAGTTCGCAGGCATCTGGATCGCAATATCACAGGGATACTAGTCAGACGAAACCCCCAACACCACGTTGTGATCAGTGCGGCAAGGCCCACTTTGGACCGTGCCGTCGAGGTTCTGATGCGTGTTATTCTTGCGGACAGCCTAGCCATATGATGAGGGATTGTCCTAACAGGGGAGGTGATGGTATGGCTCAGCCGACTAGATCCTGTGTCTGGTTCTTCCTCATCAGTTCGACCTCCAGCACGGGGTTTTCAGCAGTCGACGGGTCGTGGTAGAGGTAGAGGTGCAGGGCCGAGTTCGAGTGGTGCTCAAAATCGAACATATGCTCTAGTAGGTCGACAGGATCTCGAGTCATCTCCAGATGTTGTTACAGGTATATTATCTGTGTTTTCTTATGATGTATATGCATTGATTGATTCGGGATCTACATTATCATATGTTACACCCTTTGTGGCTAATAAGTTTGGCATTGAACCTGAATTGATAAGTAAACCCCTTGCGGTATCTACTCCAATAGGAGATTCCGTGATTGCTAGAAGGGTATATAGAGGTTGCACTGTGATGATTTGTAGTCGTCAAACCTCGGCAGATTTATTTGAGTTAGAAATGGTTGATTTTGATGTGATACTGGGAATGGATTGGTTGGCCTCATGCTATGCAAATGTTGACTGTCGTATGAAGATGGTTAAGTTTCAATTTCCTGGTGAACCCGTCATTGAATGGAAGGGGAACATTGCTACATCGAAAGGTAGGTTTATTTCCTATCTTAAGGCAAGGAAAATGATCTCAAAAGGTTACATTTATCATCTTGTTCGTGTTAGGGATGCGGAGGCGAAGCTGCCTACTCTACAATCTATCCCCGTGGTCAATGAATTTCCAGATGTTTTCCCAAATGAACTCCCAGGCCTTCCTCCAGAAAGGGAGATTGAGTTTAGAATTGATGTATTGCCTGACACTCAACCGATCTCAATCTCTCCATATAGAATGGCCCCGACAGAGCTGCGAGAGTTGAAGGCGCAGTTAAAGGACTTGCTGGATAAGGGCTTCATTAGGCCTAGCACTTCACCTTGGGGTGCGCCAGTCCTATTCGTGCGGAAGAAAGATGGGTCATTACGGATGTGTATCGACTATCGGCAGTTGAATAAGTTTACTATAAAGAACAAGTATCCACTTCCAAGAATTGACGACATGTTTGACCAACTCCAGGGTGCCAAGTATTTCTCCAAGATTGACTTACGTTCAGGATATCATCAGGTGAGGGTTAAGGAGAAGGATATTCCAAAGACGGCCTTTCGGACAAGATATGGACACTTTGAGTTCTTGGTGATGTCGTTCGGGCTAACAAATGCCCCAGCAGCTTTTATGGATCTCATGAATACTGTATTCAGGCCCTATCTTGATGTGTTCGTGATTGTATTCATTAATGACATTCTGGTGTATTCTCGTTCGGAGGAGGAACATGCGAGCCACTTGCGGATAGTATTACAGATGCTTCAGGATCTTAAGTTATATGCTAAGCTCGCCAAATGTGAATTCTGGCTGAACTCAGTAGCATTCCTTGGCCATGTGATATCTGACGAGGGTATTAGTGTCGACACTTAGAAGATTGATGCAGTAAAGAATTGGCCGAGACCTACAACACCATCAGAAGTTCGTAGCTTCCTGGGGCTAGCAGGATATTATAGGCGGTTTGTAGAAGGGTTTTCCTCTATATCAGCACCATTGACTAAGTTAACACAGAAAGCTACCAAGTTCCAGTGGTCTAACACTTGTGAACGTAGTTTTCAGGAGCTGAAGGATCGATTGACATCCACACCGGTGCTCACTCTCCCTGAAGGAACAGAAGGATATGTGGTATATTGTGATGCCTCGGGTATAGGTTTGGGGTGCGTGTTGATGCAGCATGGGAAGGTGATTTCATATGCATCAAGATAATTGAAGAAGCATGAAAAGAATTATCCAACCCATGATTTGGAATTGGCTGCAGTAATATATGCTTTGAAGATATGGCGGCACTACTTATACGGCGTCCATGTTGACATCTACACAGATCACAAGAGTCTACAATACATCTTCAAGCAGAAAGAGTTGAATTTGAGGCAGCGTAGGTGGCTTGAATTACTGAAGGACTACGACGTCGAGATATTGTATCATCCCGGTAAAGCCAATGTTGTGGCAGATGCTCTCAACCGTAAGTCAATGGGAAGCTTAGTACATATTGATGCAGGTAGATGGGGGTTGACTAAAGAGCTTCATCAGCTAGCCAATATGAGAATCAGATTGTTAGACTCTGATGACGGAAGTGTTACTGTACAGAATACATCAGAATCATCTTTGGTAGCCGAGGTAAAAGCACGACATTATGAAGATCCTATCTTACTACGATTGAGAGAGAACATTCAACAGTGTAAAATTACGGCTTTTGAGATCGGAGGAGATGGGGCACTGAGATACCAGGGCCGATTATGTGTGTCGAATGTAGCAGGGTTGCGAGAAAAGATTATGAATGAAATTCATCAATCCCGATATTCCATCCATCCTGGCTCAACAAAGATGTATCATGATGTCAAGGAGCAGTATTGGTGGGATAACATGAAAAAGTCTATTGCAGAATTTGTAGCCCAGTGTCCCAATTGTCAACAAGTAAAGATAGAACATCAGAAACCCGGTGGATTGCTTCAGAATATAGAGATTCCGACCTAGAAATGGGAGGTGATTAATATGAACTTCGTTATTGGATTACCTCGATCTTATCATAAGTTTGACTCTATCGGGGTGATAGTTGATCGACTTACAAAATGTGCTCATTTTCTGCCAGTTAAGACAACTTACTCGGCCTGAAGATTATGCGAAGTTGTATATCAAGGAGATTGTTAGGCTTCATGGTGTGCCGGTATCTATTATATCGGATCGAGGAGCTCAATTTACGGCTAACTTTTGGAGGTCTTTTCAGAAAGGTTTAGGCACACAGGTGAATCTCAGCACTGCATTTCATCCGCAGACTGACGGACAGGCTGAACGTACCATTCGGACATTGGAAGATATGCTACGAGCATGTGTTCTAGATTTTAAGGGAAATTGGGATGACCATCTTCCACTCATAGAATTTGCCTACAATAATAGCTACCATTCCAATATTAAAATGGCCCCATATGAGGCACTATATGGGAGGAGATGTAGATCACCAGTTGGATGGTTCGAAGTCGGTGAAACAGAATTATATGGGCCATATTTGATTCACCAAGCCATTGAGAAGGTGAAAGTGATACAGGAACGATTGAGGACGGCACAAAGCAGGCAAAAGTCTTATTCCGATGTCCGACGTCGTGATCTAGAGTTTGAGGTTGGTGATTGGGTTTTCCTGAGGATCTCACCAATGAAGGGTGTTATGCGTTTTGGGAAGAAAGGTAAGCCGAGTCCAAGGTATATCGGTCCGTATAAAATTCTTCACCGAATTGGACAAGTTGCTTATGAGTTAGAATTGCCATCCGAATTAGAATTTGTCCACCTGGTATTCCATGTATCTATGTTGAGAAAATGTATTGGAGACCCTTCTCGAGTTGTCCCTATCAAAGATGTTCAAGTTACAGAGGATCTATCATATGAAGAAGTGCCAGTGGCTATATTAGATCGACAAGTCCGTAAGCTGAGAACAAAAGATGTAGCTTCCGTCAAAGTATTGTGGAGGAACAAGAATATGAAAGAAATGACATGGGAAGCGGAAGAAGAGATGAAGTCTAAATACCCTTACCTATTCCGGAATGATGATAACAAGGATGTTGGTGGAACGCAAGATACATTGTAAAGGTGAAACGGCTTTATGAGGTAAGCAATAACTTGAGAACACTCTTCCTTAATACAAAATGGTGATATATAAATAATGTCCATGTCCATAATGCTTTGTGTAGCCTTGTGAGGCCATACTTTGAGCTTCACTGCTTGCAAATTTTGCTAGTGACCATTTTATAGGGGAAAATTGACCAAACATTTCCGCTGGAATCCACGATGATTTGGACTCCCCATAAACCCTTACATTCGAGGATGAATGTTCCTAAGGGGGGAGGGTGTTACAACCCATATCCACACACGTTAGTTCATGCCATATGTTAGTTAACACAAATCCAAGAAGGAATTATCCTTGAGATGATAAGAAGTTAATCCGATTAATCTTAAGTGAGACAAGGGTGCATAAGGGTGATTAACAAGTATTAGAAGTTAAACGAATCAAGGATGCTGTAACTCGTACTTTTGGGTAAACCTATAGATACTTAATATACTTAGGAGGTCATGATTTAATGTATTTGAATCATATAATATCCGTATCATAAGTCTTGAAGTCAAACGAGTTATGAAACAAAAGTCGACAAAAGTTGTTGCAACTTAGGTTCATAGTTTTACTTAAACTTTAGGTCAAATGTTATTACGATTTTCTCCCAATATACTTGGAATTACGGAGTGATCTACCCACTAAATTGAAGATCTATGAGTCTAGTTTCCAACGCATTAAACCGTTTATCAATACGATATTGGAATAGAGAAATATAGACATTTTCGTGAGACTGCACAAGCTGCTAGGTGACAAGTAGGTGGGTCAGCTACTTGGTTAAATGTCGGCCCAAAAGAGGAAATTTCGGGTCAGAAAAGGATCCCATTAAAAGGCTTATCTTCTGAAATATATCCCTCTTTATATTTCACAAATAACCAGACCTAAAACCCTGCAAACTTCCTCCCAAAAATTATCCACAAACCCTAATTGATTTTCCCTCTCTTTCAAGTTCAAATTGGGGATAAACACTAGAGTTTGAAGAACCAAGTTAAAGGCTGAGTTATCCAACAACAAAGGTGAGTTTACTGCTATATTTCATACATTTATTCTGCTGTAAATTCATGGTAATTCGTTATATACATGTAAGAACTCACGGGACGGTGATCGGAAGCCGCGAGTTCAAGTTATTCACTTGTAGCGGACTGTTTTGTGGACTGTTTTGTGTTGCTGTTGGGCTGCGTTTTTATTACTGTTTTGTGGAGTTTTGGAGGAGGCATGGTGTGGAGAAACACCATATATATGTTGGGTTGTGGTCTGCTAGTTTTTCGTAATATTTTTGGGTCGTTTGATACGACTATAGTGGCCGTCATATGTATGATGTGATTAGGTTGTGTGTGGACTGTTTTGGGAGGCTCAATATGTTTATTATTGATGTTGTTTAGGATGTTTGGTGATTGTTTTGAATGGTGTGAAGTCATATATATAGGGGAGGTGTTGTCCGTTTCATCACAAAATAGGTTGTGATTGGTACATAATAGTTGCGACGCTTAAACGTTAACGATAGTGTCATTTCTCCTATTGTAGACTAAGGAGTCGTGACGTTTGCATAGCTTGAGGTTGGGGAAGTATATACAAGGTATGTGAGGCTATCCATTTCCTTCTTTTTCACGACTCCGATTGTACATAATGTAATGAACGAGCTTCCAAAGATACTCTACTGTTAGAAGCTAGCAGTACTTACATTGTTTCCCCTCTTATGGAACGATTGATGTTGATGTTGCTTCTCTTATTCTTATGTTATCAATCTTGTTGGTACTTCCCGATTCCTATAAGGTTCATAGTGAAGAGTTAGTCCTAATAAGGTGTACATAGGATACCGACCTTACGTCACTCCGAAAGGTCTACAAGGTGTTTCTATGAGTCGAGCATGCATTATATATATGTATCTATTTTACTCTACCGAGCCACGCTATAGTCGGCCGGGTACGGCACCTATTGTGCAACCACTGATCAGTTGGGTTTTACCGAGCTCCACGTGGCCGGGTACGATTCTACCGAGCCTTATAATGGTCGGGTACGTTTTTACCGAGCCTATTACGGCCGGATACGATATGATGATGATGATGCCCACAGAGGTGTATGTTTTAAAAGATTATGTATTTATACATATGTATCATGTATTTCATGTCAGTAGCCCTCAGAGGTACTCAGATGTTACAGGTTGTATATTCTCTATCCCTGCTCACATTGCTGTTCATATTTATGGTTCTCTGCCTTACATACTCAGTACTTTATTCGTACTGACGTCCTTTTATTTGTGGACGCTGCATGTCGTGCTGCAGGTCCTGATAGACAGGCAGGTGTAGCTCCCCCATCATAGTAGGTTGTCCAGTTCAGCGGTGATTGGCGAGATCCCTTCTCCGGACTTGCCTTGGTCTTGGTATGCATTTTTGTTATAGACATTATGGGTATGTCGGGGCCCTGTTCCGGCTATGTTGCAGCACTTATGTTCCTTTAGAGGCTCATAGACAAGTGTCGACTCATGTATAGTTTGGTATGCCTTGTCGGCTGATTTTTGTTGTATAGTCTTTCATTTTAGTGTGGTAGCTTGTACCATATGTATATAGTTTCTTGATTGTCTGGTCATCCCATGTTATGTAAGTTCATGCAATCATATTTTATTGTTGGTTGTCCATGATCCATGTCTACCATTTATATTGGTCTCGTCAGCCCTAAAAGATAATAAAGAATGTTAGATAAGATCTCCTGATACATCTGCATCTTCCATTGGAACCACAACTGGAGTGGTAAATACATTATCTTCCCACTACTTCTATCTGCCATATGAAGCACAACAGAATCAACCCCTCGCTTTCAACAATTCCCACGTTTTGTAATACCTTGTCGCAGCGATCAAGCACAACCCCGTGGGTTCTCAAAAGATGCATCGCTGAAGGTGGTAGCGAAGAGTTTGGTGAAACCTATCCGACCTCCGCAAAACTTCTGAAGGCGTAGTTGATCTATCACCAGCCTGTGACATTGTTCGGCTGAAGAAGCGATACATGACTTCGCCATTCGTGGGAAGACAAGAGTAGAAATTCAATTTAACATTTGAAGAACGAATTCGCACGATAGGAAAGAACAAAAGAGAGATTTTTCCTAACTCAATAAACTCAGAGGAACAAGTACGGACGTCTCCGTACCTACCCCTCAGACTCTACTAAGTTGGTTCGTGAGTGGTGAGACCTATGTAACCTAGAGCTCTGATACCAACTTGTCACGACCCGGATTCCCCCACCATCGGGATCGTGATGGCGCCTACTCGTGGTAGCTAGGCAAGCCAATTTACTCACCATCTTTCCACTAATAAAAACCATCATATTGTCAATTTAATAACATTAATAATAATAACATTAACTACAGAAGTCTACTTTCATAAATTTGAATATAACGGTGAAATACTCAACATAAATTCTCTACCCAAGATGTGAAGTCACTAACTCACGAATAACTAAGAATAAACTGCACATAATGGTCTGAAAGAAATATAATAATCGTTTGCCTCGAAACAATGAGACTACAGTATAAATAAAAAATATAGAAGAGACGTCGAGCCTGCGGATGCCTGCAAGCTACCTCAGTCCCGGGGGTATGAAAAATCCTGCTACCGAACTACTGCTGCTCCTGCTGCTCAAGACCTGGACCTTTGCAAAAATGCACAGAAGTGTAGTATCAGCACAATCCGACCCCATGTATTGGTAAGTGTCTGGCCTATCCCGGCGAAGTAGTGACAAGCCTAGGACCAGACACTCACATAAACCTGTGTAGTTCTATATACATATGTACCACAAAATAACAAAAATACTGAGCAAAACAAATAGCAAGGGAGGGAACATGCTAGGGGAGCATAATCGAATATACACAATTAATCAGTAAGGTAAAAACTAGTGCAACAAAACAGTTATCACAAAATAAGAAATTTAATAGTTGCACGGCATCACCCTTCGTGCTTTTACTCTCATCCTCACCAAATAATCAAATAAAAGTGCACTACATCACCCTTCGTGATTTTACTCTCATCCTCACATTCATGGAACAGCATGCACGGCATCACCCTTCGTGGTTTTACTCTCATCCTCACCCAAACAATCAAATAAAAGTGCACGACATCACCCTTCGTGCTTTTACTCTCATAACTCACATTCATGGCACGGAATCCTCACCATATAAGAAAATAAAAGTGCACGGCATCACCCTTCGTGCTTTTACTCTCATCCTCCCCAAATAAGAAAATAAAAGTGCATGGCATCACCCTTCGTGCTTTTACTCTCATCCTCACATTCATGGCACGGCATGATCCTTCGTGCATGATTTTAATTAACAATGGCACGGAATGTTCCTTCGTGCATAAATAATAAAACATGGCACGGAATGATCCTTCATGCGAATATAATTAAAAATGGCACGGAATGATCCTTCGTGCGAATATAATCTTCCTCACCCAAACAACAGTCACAATCAACGGGAAAGAAGAATGAAATAAACAACAAGTACCATCCAGGCAAGAGAATAACAACAACACAATAAGATCCCGGCAAGGGAACAATAACAACAACAACAATAAGGTCCCGGCAAGGGAACAATAACAATAACAACAATAAGGTCCTGGCTAGGAAACAATAACAACAACAACAACAACAATAAGGTCCTGGATAGGGAACAATAACACAACTTTCACAACTTAACTTAGGAGAGTTCCACATTAGTTCACAACATGTACCAACAACGACTCACGGTCATGCTGGACTCCGATGTATAGACACTCGTCACCACGCCTATACACCGCACTCGATCATTTAGCAATTAGCAAGTTATTATACTCTAATCATATTCCCTCAAGCTAGGATAGATCAAACACTTACCTCGATGGCTTATAGTCCACTCAATCCTCAAGCAATGTCTTTTCTTCCGAATGGCTCCAAATAATCGTATCTATACACAATTTATTTAATATCATCAATTCTACTCAACAAACCATCCCAATTGCCTAATTAAAGTATTTTTAACATGCTGTCCAAAAATTATAAAACCGACCCTAGGCCCGCGTGGTCAAAAAATTCCAAAAATTATATCAACAGATTCCTCTTCTCTCCACGAGTCTGTACATATAAAGAACACCAAAATCGGTGTCCGTTTGACCCCTCAAATCGACCCTTAAAGGTCTCATAATTCTAGGCCCCAAAATCCTATTTTTCTACTATTTTCATGAATTAAAGAATGGGATTGTGGTTTAAAAATCGCCCATAAACGATTTTTAATAATCAAATGACTTACCTCTGTGATACCCACTGATTTTCTCTCTTAAAAATTGCCTCGAAAACTTCTTCCCATTCAAAAATTGGAATAAAACTCGACCTGCTCATTATAGGTATACTGTTCACGCATTTTACTGCTCCCAATGGATTTCTTGTGAAATTCTAATGAATTTAGGCTTTTGAATAACTTAATTTGACCTTATAATGAAGGAGATATGTAGGTTTTAAGATTTTCAAACAATGCATGTTTTTAATACGCCGTCATGAGGCAGTTTCGTCATTAACCTGAAAATCTGGGCAACTTTAGTAAAATGGCCATAAAATCCTCATACGATGTCTAAATTTGATGATTCTTTTTGCTACGGGTCCATAATTACGATACGGATCTAATGCTTCATTATAAACAGTAATTGGAGCTCATTTGTTCAATATGATATCATTTACGCTTGAAGAAATGATGTCGAAGCATAAGAAAAACGAACATAACGCAGCCCAAACCTATACGATTGACTTTTTGTTTCATTTTTTGTAAGTTGCTGGATGGTGGAGATCACTTCAACAATTATACTCCCTCCGTTTCAATTTATGTGAACCCATTTGACTGGGCACGGAGTTTAAGAAAATAGAGAAGACTTTTGATCTTGTGGTGTAAAATGAGGCACCTTTATTTTGTGTGGCTATAAATCATTGCATAAAGGTAAATTGTTTCCAAATAAGGAAAGGGGTCATTCTTTTTGGCACGAACTAAAAAGGAAATATGTTCACATAAATTGAAACGGAGGGAGTAATATTATTTTTGGAAGATTCGAAACGCATTTGACGATATTTTTCGAGAATCCGAGTATATTTTATGATACGTTAAAATCTACATGTCACAATTCAACAAAAAAATTCTTTTACTCAGGTTTTAGACCTTGGATTGCGACTCCAGACACATGCCCGAGTCCCATATTTTTCTACGGACCTTCCGGGACAGTCCGATCTCGGGTCCGGGTCCGTTTACGAAAAATATTGACCAAAGTCAACTATAGTCATATTAATATCAAAATTCTTTAAATTTTTCATATAATTCCACATATTTTAACACAAAATTTTTCTAGCTACGCGCCCGGACTGCGCATGCAAATCGAGGCAATATAATATGAGGTTTTCAAGGCCTTGGAAGCACGAAACTGATAAGGAAAACGGGTGATAACCATTTGGGTCGTCAACATCCTCCACCTATAAGACAGCCGTTCATCCACGAACGGACAAAAGAAGGAAGTACCTTAGCCGGGGAACAAATGTGGATAACGGCTCTGAAGGGGCTCCTGCTGCTCCCACAATTCTACAAAGTGCAATAATCTCTCTCTCTCTCTCTCTCTCTCTCTCTCTCTCTCTCTCTCTCTCTCTCTCTCTCTTTCTCTCTCTCGCTCTCTCTCTTTTCTTACTAATACTTATTGTTCTCACTGATACTGAGGATATCTCGATATCCTTTATCTCTATACATGTTCTTCATTTTATATGTGTTCTTCATCGTACAAACTCAATTTCAGCTATAAGTAGCTTCATTTGATTATATCTCTAGCTGTTAGAATGCTTCCGAGCATCCCCGACAACCTGAGCTTGACCTCGAAGTCCCCTAATCGATCAAGCTTACGCTTGGGTAGCAGGCCCTTTGGTTCGGTCGTTAACTCATTTATCTTCCACCCCGTTATTAAAATTCATCATACTAGCATCATCTGCTCAAACAAACTATCTTGAGAATAGATCATGTATTTTTAGTCTTATTTAACAAATTTAATTGTTGTTACAATTTTCACGATAAATATTCTGGCGCCCACCGTGGGGCAAAAAACAATAGTGATTCTTTTCTTGGTAGTTTCATTAGACAAATACATATTATCTTTTACACTTTTTCTTGTCCAAGTTCCTTTGATTTCAGGTAAATATGTCTGGCTCGGTGAACAGAGCTGAGAATGACCGCCTTGACGATCACGAGGAAAATGGTGTAGCTATCCTGGCTGCCGGAGCACCACTACAAGATCCCGATAATGCACCCGGACCAATACTAGGGGATGCGGGCTCACATAACGCACAATAAGTTAACAAAACTTCTCACACCGATAGAAGTGTGCAACACAACGACAGATAGGAAGTTCAAAAAACACCAGCTTGGAAAGAGGAGGAATTTAGCCTTCACGTTATTTTTGAAATGATATAGGCACAAAACTGAAAATTGCTCAGTTGCAAAGCCATGCGAGGACTCCCAGCACACTGGCACCGGAGACAGCTCCCCCCGCTAGCAAATACACGAAAGATCAAATGATATCTGGTCAACAGATGACCCAACCATAGTGAATATGGTGGAGGACCTTACCAAAAGGATCGAATTGGGCGAAAAATGATTGCGGCCAACGATACAAAAATCGAGACCTAAAACTCTCAAGTGGACCATATCCTGGGAGCACCCCTCATCCTAAAATGTCTGGATTCGAAGAAATTCATACAGAGGTCGTTCCCCGTAGAAGCGGCCCCATAGCCTATTCACAAAAAATTCAGGATGCTAGAGCTCCCCAAATACAATGGCAACACCGATCCCAATGAGCATGTCACTGCCTAACCTGCGCTGTAAAAGGCAACGATATAAAAAAATGACGAAATTGAGTTCGTGTTGCTGAACAAATTTGGGGAAGCACTTTTAATGGGGACCATGATGTGGTATAACAACTTGGCTCCCGACTCCATAAATGCATTCGCCATGCTAGCAGATTCCTTCGTAAAGGTGCACGCGGGAGCCATCAAAGTAGAAACAAGGAAATTTGACGTTTTCAAAATCAAGCAAAAAGAGAATGAGATGATGCGGGAATTCATGTCCCGCTTCCAAATGGAATGAATGGAAATGCCCCCTTGTTATATCCGCACTCTTCTTCCTCTACACCACTCTCACTCTTAAACAATTTCTCCCTCGGCCCCCCCTCAAATTCTCTCTAATTTTTTGCCAAAATTTTGATTTCGAAGTCCCACCCGTCCCCTTCAAGTGCAACACAAGTGGGGCCCACACGAAGATACTGTTGGACACGAATTCGGTAACAAAATTTCAGTTTTACAACTTTAATTTGAGGTATTTGAATTAATTTTATTTTATAAATTATTAGAAAATATGTTAATGTTGGTATATTTATTGTTTTAGTATTACTTTAATATGTTATTGTATATCATGTTAGCGTAGAGTCTGTTAGCGTAGAGCCTGTTAGCGTAGAGCCTTGTAGCGTAGAGCCTTATTAAATTTTAGCGTAGTCTTTTAGTATGAAAATATTAAAATTGAGATTTAGAATAATTAATCATTATTATGTGGTCCCGGGCCTCAAAAATCAAGCCTGGAACCTTTAAACAACCGTTATATTAAATTAAACGTAATTTAATTAATTAAGTTAACAAAATTATGAAAATATTAAAATTGAGATTTAGAATAATTAATCATTATTATGTGGTCCCGGACCTCAAAAATCAAGCCTGGAACCTTTAAACAACCGTTATATTAAATTAAACGTAATTTAATTAATTAAGTTAACAAAATTATGAAAATATTAAAATTGAGATTTAGAATAATTAATCATTATTATGTGGTCCCGGGCCTAAAAAATCAAGCCTGGAACCTTTAAACAACCGTTATATTAAATTAAACGTAATTTAATTAATTAAGTTAACAAAATTATGAAAATATTAAAATTGAGATTTAGAATAATTAATCATTATTATGTGGTCCCGGGCCTAAAAACTCAAGCCTGGAACCTTTAAACAACCATTATATTAAATTATATGTAATTTAATTAATTAAGTTAACAAAATTATGAAAATATTAAAATTGAGATTTAGAATAATTAATCATTATTATGTGTGTCTTCATCTATGCAATAATTAATTTTTCTTATTTATAGTACACGACATGGCATCTCGTCAACTTGCACACCCTGGACCTTCGGCAGAAAGATTATTAATACTGCAGGGTGACCATAGGTCATGAGTCTATTTGGCACGGCCATCTAGCTTTTCAGACTATACGCCCAGGAGGCCGGACGATCTGTGGGAGTTTTTGGTGCATCATCCCTTTCATCCACGAGTTGTACAATTTCTAGAGCAGACCGGCTTGTACAACATATTTGAGCCGGGACGGATGCAGCTTGACTGGTCGCTCATCACAGCGTTGATAGAGCGGTGGCGACCAGAGACACATACATTTCACCTGCCTACTGGAGAGGCTACGATCACTCTCCAGGATGTGCAGGTGCTGTATGGATTGCGCATTGAGGGCCGCGCATTGACACTGCCCCAGGAGTGGAGACGGATGACCCGCGCACAGCTAGCGGATGTGATGGGACGGATGACAGGTTTGCACCCGGAGGGCAACGTTGGTGGTTGTGGTCTCCAGCTATCCGTCATTAGAGCGTTCATGGCGGAGTTGCATCCACGGTTCACGGAGGAGACAGAGGAGCTGTGGATTATCCGTTTCACTCGGATGGCATTACTCATGCTATTTGGGTGTGTCTTGTTTCCCAACACGTCGGGGAACAAGATATCGATGCGGTTTCTCCACTCTCTAGAGGATATGGAGCAGGTGCATCATTACAGTTGGGCAGCTGCTGTTCTGGCGTATCTCTATAGGAGCATGTGTCGGGCTAGCATCGGTGCAGCTACTGATATTGGTGGTTTTTTGCCACTCCTTCAGGTGCAAAATACTTTCCAAAATTAATTAAGCACAAATTATATATTGTGAAATGACTCATAATTTACATCAACATTTGTTCTTAGGTTTGGGCGTGGCAGTGTATCATGCCACTACAGCCACCTCTGCCGGCACAGGACTATCCGCCCCTCCCGCTAGCTGTGAGATGGATTCTCCGGCGGGGGAATTACCGAGGAGTGGATGTGCACCACAATCTCCCCCTTATTAGGGACCGGTTGGATATGTTGCATACTGGACAGGTAAACATCTACATAAAGTTGATTGTTTTGAATGTAGTTGTACCTTGCATACTAATTTATTGTTATTCGTTGTAGTTCATCTGGATGCCGTACACTGATGAGCTACTTGCGCACCTACCTGCTATTTGCTCGGCAGACCGGCTCATATGGAGCAGCTCCGTCCCATTGATATTCTGGGAAGTTGTTGAGTATCATGCGACGGAGCGTGTGCTTCGTCAGTTTGGTCGTCATCAGCCGGTACCGAGTGATCCCTCCTGGGACCCTACTCATTATCAGCGTGACGACCGTCACAACATCAGCCGGGATTATGTAGCGTGGCTGCGTGACCAGGTAGTTTATTGGGAGGAGCGAGCTCAGCGCATCCCGCCACCGCCGACACCGTACCAGGAGGCTACTATTGCGATTTATGAGGCCTGGTACAGACGTCACACTCGGAGGCATGTCGGGAACCCCATCCATATGCTTGACGGCCGGTACAGACCGTATGCCGGACGGCACGAGTCACCGGTATGTTTTTTTGACTTATTAATATCATATAATTATGGCATAGAGTTATTTAATTACTAATTGACTTATTTCATAGGTTAATTGGTTTCACCGGGTCTACCAGTCTGGTATAGATATCCAGCAGTGTGAAGACAACCCTAGACTGGTTGATTATGGACGGGAGGTTGCCCAGATGTGTCGTTTGGGACTGGAAGAGGCGAGGGAGGGCAATAGGTTAGATGATGAGCCCGATTATATGGATCCAGACGCGTACCGGAGGGGTAGGCCAGTCCCCCGTGCAGGGGCTGGGGCTCGCAGGGGACGACGACGACGTGCACGGCGAGGGGGTGTTGAGGAGCCGGTCGACCCACCTGCAGGGTTTGGAGCTGGGGGTTTGGAGATGAGCAGGAGGGTTATGTGCCTCATCCAGCTGACCCTTCCAGCAGCATGCAGCGGGGTTTTATGACCCATCCAGCTGACCCTTCCAGCAGCATGCAGCGGGGTTTTATGACCTATCCAGCTGACCCTTCCAGCAGCATGCAGCGGGGTTTTATGATGCATCCAGCTGACCCTTCCAGCAGCATGCCCTCATACGACCCTGGCAGTAGTATGCCCTCATACGACCTTCAGTTGTCATTGCCAGCGACACAGATGACCCCATCCGGACCATTGCAGATTATGGGTACCTTTGACGGGGATGTACATGAGTACTTCGCTGGCACATCTACTGCAGCTGAGCATCGGCCGACCCGTGACGTGGATGGCGGTCGTAGGTTGAGTTATCCATCGTCCCCTGCATTTGATGCGGTATGTTTGTATTACTTATGTTTTTCAATTCTACATTATTTTTACTTTCGATGCAATAAATTCATTACATCTATTTTTATGCAGTCTTCATCTCAGACCATGTTTGACCATACTACATGCGATGATGAGCCGACCATCGATGAATATACGCAGGACCTCGACGAGACCATTGTGAGAGAAATAATTTGTTAACCATAATAATTTAAATACCTCTCTTATTTTATCTAACATTACTTATTTTTTATAGGTTGGTGCCGGCCCAACGGCCTATTCCTCCGACCCTGCAAGTTGTGCTGTAGATGCCGCTGCACATCCTCCCATAAAGAGGCGGCTTGACGATGATGATCCAGATAGTGTGCCAGACCGACAGGGGATGCGACTTAGGCCAGCGGCAAATTTGAGGCACAAAGCATGCGGCACTCATTGATTTCATTATGTATATACACTTGTGTAAATAACATTTATTGTGAATAAATAAATATTTTTTGATTTCATTAATGTATAAATACAAACATAGCATTAATAGTAGAAACAACACTTCCAATTCAAATATAACTAAAGCAATAAATAGAACAATGAGCCAAATATCTATATATAAAATAGAACACAAACATAATATTCCAATAAAACTTAAAACATAATATTCCAATAAAACTTACAACATAATATTCCCATAAAACTTAAAATTGTTCAATACAAACACAAACATACTATTACAGTTAAAATGAAATGACACTTAAACGAGAGTAAAATCAAGTAGACGTTCTAGCCACTTAAATTGTTTCGTCTATGAGCTTCCATTTATTCTGCGTTCTAGCCACTTAAATTGTTCTAGTAGTCGTTCTTGTTCGTCTTCTAACTCTTTTACTCTCGCCTTAAGCTCCGCAATTTCCTGTTTATTTTTTTGGTTTTCTCCCATAGCTGATGCCAATTTCCATTCTGCTCTTAGTTTTTTGTTTTTTTCTTCCCTCACCTCGTCCGTGAGTTGTATCCTTCTTATATTGCTATTGTAGCTGCTTTCTGCTTGCGCTAACCACATATTATGCAGATTAAGCATTCGTTCTCTGTAGTTTGCTTGGAGACACTGTTCCTCAACCCATTCATTGAACTCACACATTGGCTCATTCGGATTTTTGTAGCAATCCATCTGGTTCATGCACATCCAGTAGTGACGTCCAACATCATCACCTTCCCAACATGTTTGTTGCACACATTTTTTTCCACAGTAACACACTGGTGTTCCATATTGAGCCAGTAACACACTTTGAAAATATCAAACGTTCGCAAGAAATATTTGCGCTTTGTAAGATTTTAAGCACATGTAATGACGGTAATGAGCCCCGTATTTATAGGAAACATAAACATAAATCGTTATATAATACTACGAATTGCATTTCGTAGTATTAAACTACGAATTACAAAAAAATGCAGCTTTTTCGTAAGAAGTGACATCGTAATGTTAAACTATGAATTACAAAAAATGCAACTTTTTCGTAAGAAGTGACAACTTTACATTTCGTAGTATTGAACTACGAATTACATTTCGTAGTATTGAACTACGAATTACATTTCGTAGTATTGAACTACGAATTACATTTCGTAGTATTGAACTACGAATTACTAGGACACTAAAAATCACATAATTTTCAGGTTTTTTCAAATAAAAGGACAAATTTATATTTCGTAGTATTGATCTACGAATTACATGGACGAAATGACATAGATATGACAATTCACATGCTTTTCATAACTTCACTTTTCGTATTATTATACACTATTTAAAAGTGCACAACATCACATTAAGAAAATTACAACAACATACGTAATTTGAAGAATAATTTTATTTCAAATGCACAAAAGGTACTACATACATATATTACAACTAATAATACAAAAATAAGGAACTAATGTTATGGTTGATAGTTGGGTACATTGGACGAACTTGCACTTGAAGGACATTTACGGCGGTCATGTCCAGTTTGGGAGCATATGCTACATTTACGTGCATAAACAGACTCACCAACATCCATTTGGTTTGGTATACGTGTTCTCTTTTGTACTCTCAACTTGCGCAAGTACTCCTTGTTACATACCAACTTAAAAGGTTCCGTCGGCCAATAATGCTCAGCACCTAAAGGATGCAACTTCCCACTATACGTGTCTACGTATGCTGCAACACCGTAGTGCCTATCAATGTAGTTTGTTGCCCCATAGCCAACTTGTTGAAAGCACTTCAATGCATGTGGGCACGGCATGTGGTAGATGGTCCATTTCCCACACGAACATAACCTTCTACTTTCATTCACCGTATGTACATTATTCCCACGGTGTCCACGATTACCTGTCTTAACTTCGAAAACACCTTGTTCATTGTCGTACTGAAGATAAGAATGCCACTGTGCTCGCTTCCTGTACTTTTCGAATCTTTCCATGGGTATTGGCATAAATTCAACACCTCTATCCAACAATGACGATGCAGCTGCATGCCTTTCAACAAATCTCTCTGCACTCTGTTTGAAAGTCATGCGGACCATGGCAGTGACAGGCAGTCCACGGGCAGATTTCAACAAGCCATTAAATGACTCCGACACATTCATGGTGAGGGCTCCCCATCGTATGCCACCATCAGCATGCAATGTCCACATTTGAGTGTCATGTTGCATCAACCAACTATAGGCTCGTGGTTCCAACTGCCGGATTGCTTCCATGCACCTATTGAATTTACATAGTTGGTGCTCAGTTGCAGCCATCCACATTAAGTCATGCAACGCCTTGTCAGGAAATCTCTTTTGAAAATTGGCCTTTAGGTGCCTCACACAGTAACGGTGGTATGCATGCGGTGCCTGCCATTCAGGCAAGTGACGTACTGAACTTAAAATACCACCATGCCGATCAGAAATTAGACAAATACCTGAACGCCGTTTCACAACGTGTTGCTTCAAGTGGTTCAAGAATTGCGTCCACGTCTCTTCACTTTCGTTCGCACAAATGGCAAGAGCAAGTGGAAATATTTGGCCATTGGCATCTATAGCAACTGCAATCAAAAGCTTAATATCATACTTTCCATAGACATGAGTACCGTCTATGGAAATTACAAGACGACAATGCACAAAACCATCTATTGCTGGTTTAAATGACCAAAATAGATAGTTGAATATAAATTCCGGAATGCCAGGACTTCGCTCGCGCCTCCATTCAACAATAGTACCGGGGTTAAATTGTTGCAGTGCAGCCATGTACCTGGGAAGATTTGAAAAGGACTTATCCCAGTCGCCATAAATTAGTTCAAAGGCACGTTTGCGACCGAGATATGCCTTTCTTTTACTTATAGTACAACCATACTCCTTGTGGACAGTTGTAATACACTCTTTAATCTTAAATCTAATAGACACTTCCAAAAATGGAACCAAGACAAGGGAAATCAAGTCAACATCCAGGTTGAAGTGGTTCTCATTGAATGTGTCCATTTCACATCTATGATCGCTAATAAATTTACCAACTTTCCACAAACCAGATTTTTTCTTTGTAGCACGAAGCATCCAATGACAACCCAAGAACCACCTGCGACATACAGCCTTGTATCTATCCCTAGTTGACTAAGTTATCGTCATCTCACGACACTCCCTTATGCTATAGATTTTTACAGCCCTAACTAGGCGAGCTTTGTCAGGGAAATACATGCCCTTTGTAACAACAGCTGGTCTATATTCATCCCACATCTTCGATCATAATTCATCATAATCCCTTGTCAATGCATCAACATTAGGCATGGCAGGCAAATTATCCAGGTATGGAATATTTCTCTCATGAAAAGGCACGTGGGATTCATACACTCTTCGTCTAACCGGGGGAGGGGGGGGAGGAGGAACATGCTCCCTAGTCAAATCAGGCTCCACATTCACTTCCTCCTCCTCATCGTCACCCTCCACATCATCACCCTCCTCACGGAAGGGTGTCTCATCACCAGACTCATCCGCATTGTTATCGTAATCACTATCATCCTCCTGACTCTGCGCATCTGCTAAGTCACGAGTAAAAACATCGTGTACGGGCAACTGTGTTAGTCCAGGAGCTTCAAGAATCTCGTTTTCACTGCATATAAACAACAAAAATTTAAGTATCCTAATCGTATTGTCTTGAAATTTAAATGTACATATCACTACATCACTATACTTACATCTCGTATTGTCTTGAAGTTTCATGCTGGCTTTCTTGAGGTTGCTGATAACTACCAGAGGGACCACCGTGCTCCAATACTGCAGATTTTTGCAAATTCCAACTAGGGACGTGGTCGTAATTTGTCAAATTCAATTCCGGACGATACACCCTATGAAAATTAGAACTATAAATACAAATCCAAATAAAACATAAAGAAAAAGATTTCACTAAATTTAAGTTTACCGATCGTCTTCTTCATTATACGAAGTAGTAACATTATTTTCTGGCTCCTCATTCGCCTGTGGTGACAAATTCAAATCAAGAGAACCTCTTCCATCTCCAACCTGTCTGCCTAATTCTAATAATTTTATTACAATGTATTCTCTATATTCGTCCGGAACCCGCAAAAAATCTCTAAGACTTTCATCATCGTCAATGTTTAACTCAGAATAATAAGCAAACCCATGCGGAGTCACTGCATAAGGAAATCTTCCGGTTACTTTAATGCTAACCGAACGCCTCCGCTCACTCATTTTTTTACGTAACAACGATACCAAAGTATCGTATTGCATATTAAGCGGCAATTTAACATGACACTGTGGAGGAGAGCTATACCTCACTGAGTTATTATCCACAATAACCTCACCCCCAATACAATGAAACCCTCATTTTGGCAACTTGAGACATTATAAAAAATGGATTGATAAGGAGAAGAGAGAAAAACCGAAATAATTTGCGTTGATAGAGTTTTGATGAAGTTCAGTCGTCTATAAATAAGGAAATTTTGAGAATCAAATTCGCACTACAAAACTACGAATTATGAGTTTTAATTAAAAAGTGGGCCCATTTGCAGCCTATTTCGCAGTTTTGTACTGCGAAATAGCCTATTTCGCAGTACAATACTGCGAAATAGGCCACTTTTGAAAACACGGCCATTTTAAAAAAATAAAAATAAAAAATGACATTTCGCAGTATAAAACTGCGAATTGCATTAATAGTCATTGAGCATTAACTTGGCATTCAATGACTTGAACATGGTCCCTTACCATCAGAGTTGTTGAACTTCAGATCTTGGATTTATTACTTTTAACTTGGATTCACTCTTTGTCTATTTATTAAATTGATTTAACAAAAATGATTTAAAATTTTTTGGTCAAACAGAAAGGAGTTGACATACCTGATATCCTTGGTCATTTTTGTAATTAGAAGTCAATAGATAAGTAGTTTATACAATATGATGTCGTAATATTATATTTGGCACATTAAAATTTCTCCTTCTTTTTTTTCTTTTTAAAGATTTGCTAAAGTGCAAAACACAAAGATCCTGCCTGGTGCTTGCCACGCAATTTTATCACAATTACTTTTTCACACAGTTTGAAGGATAAAAAATCTTTTTTACTGTTTATTATGCTCAATAAAGTTTTTTTAACTTTTTATATGCTAAACATATTTTTCAAGAATCATGTCCATTCACTTCTAATATTGGATTATAGTTTTTAACTATATAATAAGTGAAGGTTCACTTGAACGACGAAGGTTATATCAGTAATTTTAGCTGAGTCCATTCTAATTAATGTCCCCACACCATTCAATTCGTAAATGCTCTGCAGCTCTGTAGTTTACTACGTGTCAAACTGTAAATGCCACGTGGATTTATATTTTGTTCATCCTTTTGGCTTCTTCTCTATCATCTACAGCTTCTCATATTTTTACATGTCTCTATATTTCTCTTTCATATGCTTTTTTTACTCCCTCTCTTTGGTGAGTGATCTTCTTCTATCTCTTTTCATGCTTTCTCTTGCTTTTTGTTGGAATTTTTCTTTATTGCTTTCGTTTCGTCTCTGTTCTTTGTTCCTGTTTTTACTTGTTTTGCATTCTTGAAGTGCTTGTGTTTTATTTTCATTAAGGAGTTTAATTTGAAGTTCAAAGGTATGGTTTGAAATTGGGTTATAAGATAACAAATGAACTACTATTTCAGATCAGGACCAAACAATTAGAAGGTTCCATATACAAATAGGGATTTTGGAGTTCAAGGGTTATACACGAAGAGAACTGCATAAAAGCTGCTTGATGCTGATCTGTCGCCTGTCGGCCCCTCATATTGACAGGTAAGAGTGAAATTTTCACATGTTGAGAAAACTATTAAAAATTTTATGTGGTAATTTTAATTTTTACATCAACTATTATGATTTAGTGACTTGCTCTTGGGTTCTTAAGAAATTTTTTTATTTTATATTTATCTACCCGATTTCGACATGCATGTTTTAAGATAGTGGGGATAGAGATGCTTCCTGAAATTCATGCTTGAACCTTGCATGGGATAATGAGTCACAATCAATTGCTCGAGTGTATGTGTGAATTTTTAGAGTCATGTATAGGGGAATCACGAAGCTGGCAATGTATATGTAAATTTGATAAATAATTCATTTTCCTTGGGGGTTTGAACTAGGAATGTTTAATTTTCCACATATAGTTTATTTTTGCTATGTTTAAACTCAAGTCTATGCATAACACTATTGCAGCGTTATTTGGTGGTACTGCTATTGCTAAGTGTATAGAAGTGCTTTAAAGAGAATGAAGACCAATAAAGAGGAAGCTCTCAAATTCTTTCCTCTGAGATGGTTCATATGTATGGACGTTCAAGCATTGAGAGAACTGCCCCCATCTTTTGAAATTCTATTAAAGGCTTGAATTGTTTATTTTTTCCTCTCTTTTGTTTCTGTAATTGGATAAAGATGTAATTTTATACGAGTAGTGTTTACATTTTTGTGGCAATCTTGTAATTGTGCGAGTAATGAAACTAATTATCTCGGGCAATCATGTCCATTCACTTCTAATATTGGATTATAGATTTTGATTAATAAAAAGATAGAATTTTGCGACCGGTAAAAAATCTATAATATTATTCAGTGATTTCCCATATACCTGGCGTGTACACTGTCACACTTTGTTTTTTCACACCTACCCCGAAGGATAATGTATAAGAGAGTTTTTTTATTTAAAGTGATATTATTCAAAATGGGATTATTAATTTATTTTTAGAGTCGCCACTTGGGATATGATTGGCTTTTGGTGTCCCAAGTCACAAGTTTAACTTGAATCCCAAATGGAGGAAAATTACGACTTCTCTGTTGGAGTATGTGAACCAGAAATTCTGAATAAGGAATTACATTAACCCGAGGGAAGGTGGTAGGCACCCCCGGATCCCGTGATTCTAGCACGGTTGCTTAAACTATTATAAATGGCTAAAAGCTGATTTTTATACATGTCATCTTACAGTGAAATTTTAAAAATTATTTACAGCTTTTAATTGAATTTTTTTTTAAGAAATTGAACATAGTTTAAAATATATATTTTGGATCACGTCACATGAGATATACTCGGATCCTCGACACATTTTATTCAACGTTTTGGGATTTGGATTTGGGTCGCATGAAATGCACACCCGAATTTAGGAAAATATTATTATTAAAAACGCGTCTAAAGCGACTAACGTGTTATTAACTTTGCGGGAGGCCGTAAAAATTCACTAAACGGCACGTCCCGAATTCTAAGTATTTTAATATAAACATTTAAAGAGGGCCACGCTATTCATGGGTTTTATTTGGCGCGGCGTACCTCGTTTATTTTAAGGATATCCTAAAGCAAACTATTATTTTTTTTCTATTGAATTTGTCTCTAAAAGGGCCTAATTAATTAGTTAACATTATCAGAAACTATCAATTAAGGAACCTGGGCCCTCAAACTCAAGTCCATACATAAACAAGAGGAGAACCGCTTAGTTTAAATGTGCTACCTTGTTGGAGAAGCCCAAATCGATATTATGTCAAACTATGAATTAAGCTCTTAACTCTCTTAGGCCCCGAAACCAATTTCAAAAAATAAAATTCAATAAATTTTTGATGAAGGTCCATCAGATCGTGAGCCTGTTTAAGGGGCCCCAATTTGAGAATGAACCGGACTCAAAGAGTCTGGACTAAGACCTTGTCATCTTATGTTGATTGTGCGATTGGGCCTACTGTTGAAGGAACCAGGGCCAAGGTGTGTTTGGTGTACCAATTTCAGCTGGGAATCTTATTAATTTAGGAAATTTTACCACCTATAGAATATGTTAAGACCTAATTATAACATATAAATACCTTTTCAAAAATTTACATAATATAATAACCTTTTCTATTTTTGTAGCAAAAAATCAAAATCTAATGATTTCCTATATTTAAGCCTTATTTTTCTCAATCTCAGTATAACTCCTCCATAATATTTTATTTTCTCTTTCATCTTAATACATCTTTTCTTAAAACTTCCCAAACACACTTATTCTGTATCTCTCAAATCACTCTCCTCCCCCAATATACTCTTCTCGTCTCCACACATCATCCGACATCCAATTTCTTCCATTGTTGAGGGTTTAACTTTCTTCATCAAATTTCTACAAAAATACCAGTATTAACAGGTATATTAAATTGTTGCAATAAATTTAAAAAGATACAGCTTCATTCAAGTTCTGTTAAACTCAACTGTTAGCAGCATATGTATACACATGTATTCGAATGTATTAAATTGCATTTCAGAAAAGTTTTTAAATTCAAGTTCTGTTAAACTCAACTGTTAGCAGCATATGTATACACATGTATTCGAATGTATTAAATTGCATTTCAGAAAAGTTTTTAAATTCAAGTTCTGTAAAACTCAACTGTTTTTAAATTCAAGTTCCGTAAAACTCAACTGTTGATTTGTAATGCTCTGTTTTTTCTCGTTAATTGGGTCAAAATAGAGCAGATTTCATATGGATTTCGTTTATTTAAGTTAGTTAACTAAAATAGTGGAAATCAAAATTTTTTGGATATCCTTCCGTTTTTATCTTATTCAAATTTCCCAGATTTGCGCTTACCCGTTACTATTTTCACGCTAAATACATGTTAATACACTTAAATACAGTTTGACATTTATAGCAATCCCAATTTATGCGGCGGATCTTAATGTTGTATTATTAAATACAACTTGTTTAATACACTAAATACATTATAGAATACGGTAAAACATTCCTATATCATGTAATATTAGAAATGGTTTCTATTTATTGCTAATTTCAGCTGGGAATCTTATTATAATTATCTGGGCTTTACGTTTGAGCCTAGTGCGACAAGAGGGCAGAGTCCAGTTATAACTCATTCAAACCCCATGATTATTTTTAAGAACTGAAACAAATCAATTTACCAATTCAATACATACAACAATTAAAGCAATTGAAACTCAATGAAACATGTAAAACCATTCACAATATGATTTTAAAGCTTTTAGGCTGACTTTGAATCTCATTTTTACACTTATACCTGGAATATATATGTCTCTATGAATATATATTTACCCTAGAGTTTATGTCTATGAAAACGTATTTGAACCTATATACTATACATTGACAACATTTTTTTTTACATATGAATTTCAACAGAATAACGCCTATACTAATATGATATTAAATTTCAACACTGAACTAAACTTTGTGCAAAACTTCATCAAACATAATTCCAGCATATGTCACAAAGTCTAACACATACAAAATCCAAAATATTCATGTCCAAACAGTCCAAAGCTTGTCACGACCCAAACCCGGTCGTGATGGCGCCCAACCCTAAAGCTAGGCAAGCCTGACCAACAATCGCTCACAAATCAACCTAAACCTCACAACCGACAATTTAAGGAGAATATAATAGTTTTAGAATAATAATCCAATATTTATAGAGGAATAATACTGAGAAATACGAAGTCCGATAAACACTCCCAAAAGATCTAGGGTCACGAGTCTAGAGCCTCTAAAACAAACTGGATAATAATATTTGAACGAAAATACACAAGTTTGGAAATGTATATATACAAATAAAACTGAAATAGGAAGAGTAGCCAGGTCCTGCGAATGTCAAGCAGCTACCTCAACAACTCTAATAAGCTCTGGAGACAAAGACTGCTCAGCTAAGCCTCTGGTGTACCTGGATCTGCACACAAGGTACAGGGAGTAGGGGTGAGCACTGCCGACTTAGTGAGTAACAAGCATATAAAATATTTGAAGATACGAAATCCACGAAAAGCCACAAAGTAAAGCTAAAACTAACAGTCCGACACCTTACTACGAACTAACAGCAAACAACTTCAAATAGAACTGTCAAATATAATGTAAAAATGCAATGCAAATGCACATGAACACGTTGTGGCGTACAACACGATCCATTTAACGTCGACGACACTCACTGGGGGTGTGTACAGACTCCGGAGGGGCTCCTTCAGAAACGAAAAAAGACAAAAATTAAAGATAGATTGAATTCAAGAAAGAGTTTCTTAAATTCAAGAAGTCTATTCTTGAAGTTGAATCCTAACAACAACAATTAGCTAACAAAGAACTAATCGCCTTTGGTAGAAATTAAAAACAAGAAATAGATTGTGAAACCCGACCCTTTAGAATAACAAAAACAACAATAAGCCTAAACTTATCACCTTTCTTGAATACCTAGAAGTGATCTAAGATTTCGAAAAGGGTTTAATTCTTACCACCTTAAGTTGAGTCTTGAAGGTTGAAGAATAAATTCAAGAGTAGCCACACAAGAGTGCAAGAAAAATCTCATGAGTTTTATTGATAATAATCTGAATGATCTACCTAAAAACAAAGAAGATACCCCTTTATATAGAGGGTGATCATGAAATTATCCTTAAATATTAGGAAATAAAGTCCTAAACTATTTTGGACAACAAGTCCAACTAAAATAGGAAAAGGTAAAATTCTAGGAAACCAAAACCAAGTCAATCTAGGAAAGTAATTCTGCCTAACTTAGGGAAAGGAAACTATTATCCTTAACTAACTAGGAAAGCAATAAATATGTCCTAACAAACTAGGAAAATCCCTTTATGCCTGGTGTTTAATTTAGGTGCCTTTAAGGCTGGTGCTTGGACTCCGACTTGGACCACGAAATGAGTGTAGCACTTAGCTAAATCCTCTACATAATTTTGTAGATCTTGTTCCACCATTAGCGCCTTTTTGATCTCCCATTGAAGCCCAATAATCTTGTCTTGCTTCTCCTTAGTTTGAGACCTCGTGAATGGCCTTCTTGGAGCTTCTACAACTTTATCCTTGTCCATGAAGCTATCATTCCCCTCCTCTTGAAAAGAATTCATCCTCGAATTTGAACCTACATCGAACAAGGATAAGTCAGCAACATTTAAAGTAGTACTTACTTGAAACTCATCTGGAAGGTCCAATTTGTAAGCATTATCTCCAATTCGTTCAAGTACTTTAAATGGCCCATCTACTCTAGGGTCCAGTTTTGTCTTCCTTTTTGAAGGAAATCACTCCTTCCTCATATGAACCCAAACCAAATCACCAGGCTCAAAGATAACTGATTTTCGACCTTTATTCCTTCGTTTAGCTACTTGCTTATTCCTCCTCTCAATTGCAAGTCTAGTATGCTTATGAATAGTCTTCATCAAGTCAGCTTTCTTCTTTCCATTAAGATTAACTATCTCATTAGTAGAAAAAGGCAATAAGTCAAGGGGTGTAAGGGGTTTAAAACCATAAACAACTTCAAAAGGAGAATAACCTGTAGATGAATGAACAGTTCGAATGCAAGCAAATTCTACCATAGGCAAATGCGCCTCCCAAGAAGTTAACTTTCCTTTCAGAACAGCCCTCAACATATTTCCTAAAATTCTATTTACTACCTCAGTTTGCCCATCAGTTTGTGGATGACATGAAGTAGAAAACAACAACTTTGTGCCCAATTTTCCCCAGAGCACACGCCAAAAGTGGCTTAGAAACTTAGCATCCCTATCGCTAACAATAGTTCGAGGTATACCATGCAATTTAACAACTTCTCTAACAAATAAATCAGCAACATGAGAAGCATCATTAGTCTTTAAACAAGGAATAAAACGAGCCATTTTTGAGAACCTGTCTACCACAACAAAGATGCTATCCTTACCATACCTTGTTCTAGGCAGTCCTAACACAAAGTCCATAGAAATGTCAATCCAAGGTGAAATAGGCACATGTAAAGGCGTGTATAAACCATGTGGAAACACTTTAGATTTAGCTTGTTTGCATTTAAGGCATTGAGCACAAAATCTTTCGACATCTTTTCTCATATTAGGCCTAAAGAAATTTTCAGCAAGGATGTCAAGTGTTTTAGGCACACCGAAGTGCCCCATAAGTCCCCCAAAATGTGCTTCCCTCACAAAAACTTCTCGCAAAGAACAATTAGGGACACAAAGCTTATTCTCTTTAAAAAGAAACCCATCTTTCATATTATACTTCTCAAAAGGCCCATTTAAACATGCTGAAAATGCGACATTAAAATCAGAATCATCAACATATAATTCCTTAATATGATCAAATCCCATCAATTTAGAAGTAAGAGTAGAAACAAGAGCGTACCTTCTTGAAAGCGCATCAGCAACTATATTGTCTTTACCTTGCTTGTAGCTAATCACATAAGGAAATGTCTCAATGAATTCGACCCATTTGGCATGTCTTCTACTCAATTTCCCTTGGCTTTTCAAGTATCTTAAGGACTCATGGTCGGTTTTTATCACAAACTCCTTTGGCCACAAATAATGCTGCCATGTAGCAAGAGCCCTTACCAAGGCATACAATTCTTTATCATAAGTAGAATAATTCAATGCAGCCCCATTCAACTTCTCACTAAAATAAGCGATTGGTTTCGAATCTTGCATTAAAACAGCCCCAATACCTCTACCAGATGCATCACATTCAATTTCAAAAGACTTATTAAAATCGGGTAATTGTAACAAGGGAGCAGAACACAATTTATCCTTTAAAATATTAAATGCAAGCTCTTGTTCTTTACCCCAATTAAAGACCTTATCCTTCTTAATGACTTCAGTTAAAGGTGCATCAATTGAACTAAAATCTCTAACAAATCTCCTATAAAAGCTAGCAAGTCCATGGAAACTTCTAACTTCAGTAATGCTATTAGGTGTAGGCCAATCTTTAATTTCTTTGATTTTATCTTCATCTACTTCAACACCTCTAGAACTAACAACAAAACCTAGAAAAACTAACCTTATCTACACAAAACGTGCACTTGGATAGATTTGCATACAGTTGTTGCTCCCTAAGCACATTACAAACTTGTTTCTAATTTTCGACATGTTCTTCTAAAGATTTAGAAAGATCAGAATATCATCAAAATAAACGACTACAAATTTTCCATGAAAATCCTTAAAGATATGGTTCATTAACCTCATGAATGTACTAGGTAAATTAGTTAACCCGAACGACATCACTAACCATTCATACAATCCATATTTAGTTTTAAAGTCAGTTTTCCACTCATCTCCAGGATTCACTTCTAATTTGGTGATATCCACTCTTCAAATCAATTTTAGAGAATATTTGTGAACCATGCAATTGGTCAAGCATATCATCTAAACGAGGGATAGGATGGCGATACTTTACCGTTATTTTATTGATGGAACGGCAATCCACACACATCCTCCAAGTGCCATCCTTCTTTGGCACCAAAAGCACGGGTACAGAACATGGACTCATACTTTCTCTAACAAATCCCTTATCAAGCAGCTCCTCTACTTGTCTTTGCAATTCCTTTGTTTCTTCAGGATTGCTCCTATAAGCAGGCCTATTAGGAATATGTGATCCGGGCACAAGCTCAATTTGAGCTTCCTAGGATGCTATCAAATATCCTCAGGGAAAACATCTTCAAAATCCTACAAAAGTTTAGAAATAACACTAGGCAAAGAGGATATTAATGAATCATTATTAAGCACAACGTCCTTATAAGTGAGCAAGATAATAGGCAGTCCCTCCTTTTTTTCGCAATTAAACACTCTTTGGCTTTTGCAAGGCTCACTTTTTTTTTCAATCTTAGCCTCTTTCCTCTCACCAATGCTTTCTTTTTATCACTCTTTCCCACCTTTTCTTTCCTCTCATTGGTGCCCCCTCTCTCCTAAGACCTCACTTCAAATTTACCCTCTTTTTATTTCACTTTAGTCTCTTGTTTTGATCCCTCCCCATGTTTCCCCATTGATTCTTTAATCTTTTTTTTATCTTCATATACTTGGGAAGGAGTTAAAGGTGCAAGAATGTATTTATTGCCATTATGCTCAAGAGAGTATCTATTTTTCCTCCCATCATGAAAAGCACTCCTATCATACTGCCATGGGCGCCCTAACAAGATATGACAAGCTTGCATGGGTACTATATCGCATAGAACTTCATCAGCATACCTTCCAATCTTAAAAGAGACCATGCATTATTTATTCACCTCGACCTCTCCACTATCATTAAACCATTGCAACCTATAAGGTCTAGGGTGCTTTATCCATTCCAGCCCTATCCTTTCCACCAAATATGCACTCACAACATTGGCACAACTCCCATTATCAATTATCATAGAACACATTTTATCTTTAATTCCACACTGGGTATGGAATATATTTTCCCTTTATTCTTCATTAGAGTGCCCCAGATTAATGTGCATAAGCCTCCTAACCACAAAATTCAACCCACTATCCATGAACTCCATCTCTTCTCCTTCTTCATTCTCGACAAAGTTTTCTTCTTGTTCTTCACCTGGTGCACTATTTTCGCTCTCATATCCCCCATCCTCTTTGATTAGGATGTTTCTTCTACTTGGGCATTCATAAGCCTTGTGCCCTCTCCCTTGACACTTGAGACATTGAATAGAAGAAGTAGAAGTAGAAGTCTTAGGCATAAAAGGCTTACCCCCATCCTTGGATTCCAATTTGCTCTTTCCCTTGTCTTCATGTAATTTAGGAGTAGATGTCTCCTCAGATTTCGGCCATTGCTTCTTTTGAATAGTAGTTGTCCAGCTTCTCCATGAGCTAGATTGTTGTCTCCTTTTGTTTTGTCTTTCTACCTTTACGGCTAATTCAACTAACTCATCTAAAGTTATATATTATTGCAATTTGACTACATCAACTATTTCCCTATTTAAACCATTTAAAAACCTAGCCATTGTAGCTTCCTCTTCCTCCATACAATTAGCTTGGATCATAGCCATATCCATAGCCTTAAAGTACTCATCTACGGACAAGGACCTTGCCTCAAAGTTTGAAGACGTTGTAGATCTCTTTGAAAGTATGATGGCACAAATCTCTTCCTCATTACCCTCTTCGTCTCAGCCCACGTAGCAACGAGTGCTTGTCCTTCTTGCAATTTTTCCCTAGAAAGCTTTTTCCACCAGATTGCAGCATAGTCAGAAAACTCAATAGCAACAAGTTTAACCTTCTTTCCGTCTGAATAGTTGTGGCAGTCAAAGATAGCTTCCACTTTTCTCTCCCAATCAAGGTACAAGTATGGATCCCTTGTTCCCTTGAAAGATGGCATCGTCATTTTTATGCTATTTATATTATCATCTTCAAATCTTTCTCTTTGTCCCCTTCTATCTCTTCCTACCCGATCAAAATCAATATCATCATTAAAATCATCGATTGGGTTTTCTTGATTCTCAATGGCGACGGGTATATTTCTCCTAGCTTGGGGTCTTGCATGATTTCCCCTCCTAAGTTCAGCTATTGTAATATTTTGCTCAACAATGGTGTCCCTCATCTCTTGGAATTGCAATTTCCACCTTTCAAATTGTTGATATATAGCTTTCAAGGTGAAATCAGTCCTTCCTTTAATTTTGGCTTCTTGAAGATTTCATTGTTTATCATCACTACCAGTATGAGACATCTTGCACAAAGCAATATATATCACTCTCAACGCAACCCTTGGTCGTTAATCTTTAGATTTATTAATAAACCTTACTAGTCACAACCCTTTAGTGATAAGAATTTTGAGTTAGAAAAAGAAAAGGAAAGTGGAAGACCAAACCTAGAAAGAATAGGAATTGGTTAGTAGAGAAAAAAAAGGAAAGAATTTAAGAAACCCAAAACCCACAAGAATAAGGAAGAAGTTTCCTTAATCTTCAAGAACTAGGATCGCCTCTTCTTGTTACTTGAATTATAAAAGTAATAATGAACAAGAACACTTTTTTGGGGGGCTGAATTTCGTTTTTCTTTTCATTTTTTTAATCAAGAACGTCCCAAGATTATCAAGATTGAAATCTTGATTAGACTAAGCTACGATACCACTTGATAGCAACATGATAGGGATTCAAGAATTACTAAAGAAAAAACAAGAAACATGCGGAAGCTAAAAGAAAATAAAGAATAGAATAAAAGACAAAAATTAAAGATAGATTGAATTCAAGAAAGAGTTTCTTGAATTCAAGAAGTATATTCTTGAAGTTGAATCCTAACAACAATAATTAGCTAACAAAGAACTAATCACTTTTGGTAGAAATTAAAAACACGAAATAGATTGTGAAACCCGACCCTTTAGAATAACAAGAACAACAATAAGCCTAAACTTATCACATTTCTTGAATACCTAGAAGTGATCTAAGATTTTGAAAGGGGTTTAATTCTTACCACCTTAAGTTGAGTCTTGAAGGTTGAAGAATAAATCCAAGAGTAGCCACACAAGAGTGCAAGAAAAATCTCACAAGTTTTATTGATAATAATCTGAATAATCTACCTAAAAACAAAGAAGATACCCCTTTATATAGAGGGTGATCACGAAATTATCCTTAAATATTAGGAAATAAAGTCCTAAACTACTTTGGACAACAAGTCCAACTAAAATAGGAAAAGGTAAAATTCTAGGAAACCAAAACCAATTCAATCTGGAAAAATAATTCTACCTAACTTAGGGAAAGGAAACTATTATCCTTAACTAACTAGGAAAGCAATAAATATGTCCTAACAAACTAGGAAAATCCCTTTATGGCTGGTGCTTAATTCAGGTGCCTTTAAGGCTGGTGCTTGGACCCCAATCAACCTCCTCTTGGACTTGGACTTGGACCACGAAATGAGTGTAGCACTTAGCTAAATCCTCTACATAATTTTGTAGATCTTGTTCCACCATTAGCGCCTTCTTAATCTCCCATTGAAGCCCAATAATCTTGTCTTTCTTCTCCTTAGTTTGAGACCTCGTGAATGGCCTTCTTGGAGCTTCTAAAGCTTTATCCTTGTCCATGAAGCTATCAATATATTTGGGGGCTACAGGACGAGATCTTGGGGGTGTGTACAGACTCCGCAGGGTCTCCTTTAGCCCAAACGCAATATAATCATCACATTCGTTGCGGCGTGCAGCCCGATCCATACTCAGTCCACAATATGCATATGAGTCACGTAACAGATTCAATTAATTTCCCAATTTCCAATTTATTAAGAAGAATATACTTTAGATATTTAACTTCAGGAAAAATGACTTAGCATTTCATAACAGTGATTAAGCACAGGACTGAGATCAATAATTATACAAAGTATGCTATCACAATGATATTCATCCTCTGAGGATGCTACAGATCGGCACAAAGTCCCAAACATGGAAATAAGTCCAGATATATTCAACGCAGAGTCCATTCCAATCATCAATATAGTATTATTCTTTTTTCGGGATGGACCAAGTCATAATCTCCAGTCATAACCAATCCCGCACCAGCCATGGGATGCGAGTCACGCCCTAAATAGCGTCACAATGTGATAAGCCGGAGTTTCAAACCCTCATGCCATCATATATACCAACTATTCACCTCTAACCAGCCGTGGACTCGTCTGCAATGCCTTTTCCTTTTGTATTGACCTCCTCATGCATCAAATCTATTCAAATAACAATGAATACATAAATATGGGTCAAAGAAACACTTAACCCAATAAAAAATACTCTAAAAGTACTAAAATTTACGAAGTTGGTAAAACCCGAGTCTCGGGCCCACTTCTCGAAAAATTCTGAAAATCACATCAACGGATTCCTTATCTCACCACGAGTCTATACATATAAAGTCTATCAAAAAACTAAGCTCAAATGGCCGCTCAAATCCTAAAAATTTGCTTTCAAGAACAAAGCCCTAGTTCTTCAAAACTTCTACCAAATTTCATGAATTTGAATATTGATTCTTCCATAAAATGGTGTTTTCTAGTCAAGAGATTTACCTCCAATCAATAACCATTGAAAATCCTCTTCATATCGCTCAAAAATCTCTCTTGGTGGAGTAAAAATGGTGGAAAAATAATGTGGGTCACGGATATAAGGGTTTTAAAAATTCGGTTAGATTACCGTAGCGACCCCTATGCGATCGCATCACTATCCCTGCGATCGCATAGGACAAAATTTCCAGGCCCTCAATTCCTCTTTTGCGATCGCAGGACAGGCCATGAGATCGCATAACACTGCTTCTTCCTACTACGCGATCGCATTAACACCCACGCGAATGAACTGTACAAGCTCCTCAACCTATGCGATCGCAGACACCTTTACGTGATCGCATAGAGCAAACTTCATCCCCCTCTGACCCTTCTATGCGATCGCATGCATACATACATGATCGCATAGAGGAAAATTCCTCTGCACTTTCTGCTGCAGTTTTCATGTTTAAAACTTCCCGTTAGCCATCTGAAATCACCCCGAGGCCCTCGGGACCTTGACCAAATGTGCAGATATGTTCTATTACTTCATTCAAACTTGCTCGTAACATAAAAACACTATCATAAACATCAAAACACTAAATTTACATCAAATTCAAGCCTAAGTTAAACTAAAACTTCTAAAACTAACATTTGATCTATAACCCGACCTAAAAACCTCCGAATGACTTAAAACTTTGCACGCATATCCAAAATCATCTAACAGAGCTACTGGAACTCTCAAAATTCCATTCCGACCCTCGGATCAAAATCTCACCTACCATCCGGAATTCGCCAAAATCCAACCTTAGCCAATTCAAGCTCAATATCTACACCGGACCTCCGAATTCAATTCCGATTGCTCTCCTAAGTCATAAATCATCCCTCAAAACTAGTCGAATCATCAAAAATCCATTCCGAGCTTTCTAACTCATCGGTCAATATTCGGTTGACTTTTCCAAACTAACCTTCCCATAAAGAGGTTTGTTGCCTCATTTCTAACCGAATTCTACCCGATTTACTTCAAATCCTCCAAACACATATAATGAAAGTATAAAATGGGGAAAACGGAGTGGTAACTCCGGTAACGACGGATCGGTTCGTTACATCCTCCCCAACTTAAACAAACTCTCGTCCTCGAGCGTATCGAGAGTGGTTCTACAAGCCAACCAGTAGCTGAATGATCTTACCAACCATATATCCGGGGTGATCCCTCATCACCCTATCTCGCATAAACCCGATACACATTACAGCCGAACTTTCATAGTCCATTTAATCCATAAACCAAACCATAAACCATGTCGCACTATCTGAAAATCATACATAAGATCAAAAATTCACATATGTACTCGGAGTAAGCCCAAACCAGCTGTAATAGCCCATACTTGCACCCTAAGGTGGAAACATATGATATACTACCTAAACCAAACACTTGGAACCATAGCTTCTATTCACAGCAGTTGTCCCCAGCAACCAATTACTGGCAGAGAACCTCTTATTAGCTGAAGTCGTATTCCCACACTTTCCTATACTGCCAACGATGAATGAAACACGCTATAAACCGTAATCATCTCTCGGATCAACCATTCATGAAACCACTTCCCTTGACTGATATCACAACAGATTTCCGGGTCAAACCTCAATATTATCTTCCTAACAAGGTGAGATCAAATCTGTCCGTATTCATTAATGAACCCAACGATCACCTCGAATCCAACACCACTCCGGTGATATGATACCTCAATACAAGTCTAACCCATATCTTGCATAATACACACACCAGTAAGAAACGATCTGAACACACTCAAATCATAATAAATGACTCATTTGAAAGAGTTGTACCTCAAGCTCATCAATGCCATTACAATACAAGGTTGAGACCTCGTCTCACATCATAGAAATAGAATACCTGAATCTACTCCGAAAGGTCATAACTCTCGTAGCCTCACTACAATGCGTGATCCTATCCCAACACCGTTACACCTGAAGCACCCCAAGCCGCTATGCTCAAAATCAACAACCACGCACATTTGATGTCCGAAACTAATACAATTCATTACACCCACGGTGAAACAGAGAACACACAACACACAACCAGATAGACCATAACTAATGCTCCATACACTAAGCAACACTCAATTACTCCTTCGGCTCGACTTTTTCTATGAATTCTCAATGGAACCACACCATATGTGCCCATAACTAACAAATCACAATGTCTCACAACATCGAAAACAACTCATAGTTTTCCTCAGATCGCTAACAAGCTCAATAATGATAGACTCAACCTATTCCTCAACAGTACAACTCAGGGTCAACCAAGCTAACTCAAGCTAAATTCGTAGCCATATCGGCCTGCCAACGAACTCATAACCAAGAAGCCTGAAAATATTTCTTCCACTTCCATAACTTTTACCGAAGGCACCAAATAAATACCAAAATCGAGAGTCTCACCCGGTTACCTGCCCGGCCACATGAAATGCATCAAAAAAGTCCTTCAATAACGGAACGGAGTCAATGATAGCAACCTCTGCACCGACATCTATCACAAATGCCCAATTAAGAAAGTAGTCCTTCACAGCTGTCCGTTGGTTCTTTGAAATATAAATCACTCTGCTAAAACATATTCTAACGCACTTCACCACCTAACCCGTGGCATTTCTGGCATAGCCCCTAATGCAATAGTTCAAACTCACCCAACATTAAGACAACCAGTCCGAATTCCAACATCACATCCAAAATATAACATACCAGCAAATAAAGATCCACCACCACAACATAGCCTGTACATCAGAACTCCATATAATACACAAATCATCATACCTGATCCTAGTTTCTACCATGCAATACACACACACACTTGATACTCCTATATTCCACAGTAGATACTCAATATTTACCTGTGCTAGCAAGCAAACCCGAATAACACTAGTGGAACCAACAAGAACATGCCACAATACTACTGAAATATCATTAGTTTAATCACATTACCTTTTTCTAAAACACATACTCACGTCAAATCACTTCCACTTAGCAATACCATCTTCCCTAATCATCTGAAGCTCTCTTATCTAATCACTTAGAAGGAATCACTACACATCCCATGCTCTGCATGACATACACATGCCTTGTGCAAATTCTTATAATGCTGACATGACGGATGAGATCCGTATACATTTTTAGCCACCGACGGGACAACAATTTATTATTTTTATACTCTTGGTAAGAACTATCACCTCATTCTAAGTCAAACTATGGTTTTAGCTCTTTACTTTACTTCATATACTCGGATTGCACTGATCCTGAATTTAATGATCTCGTCTCACTCAGTATGAACTGCTCGGGCAATAAGCCACTCCAGATATAAGTAAATGTCTCATATGACGCCCCAATGTGCCAATGGGTTACCATACAATACTGAAAGGACACAACTGATGCGCCATTCACCGAGAAACACCCAATAAGGACTTTCCTTTGGAAACCAAAAAGCAGGCATACAAAGTAGCATATGGAAGATTGTTCTCAACATCACACTGTTGCGGTGTGCAACCCGATCCGGATAACATACCCATGGTAGTGTGCCACCCGATCCACACAAATATCTCACATAGGGAGATGCACGTCGTGCCAAATTTTCTCATTATAACAAAATACCGAGTGTCGGTCGTATGCATGCTAAGTGCATGATAATATCTCTGAGGTACATATATCATTATAAGCTACAAAACTCAAGCACAACTGAGGTGTGATATACAATCGAAATTTCAACAGCCAAGTTGCTCATATAACATCATTCCTACATGGATTCTTAACATGTAGACACTTTCTCGAATTGTCTCATAACTCACCCAGCTCAATGCATCACAAAGCGAAATATCTGACAAAGAAACATCAACCTAACTACTCCTCCACGAGGACCACATTACAAAAATGCACACATCTAGCCTGATATAGAGCCATTATTCTCATTAAATCTATCAACCGACTTCAAGCTGATTCTGATCCAATGAACTAGTTTGACAACCTTTCAAGGGTCCATAATAACTCTGTTTTTCTCATAACACACAAGACAAACCATCATAATCGGAGTAATCCTCCCTAGTTCACAACCCAATACTCCAAGTGCCTTCCAGGCATGAATTCCTCAATTTAACAACACTATCATAACCTTCATACTTGGTTTACATCTTTAATCAATCAAGTGATCACATGTCACACTTATAAAATCTTCCAGTGGAATACACTCCCACAACCTACCACAACAATATCTGGAGCATACCTCCAAACCACTGGTCGTACTAACTCTATAAAGCGATCAATAATCACTAACCAGGATGCAACACCTCTCTCAGGTGACGCTAAAGACAATACCAATTTATCTTAACCATCGAAACTTCTTTCCTGCTCATCCGATCTCTTGACATCTTGTCAAAAATTTTCCTTCACTCATGTCATTCTCAGCTCAATTTCTGCAGTTAGAACTGGTTCGCCAGCATACATGAAATTAGAACTAACGTAATATATAACCGTACAATCAGCTAATCAACAACAACCTCCCCAACTTAGCTCGAAGCCATATATCGCAACTCATTACTCTATTGATGTTGTAATACCATGGTGTCGTAAGACCATGGTGAGATTAAACTCACTCTTTCATAAGCTTGTGGAAACACAAATCATCTGGAATTTTAACTTTTCTGCATTTTCTAGCATTCACTCACATAACGGTTAAGCCTACTCTCTAGGCGACCAAATTTTTTACTAAGTCCCAAATTTTTTTTCCAAAAATTTTGGCAGAGTTTCGATTGTAATTGGGCCTATCCACCTGCCATAGAATCACCAAAATCATCCTAATAACACGGCTAAAACTCGACAAAACATCACAACGTATATCAACAACATTAAATATCAATACTACCTATATTATATTACCAAAATTGATACATGGACATGCATTGCACCTATTTGAATCATGACACATAGAAAATACCTTTCAATTGCACATGAGATCTTCTAACATACACATAAGGATCATACCACTTAAGGACACCCCGCAAGAGATATCCCACCTACCTCGCCTCAATTCAGTATTTCAGCATGCCTTCCACCATCATATATGTTACACGGTCATATAATCTTTCTGGGTCTGAACTTAACCCGTAATGTGTTATGTACTTTGCTCCCAACTGGGGAACTGAAAAGATTTTCCACGCACCCACAACTCAGGGCAACACATCCAATCACAAGTGAAATAAAACACTTAATGGTCCATCTATCATCTAGAAGTCCTTCTTCGACACTTCCAAGTCATATAGACATACCATCAAACATCGATACACTCTTCACATAGCTATCTAGCTGACATTCCCACAGTGTTATGTTGTAAAAACATGTTTTACGATTTTATATCGGTGTTAGAGTCTATCGGGTGAGTTAGGAGTGAATTGGATTGAAAATGAGGCATATAGCCTTTTTGAAAGAAACTTGAATAAGGAAAGTCAACCCGGAGTTGACTATTTAGCTAGAGGGCTCGGAATCGGATTCTGATGATTCGGTTAGTTCCGGGAGGTGATTTGTGACTTAGGGGAGCGATCGAATTTGGAGGCCCGGTGTAGAAATAGGCTTGAATTGGCTAAGGTTGAATTTTGGCGAAATCCGAACGGTAGGTGAGATTTTGATCTAGGAGTCGGAATGGAATTCCGACAGTTGCAGTAGCTCCGTTAGGTGATTTTGGATGTGCTGCAAAATTTTAGGTCATTCGGACGTCGTTTGGTCGGGTTTTTGATTGAATGTGTAATTCGGAATGTTTTAAGGAATTTAGGCTTGAATTTGATGTGAATTATGGGTTTTGGTGTTATTAGACGTGTTTTGAAGATTGGAGCAAGTTCGAATAAGGTATTAAGATGTGTTGGTGTGTTTGGATGAGGTCCCGGGGCCTCGGGGTGTTTTCGGATGGTTAAACGGGAGAAAAATGTGGAAAATTGCAGACTTGTGTTCTGGTTCTGTGGTTTTCGCTCCTGCGGAAATGGGGGCGCATGAGCGAGTCCGCAGGAGCGGACAAGAAGGCGCAGAAGCGGGATAGACCGCTGAAGCGGAGCCTGGTCCGCAGGAGCGGCTTCGCTGGTGCGAGAGGTCGATCGCAGAAGCAGTCCTGAGCCGTCTTGGGAAAATCCGCAGAAGCGGAGGTTTGATCGCATAAGCGAGTCCGCTTAAGCGGACTCTTGGTCGCAGAAGCGGATCATTCCGCAGAAACGGACTTATTTCCGCAGAAGCGGATGCGCAGGGTCGGTTCCTTGATCGCTGGTGCAGAAATGGCCAAAAGGGCCTGGGTTCGCAGAAGCGACCCTCTGGTCGCGGATACAGACTCGTAGGAGCGGAATTTTATCCGCAAAAGCGAAAATCGCTGTGAGTTAAGTGTATTAGAAGTTAGAAAAATTTCAGAAACATTTCACACATTTGGGTCTCGGCTTTAGAGGCGATTTGGGCGATTTTGAAGAGAAACTCAAGGGAAATCATCAGGTAATCAACTATGGACTTAAACTATGATTAGTATTGGTAATATTATGCAATTATATCATGAAAATGGAGGAATTTGGGGTAATTTATGGAGGATTTATCCCTAGGCTTGAACTTTAGAAAATCAAGGTTTTGAATGGCCAAATGGAGTACGAATTTGGTAAAATTGATATGCTTAGACTCGTATCGAGATGAGGGTTCCGAATATGTGACTTTTGTAATTTTTCGGCAAGCGTACCGAAAGTCGGGTTTTGACAACTTTGGGAATTTTGATGTAAATCGAGTTGTATTGATTGGGTGTCGTCCCATTGGCCTAATTTGTTGTATTTCTACTGTATTTGATCAGATTCTACGCGTGCGGAGCTTGATTCTCGTGGCAAGGGCATTGCGGAGTAGTCGTCGCGCTGTATTGAGGTGAGTAATAGATGTGGGTGATGACGAGCGGGTTCGAAACCCCGGTATACCACTTTGTGACGCCGTATAGCGGCGAGACACGCACACTCTTGAGAGTGCGGGGTCGATCATGAACTGGAGACTATATATTAGTCCGACCTGTTGATACTGTATTATTGGCTATTCTCGAGCCGTTGAACCCCCTTCTTGGGCGGTTGAGTATACTTGTGGGCCGTGAGCCGGTTATTGGATCCCGCGAGGATCGTTATCATTGTCTTATCATATAGACATGCTAGTTTACTACTAGTCCGCAACTATTTCTGTTATTATGCTAATTCCAATCTCTGGAACTTGATATTACTGTTTTCCAACCGAAAAATGATAAAAAGAGTTTTCAAAAACTACTTTTGAGCCTGCGAGGCTGTATCTGCATATTAGCTGACTAGTAGTGGATCGGGCTGCGCGCCGCAGCGAGATGTATATGTTGGATCGGGCTGCACGCCGTAGTTAATCTCTATGAGATGTGCTTGGGCTGTAGGAGCCCCTCCGGAGTCTGAACCCCCACAGTGAGCATGGGTACCCAAAATTGGAGTCGGGCTACGCGCCGTAGCGGTCATATCATGCATTGCATTGCATTTAGCTACATCTGCTAGTCTGTTATGCTATTTATTGGTAATTGTTGGCACAGGTACAGTGAATATTGATTCTATGACAGGGTAGCCGATTATAGTTTTACATAGTGCTTTATTGCGGATTTCTTATCTGCGCTGTCTTACCCTTGTTTATTACCACTGAGTCTGGCAGTACTCATTTTACTCCCCGCACCTTGTGTGCAGATCCAGGTACCTCTCAGCAGTGATCCAGTAGCTGTGCGAGGCGACATTTGTGGGATATACGAGGTAGCTGCAGAGTCCGCAGGACCCGATATTCCTTCCTACTGTCTTTTGATTTTGTATTGACATTTCTTTCCGCACTTGGTATCTTGTAAACCTTTATACACTCATGTTCAGTAGAGGCTCATGACTCTTGACCCTTCGGTCTATGGGAGTTAGTATATTTTGGGACTTGGTTCCCCGTTTTCGTTATATGTATCGTCGTTGCTTCGTGATTTAAAATGCTTAAATGGGATAAAGAGAGCTTCTAGCTCCGTTGTTGATATTGATTGATCAGGCTGGCTTAGCAATGTGCTGGGCGCCATCACGACCGGATTTGGGGTCGTGACAAGTTGGTATCAGAGCCTAGGTTTACTAGGCCTCATGAGTCTTGAGCCGGTTAGTAGAGTCTTGTGGATCGGTACGGGGACGCCTGTACTTATCCTCGGGAGGCTGCGAACCTTTAGGAAAACTTCACTTTTCTTGAACTCGGTCGTGCGATCTTGTTGTTCTGAGAACTGAACTTCTATATTCTATTCTCTCGCAGATGGCGAGAACGCGAGCATCGGGACGAGGTGGACGACCTCCATTGCCACCTGTTAGAGGCCGTGGGCGCGGTCGTGCTAGAGGTAGAGGTAGGGCGGCCGAGGCAGTGCCAGCTGACCCGCCCGTTGTACCGGTTCAGGAGCAGCCCCCAGTGGTTGATTCTCCAGCATCCCCAGTTCAGGCCCAGACTGTATCTATTGCTATTCCTGGTCTTCAGGAGACTCTTGCTCAGATATTATCGGTGTGTTCCGGTTTGGCTCAGGTAGTCTCAGCTACTGCTACTGCAGCGACATCTCAGACAGGGGGTGGTCAGCAGACCCCTGCAGCTCGCACACCTGACCCGGTTGTTCAGGGACTTCAGACGCCAGAGGCGGTCCCCGCTCAGGTGGTTGCACCGGTTATTCCTCCAGCTGCACCAGCTCCAGCTCCAGAGCATATGGTTCAGGTTATGCCCGATGACGAGCAGCGTCGTCTTGAGAGATTTGGTAGACTTCAGCCACCCCATTTCAGTGGCGTTGAGGGCGAGGATGCCCGGGGTTTCTTGGATAAGTGTCAGAAGATGCTGCGTACGGCTGGTATTCTTGAGTCCAGCGGAGTTTCATTTACTACATTTCAGTTCACCGGTCCCGCATTTGATTGGTGGGAGGAGTTTGAGAGGCGTAGGCTTGCAAGAGCAACACCTCTCACATGGCAGCAGTTCTCTACTCTCTTTCTAGAGAAATATGTACCTCGGTCTCGTCGCGAGGAGCTACGTCGCCGGTTCGAGTGGTTGATTCAGGGCGACATGTCTGTGACCCAGTATGAGCTTAGATTCACTCGGTTGGCTAGGCATGCCACATGGATGATCCCCACCCGATAGGGAGAGGATCGGGAGGTTCATTGATGGCCTCAACTCCTCTATCCGTATTCTTACGACCAGCGAGCGAGTTCTGTCATCATCTTTTGAGGAGGTTGTCGATATGGCATGCTCCATTGAGGCGGATCGTCGCCGAGAGAGAGAGGAGCGGGAGGCCGAGAGGCCTCGTGGTTCCGCGGTTTCGGTGGTGCTCCATCTAGAGGGCATTCCCGGCGGAGCCAAGGTCGCTCATCTAGACCTTCTCATTCGGGCCGCCCGGAGCAGAGCGGAGGTTCTTATGGTCGTGGTCGACGGGGGTTTCAGCAGGGGTCAGTCATCGCTCGGTGCCCTCCCAGGCCCAGAGTGCAACACCTACTTCTCCAGCACCGGGTGCATGTTATGAGTGTGGTGAGTTTGGCCACATGAGGAGACGGTGCCCTCGACTACGTAGGGGCAGGACTCAGCAGAGGGATCAGCCCTCCTCTTCAGCACCATCTCGGTCTAGTAGAGGTGGAGGTCAGTCTTCTCGTGGTCGCCCCAGGGGCGAGGAGAGATCTGGTGGAGGCCAGGCACGATTCTATGCACTTCCTAACAGGCGTGATGCACTTGCCTCCGATGCAGTGATTACAGGTATCATTTATGTCTGTCACAGAGATGCCTCTGTTCTATTTGATCCAGGATCCACATATTCTTACATGTCCTCTTATTTTGCACATTATTTGGGTGCGACTCGTGGTAGTCTTGATTTGCCTGTTCATGTATCCACCCCCGTGGGTGATACGATTGTTGTGGATCATGTCTATAGATCCTGTGTTATATCTATTGGGGGTCTGGAGACCCAGGCGGATTTGTTATTGTTGGGGATGGTGGACTTTGATGTTATATTGGGTATGGACTGGTTGTCTCCGTACCATGCTATATTGGACTGTCATGCTAAGACAGTTACGTTGGCCATTCCTGGTATTTCTCGGATCGAGTGGCGGGGTTCGACCGATTTCGTCCCTAGCCGTGTTATTTCATTCTTAAAAGCTCGGAAGATGGTTGAAAAAGGGTGTTTATCGTACTTAGCTTTTGTGAGAGATGTGGGAGCTGAGTCTCCTAGCATTGATTATGTACCTATTGTGAGGGATTTCCCAGATGTATTCCCCTCAGACCTGCCGGGCATGCCGCCGGACAGGGATATTGATTTTGGCATTGACTTGGTGCCGGGCACTCAGCCCATATCCATTCCTCCATACCGGATGGCACCAGCTGAGTTGAAAGAACTGAAAGAGCAGCTTCAAGAGCTTCTGGATAAGGGTTTCATCCATCCTAGTGTGTCCCCGTAGGGTGCGCCGGTATTATTTGTTAAAAAGAAAGATGGTTCCATGCGAATGTGTATTGATTATAGGCAATTGAACAAAGTGACAGTGAAGAACAAGTACCCTCTACCGCGCATAAATGATTTGTTTGATCGGTTACAGGGTGCGAGGGTGTTTTCTAAGATCGATCTTCGTTCAGGCTATCACCAGCTGAAGATCAGGGACTCGGATATTATGAAGACTGCATTCAGGACCCGATATGGTCATTATGAGTTTCTTGTGATGTCTTTTGGGCTGACCAACGCCCCAGCAGCATTTATGCATCTGATGAACAGTGTGTTCGGGCCTTATTTGGATTTATTTGTGATTGTGTTCATTGATGACATTCTAGTCTACTCCCGTAGTCAGGAGGAGCATGCTCAGCATTTGAGTATTGTGTTGCAGAGATTGAGGGAGGAGAAGCTATATGCTAAATTCTCCAAGTGCGAGTTTTGGCTCGAGTCCGTAGCATTTCCTGGGACATGTGGTGTCTCGTGATGGTATTCAGGTTGATCAGAAAAAGATAGAGGCGGTGCAGAGTTGGCCTAGACCGTCCTCAGCTACAGAGATCGGGAGTTTTCTTGGCTTGGCGGGGTATTATCGCCGGTTTGTTCAGGGATTTTCATCCATTGCTTCTTCATTGACTAAATTGACTCAGAAGGGTGCACCATTCGTGTGGTCGGATGAGTGCGAGGAGAGCTTTCAGAAGCTCAAGACAGCTTTGACCACGGCTCTAGTGTTAGTATTGCCATCAGCTTCAGGTTCATATACCGTTTATTGTGATGCCTCGAGAGTGGGGCTAGGTTGTGTGTTGATGCAGGAAGGAAAGGTAATTGCTTATGCTTCTCGGCAGTTGAAGCCGCATGAGAAGAACTATCCTGTTCATGACTTGGAGTTAGCCGCCATTGTTCATGCCTTGAAGATTTGGAGGCACTATTTGTACGGTGTGTCTTGTGAGGTGTATACCGACCATCGTAGTCTCCGGCACTTGTTCAAACAGAAAGACCTTAATTTGAGACAGCGGAGATGGCTTGAGTTGCTGAAGGATTATGACATTACTATATTATATCATCCGGGGAAGGCCAATGTGGTGGCCGATGCTTTGAGTCGGAAGGCGGTCAGTATGGGGAGCTTGGCATATATTCCAGCCGAGGAGAGGCCATTTGCTTATGATGTTTAGGTGCTAGCCAATCGGCTAGTGAGGTTAGATATTTCGGAACCCAGCAGGGTATTGGCTTGTGTTGTATCTCGGTCATCTCTATATGATCGTATTCGTGAGCGCCAGTATGATGATCCACATTTGGCTGTCCTGAGGGATAGAGTTCAGCATGATGATGCTAGATATGTCACCATTGATAGTGACGGCGTATTGAGGATGCAGGGCCGGATATGTGTGCCCAATGTTGATGGCCTTCGTGAGTTGATTCTGGAGGAGGCCCATAGCTCGCGGTATTCTATCCATCCAGGAGCCGCGAAGATGTATCAAGATTTGAAACATCACTATTGGTGGAGAAAGATGAAAATGGACATTGTCGGACATGTAGCACGGTGCCTCAACTGTCAGCAGGTTAAGTACGAGCATCAGAGGCCCGGTGGTGTATTTCAGCGCATTGTTATTCCTGAGTGGAAATGGGAGAGGATCACTATGGACTTTGTTACTGGACTCCCTCGGACGGCGAGGAAGTTTGATTCTGTATGGGTGATTGTGGATAGACTGACCAAGTCAGCTCACTTCATTCCAGTTAGTACTACCTACTCATCGGAGCGGTTGGCATCGATCTTTATTCGAGAGATTGTTCGGTTGCATGGAGTCCCGGTGTCTATCATATCCGACAGGGGTACTCAGTTCACTTCTCAGTTTTGGAGAGCATTTCAGCGAGAGATGGGTACGCGGGTTGAGTTGAGTACAGCATTTCACCCCCAGACAGAGGGGCAGTCTGAGCGTACTATTCAGATTTTGGAGGATATGTTGCGAGCTTGTGTGATTGATTTTGGTGGTTCGTGGGATGAGTTCCTACCACTTGCTGAGTTTGCCTACAACAACAGTTATCAGTCGAGTATTCAGATGGCCCCGTATGAGGCATTGTATGGCGGGCGGTGTAGATCCCCCGTGGGATGGTTTGAGCCTGGTGAGGTTAGATTGATAGGGACTGAGTTAGTCCAGGATGCTCTGGATAGAGCAAAGTTGATCCAGGAGAGGCTTCGTACAGCACAGTCTCGTCGGAAGAGTTATGCGGACCGTAGAGTTCGAGAGTTGTCTTTCATGGTTGGTGACAGAGTATTGTTGAAGGTTTCACCTATGAAGGGTGTTATGAGGTTTGGGAAGAAAGGAAAGTTGAGTCCCGGGTACATTGGTCCTTTTGAGATACTTAAGAGGGTTGGAGAGGTGGCATATGAGTTAGCTTTGCCGCCCAGATTTTATCCAGCGTTCATCCAGTATTCCATGTGTCTATGCTTCGGAAGTACATTGGAGATCCGTCTCATGTATTAGATTTGAGCACCATTCAGCTTGATGGTGATCTATCCTATGATGTGGAGCCTATTGCCATTTTGGGACGGCAGGTGAGAAAATTGAGGTCTAAGGAGATTGCATCGGTTAAGGTTCAGTGGAGAGGTCGACCCGTGGAGGAGGCCACTTGGGAGATCGAGCGGGAGATGCGGAGCGGATATCCTCACTTGTTTGAGACTTCAGGTATGTTTCTTGACCCGCTCGAGGACGAGCGTTTGCTTAAGAGGGGGAGAATGTGATGACCCGGCCCGTCGTCACGGGAATTACCACCCCGTTATGTTGTAAAAACATGTTTTACGATTTTATATCGGTGTTAGAGTCTATCGGGTGAGTTAGGAGTGAATTGGATTGAAAATGAGGCATATAGCCTTTTTGAAAGAAACTTGAATAAGGAAAGTCAACCCGGAGTTGACTATTTAGCTAGAGGGCTCGGAATCGGATTCCTGATGATTCGGTTAGTTCCGGGAGGTGATTTTTGATTTAGGGGAGCGATCGGAATTGAATTTGGAGGCCCGGTGTAGAAATAGGCTTGAATTGGCTAAGGTTGAATTTTGGCGAAATCCGAACAGTAGGTGGGATTTTGATCCGGGAGTCGGAATGGAATTCCGACAGTTGCAGTAGCTCCGTTAGGTGATTTTGGATGTGCCTGCAAAATTTCAGGTCATTCGGACGTCGTTTGGTCGGGTTTTTGATTGAATGTGTAATTCGGAATGTTTTAAGGAATTTAGGCTTGCATTTGATGTGAATTATGGGTTTTGGTGTTATTAGACGTGTTTTGAGGATTGGAGCAAGTTCGAATAAGATGTTAAGATGTGTTGGTGTGTTTGGATGAGGTCCCGGGGGCCTCGGGGTGTTTCGGATGGTTAAACGGGAGAAAATGTGGAAAATTGCAGGTTTTGACTCTGGTTCTGTTGTTTTCGCTCCTGCGGAAATGGGACCGCAGGAGCGATTCTGCAGGAGCGGACAAGAAGGCGCAGAAGCGGGATAGACCGCTGAAGCGGAGACTGGCCCGCAGGAGCGGCTTCGCTGAAGCGAGTGGGCGATCGCAGAACCGGTCCTGAGGCGCGATGGGGAGGTCCGCAGAAGCGGGTGGTTGATCGCGGAGGCGAGTCCGCCGGAGCGGACTCTTGATCGTAGAGGCGGAAAATTTCCGCAGAAGCGGATGCGCAGGGGCGGTCCTTGGATCGCTGGTGCGGAAGTGGCCAAAAGGGCCTGGGTTCGCAGAAGCGACCAAAAGGTCGCAGAAGCGGTTCCGCAGGGGCGGAATTTTATCCGCAGAAGCGAAAATCGCTGTGAGTTAAGTGTATCCGAAGTTAGAAAAATTTCAGAAACATTTCACACATTTGGGTCTCGGCTTTAGAGGCGATTTGGGCGATTTTGAAGAGAAACTCAAGGGAAATCATCGGGTAATCAACTATGGACTTAAACTATGATTAGTATTGGTAATATTATGCAATTATATCATGAAAATGGAGGAATTTGGGGTAATTTATGGAGGATTTAGCCCTAGGCTTGAACTTTAGAAAATCAAGGTTTTGAATGGCCAAATGGAGTCCGAATTTGGTAAAATTGATATGATTAGACTCGTATCGAGATGAGGGTTCCGAATATGTGACTTTTGTAATTTTTCGGCAAGCGTACCGAAAGTCGGGTTTTGACAACTTTGGGAATTTTGATGTAAATCGAGTTGTATTGATTGGGTGTCGTCCCATTGGCCTAATTTGTTGTATTTCTACTGTATTTGATCAGATTCTACGCGTGCGGAGCTTGATTCTCGTGGCAAGGGCATTGCGGAGTAGTCGTCGCGCCGTATTGAGGTGAGTAATAGATGTGGGTGATGACCGGCGGGTTCGAAACCCCGGTATACCACTTTGTGACGCTGTATAGCGGCGAGACACACACACTCTTGAGAGTGCGGGGTCGATCATGAACCGGAGACTATATATTAGTCCGACCTGTTGATACTGTATTATTGGCTATTCTCGAGCCGTTGAACCTCCTTCTTGGGCGGTTGAGTATACTTGTGGGCCGTGAGCCAGTTATTGGATCCCGCGAGGATCGTTATCATTGTCTTATCATATAGACATGCTAGTTTACTACTAGTCCGCGGCTATTTCTGTTATTATGCTAATTCCAATCTCTGGAACTTGATATTACTGTTTTCCAACCTGAAAAATGATAAAAAGAGTTTTCAAAAACTACTTTTGAGCCTGCGAGGTTGTATCTGCATATTAGCTGACTAGTAGTGGATCGGGCTGCGCGCCGCAGCGAGATATATATGTTGGATCGGACTGCACGCCGCAGGAATATCTCTATGAGATGTGCTTGGGCTGTAGGAGCCCCTCCGGAGTCTGAACCCCCACAGTGAGCACGGGTACCCAAAATTGGAGTCGGGCTACGCGCCGTAGCGGTCATATCATGCATTGCATTGCATTTAGCTACATCCGCTAGCTGTTATGCTATTTATTGGTATTTGTTGGTACAGGTACAGTGAAGATTGATTCTATGACAGGGTAGCTGATTATAGCTTTACATAGTGCTTTATTGCGGATTTCTTATCCGCGCTGTCTTACCCTTGTTTATTACCACTGAGTCTGGCAGTACTCATTTTACTCCCTGCACCTTGTGTGCAGATCCAGGTACCTCTCAGCAGTGATCCAGTAGCTGTGCGAGGCGACATCCGTGGGATATACGAGGTAGCTGCAGAGTCCGCAGGACCCGATATTCCTTCCTACCGTCTTTTGATTTTGTATTGACATTTCTTTCCGCACTTGGTATTTTTGTAAACCTTTATACACTTACGTTCAGTAGAGGCTCATGACTCTTGACCCTTCGGTCTGTGGGAGTTAGTATATTTTGGGACTTGGTTCCCCGTTTTCGTTATATGTATCGTCGTTGCTTCGTGATTTAATATGCTTAAATGGGCTAAAGAGAGCTTCTAGCTCCGTTATTGTTATTGATTGGTCAGGCTGGCTTAGCAAAGTGCTGGGCGCCATCACGACCGGGTTTGGGGTCGTGACAATAGGTCCAATGACATCCATACCCCAAGCAACAAATGGCCATGGCAGTTCAAAACACTTGCTCACATAATCAACACCTTGGTGCTTAAGCCATAAGCAAGGATCCGGCCTCAAGTCATCCATACTGTCCCAATATACTCACAAGGATTAGTTCCCGCCCCTTGATTGGGGAATCACAAGCCATCAAGGCACATATACTACTGAGCGCTCGCGTGCGCATATAGACATGTGGAAGGAATTTCAAAAATTATATCTCAAGCTGAATCAAGTACGCACGATAAGAATTCCAAGAAAGTGAAGTTTTCCTAAAGGTTCTGCAGCCCCTCGAGGATAAATACGAACCTTTAAACCAACCTGAACTAAATTGGCGCATTTTCTTCCCAAATAAAGTTTTAGGAAATTTGAGATCTGGTTGTGTCACGACCCAAACCCGGCCGTGATGGCGCCCAACCCTAAAGCTAGGCAAGCTAGACCAATAGTCGCTCTCAAATCAACCGTAAATTTCAAAACCGACAATTCAAGGAGAATATAATAGTTTTAGAATAATAATCCAATATTTATAGAAGAATAATACTGACAAATACGAAGTCCGATAAAAACACTCCCAAAAAATCTGGGGTCATGAGTCTAGAGCTTCTAAAACAAACTGGATAATAAAATTTATACGAGAGTAACCCTTAACCTGGAGACAGTTTATTTATAGTATACAACAACAACAACAACACTACCCAGTATAGTCCCACAAGGTGGGGTCCGGGGAGGGTAATATGTAGACAAGCCTTACCCCTACCCAAAAGGGTAGAGAGGCTGTTTCCAATCGACCCTCGGCTTAGAGAAGGAAAGGGAAAACAACAACAAAAACAAAAACAAAAGAGCATTAGTAATTCCGGCAGAAATCGCATAAATAGTTATCTAAACATAAGAATTATACATAAAATGACATGCAATAACATCAAACAGTAGCTACCATAAATAACTACCATAAGGGGGACACAATCCAATGCACGAATCATCTATGAGTCGCCCTGACAAGCCTCACCCAACCCCGGGAAAGGAGTACAAAAAATTCTAGGAGCCCCTATCCTACAACCCTAATACTAGACCTCCAGACTTTTCTATCAAGGGCCATGTCCTCGGAAATATGCATCCTAGCCATGTCATGCCTAATCACCTCTCCCCAATACCTCTTAGGCCTCCCTCTGCCTCTCCTCACGCCGACCACCGCCAGTCGTTCACAACTTCTCACCGGGGCATCAGGACTTCTCCTCCGCACATGCCCGAACCACCCGAGCCTCGCTTCACGCATCTTCTCATCCACCGGGGCCACCCCCACCTTCTCTCGAATAACTTCATTCTTAATCTTATCTAACCTGGTGAGTCCACACATCCACCCGAGCATCCTCATCTCCGCAACCTTCATTCTCTGAACATGAGAGTTCTTCACCGGCCAGCACTCCGCCCCATACAACATGGCAGGTCTAACCACAGCTCTATAAAATTTTCCCTTGAGTTTCAGTGGCACTTTCTTGTCACACAGGACTCCCGATGCAAGCCTCCACTTCGACCATCCCGCTCCTATACGATGAGTGACATCCCCGTCAATCTCTCCGTCCCCCTGAATCACCGACCCAAGATATCTGAAACTGTCCCTCTTAGCGATGACCCGAGCTCCAATCATTACGTCCCTACCTACTTCGCTCGGCTCGGCGCTAAACTTGCATTCCAGGTATTCGGTCTTAGATCTGCTTATTTTGAAACCCTTAGACTCGAGAGTCTGTCTCCATACTTCTAGCCTCTCATTCACACCGACCCTCGTCTCGTCTATCAATACTATGTCATCGGCAAATAGCATGCACCAAGGCACATCCCCCTGAATATGTCGGGTTATAGCATCCATCACCAAGGCAAACAAGAGAGGGCTAAGCGCCGATCCTTGATGGAGCCCCATAACCACCGGGAAATGGTCTGAGTCACCGCCCACCGTCCTAACCCTAGTCTTAGCTCCATCGTACATGTCCTTGATTACTGTGATGTAGGCTTCCGGCACGCTCTTCGCCTCCAGGCACCTCCATAGCACCTCCCTTGGGACCTTGTCATACGCCTTCTCCAAGTCGATAAACACCATGTGCAAGTCCTTTTTCTTATCCCTGAACTGTTCCACCAATCTCCCTGACAAGGCGGATAGCTTCTGTAGTGGAGCGACCCGACATGAAACCAAACTGGTTTACCGATATAGATGTCATCTCCCTCACCCTCGCCTCGATCACCCGCTCTCAGACCTTCATGGTGTGACTTATTAATTTGATACCCCTATAGTTGTTGCAACACTGGATATCCCCTTTGTTTTTGTACAAGGGCACCACCGTACTCCACCTCCACTCCTCCGGCATCCTTTTAGTCCCGTAGATCGCATTGAACAACCTAGAGAGTCACTCCACTCCTGACCTACCCATGCATTTCCAGAACTCCACCGGGATCTCGCCAGGCCCGGTCGCTCGGCCCCTACTCATCCTTCGCAAAGCCCCTATGACCTCATCCACCCTACGCCTGCAGTACCCAAGGTCTCTATGGTTCTCTGAATGCCCCAGCTCCCCAAGCTCTATGTTTCGATCCCCTTCCTCGTTAAGAAGATCTCGAAAGTACGTCTGTCACCTCTGCTTGACCTGAGACTCACCCATCAAAACTCTACCATCCTCGTCCTTGATGCACCGAACTTGGTCCTGCAAACGTCAAGCAGCTACCTTAAAACCTCTGATAAGCTCTAGAAACAAGGACTGCTCAGCTAATCCTTCGGTGTACCTGAATCTACACACAAGGTGCGGGGAGTAGGGGTGAGTACTACCGACTCAATGTGTAATAAGCACATAAAATGTCTGAACATACTCAGTCCACAATATGCATATGAGTCACATAACAGTTTCAATTTATTTTCCCAATTTTCAATTCATTAATAAAAATATAATTTAGTTATTTACTTCAGAAAAAGTGACTTAGCATTTCATAATGGCGATTAAACACATGACTGAGATCAATAATTTTACAAATCATGCTATCACAGTGATAATCATCCTCTGAGGGTAATACAGATTGGCACAAGGCCCCAAATATGGCTATAAGCCCAGATATATTCAACACAGGGTGCGTATCGGTCGCCAATATAGAAATATTCTTGTTCGGGATAGATTAAGTCACAATCCCCAATAATAACCAATCTCGCACCTGCCATGGGGTGCGAGTCACGCCCTACAATAGCGTCACAATGTGATAAGTCGGGGTTTCAAACCCTCGGGCCATCATATAAACCAACTACTCACCTCTAACCGACCGTAGACTGGTCTGCAATGCCTTTTCCTTTTGTACCGACCTCTTCGCGCGTCGAATCTAGTCAAAACCACAGCGAATACATAAATATGGGGCAAAGAAAAATAACCCAATCAAAAATACTCGAAAAGTACAATAATTCACGAAGTTGGTAAAACCCGAGCCATGGGCTCACTTCTCAAAAAATTTCAAAAATTATACCAACAGATTCCTCGTTTCGCTACGAATCCGTACTTATAAAATTTATCGAAAATGGAGTTCGAATGGCCTTTTAAATTCCAAAAATTTGTTTTCAAGAACAAAGCCATAGTTCTTTATAATTTCTACCCAATTTTATGAATTTGAGTGTTGATTATTGTATAAAATGATGTTTTCTAGTCAAGAGACTTACCTCCAAGCAATACCCATTGAAAACCCTCTTCAAATCACTCAAAAAGCTCCCTTGATGGAGTATAAATGGTGGAAAAATAATATGGGTCGCGGATATAAGGGTTTTAGAAATTCTGTCAGATTACTGTAGCAACCCCTATGCGATCGCATCACTACCCCTACGATCGCATAGGGCCAAAATTTCCAGGCCCTCAATTCCTCTTATGCGATTGCAGGACATGCCATGTGATCGCATAGCACTGCTTCTTCCTACTACGTGATCGCAATAACACCAACGCAACCGCATTGTACAAGCTTCTCAACCTATATGGTCATAGACACCTTTACGCGATCGCATAGAGCAAATCTTCACCCCTTCAGAACCTTCTATGCGATCGCATACATACTTACGCGATTGCATAGAGTAAAATTTCTCTACAATTTTTTGCTACACTATTCATGTTCAAAATTCCCGTTAGCCATCTGAATTCACCCCGAGGCCCTCGGAACCTCAACCAAATGCACAGATATGTTCTATTACTTCATTCGAACTTGCTCGTAACATTAAAACACTATCATAAACACCAAAATCATTGAATTACCACGGATTCAAGCCTAAGTTAAACTAAAACTTCTGAAACTTGTATTTGATCTAAAACCCGACCTAAACACCTCCGAATGACCTAAAATTTTGCAAGCATATCCAAAATCACCTAACGGAGCTACTGCAACTCTCGAAATTCCATTCCAACCCTCGGATCAAAATCTCACCTACCAACCAAAATTCAGCAAAATCCAACCTAGCCAATTTAAGCCTAATTATGCCTCGGACCTTCAAATTCAATTTCGATTGCGCTCCTAAGTCACAACCATCCCCCGAAACTAGTTGAATCATCAGAAATACATTCTGAGCCTTCTAACTCATAAGTCAGCATTTGGTTGACTTTTCCAAACTAACATTCTCATAAAGAGACTAATTATCTCATTTCTAACCGAACTCTATCCGAATTACTTCAAATTCTCCAAACACATGGAATGAAACATATAGAGGCATAAAACGGGGAAAATGAGGCGATAACTTCCGTGACGACGGGTTGGGTCGTTACAAAAGTAGTCCAATATAGTCCTAATTATACAAATAGTCCTAATTAATTCTTATCAGTACTTATTCAAAATAAATATTGCAGCTAAGTATCAATGCTAGTAATGACTTAGCGCAAATTCAAGTAGAAACTAAGCACTCCATCATAATTTGAATCCAAAGGTTGTTCATACACATTGAGTCAAGCTTCCAGATCAAAAATGTACCCGGAGGTTACAATGCAATAAGAAGAAGAGTGAATCAGCATGCAGTAATGAGCAAGCAATTAAACCAAAGCAACATGATCAACTTCAACCCCAACACAATGTCAAAACACCCAGGAATGATTTGTTCACAATTTTTACCCAATTTTATGAATTTGAGTGTTGATTCTTCCATAAAATGGTATTTTCTAGTCAAGAGACTTACCTCCAATCAATACCCATTGAATACCCTCTTCAAATCTCTCAAAAAGCTCTTTTGGTGGAGTAAAATAATGTGGGTTGCGGATATAAGGGTTTTAAACATTCTGTCAGATTATTGTAGCGACCCCTATGCGATTGCATCACTACCCCTGCGATCGCATAGGACAAAATTTCCAGGCCCTCAATTCCTCTTATGCGATCACAGGACAGTCCATGCGATCTCATAGCACTGTTTCTTCCTACTACGTGATCGCATTAACACCTACGCGACCGCACTGTACAAGCTCCTCAACCTATGCAATCACAGACACCTTTACGCGATCGCACAGAGAAAATCTTCACCCCCTCAGAACCTTCTATGCGATCGCAGATATACCTATGCGGCCGCCTAGAGAACAACAGCTGACTGCAATTTACTGCTGCAATTTCATGATCAAAACTTGCCCGTTAGCCATCCGAAATGATCTCGAGACCTCCGGGACCTCAACCAAAGCCATCAATACGTCACATTAGTTCATTCAAACTTGCTCGTAACATAAAAACACCATCGTAAACATCAAAATCTCCATTTTCACACGGATTCAAGCCTATCTTTAAAAAACTTCCGAAACTAACATTTGATCTAAAACCCGACCTAAACACCTCCGAATGACTTGAAACTTTGCACGCATATCAAAAATCACCTAACGGAGCTACTGCAACTCTCAAAATTTCATTCCGACCCTCGGATCAAAATCTCACATACCATCCAGAATTCGCCAAAATTCAACCTTAGACAATTCAAGCCTAAAACTACACCGGACCTCCAAATTCAATTCCAATTGCGCTCCTAAGTCACAAATAATCCCCCGAAACTAGTCAAATTATCGAAAATCCATTTGATCCCTCTAACTCATAAGTCAACATTCGGTTGACTTTTCCAAACTAACCTTCTCACAAAGAGACTAATTGTCTCATTTCTAACCGAACTCTATCTGAATTACTTCAAATTCTCCAAACACATATAATGAAACCTATAGAGGCATAAAACGGGGAAAATGAGGCGATAACTTCCGTGACGACGGGTTGGGTCGTTACAAAAGTAGTCCAATATAGTCCTAATTATACAAATAGTCCTAATTAATTCTTATCAGTACTTATTCAAAATAAATATTGCAGCTAAGTATCAATGCTAGTAATGACTTAGCGCAAATTCAAGTAGAAACTAAGCACTCCTACATTATTTGAATCCAAAGGTGTTCATACACATTGAGTCAAGCTTCCAGATCAGAAATGTACCCGGAGGTTACAATGCAATAAGAAGAAGAGTGAATCAGCATGAAGTTGAGAGCAGTTAAACCAAAGCAACATGATCAACTTCAACACCAACACAATGTCAAAACACCCAGGAATGTTTGTTCACAATTTCTACCCAATTTTATGAATTTGAGTGTTGATTATTCCATAAAATGGTATTTTCTAGTCAAAAGACTTACCTCCAATCAATACCCATTGAAAACCCTTTTCAAATAGCTCAAAAAGCTCTCTTGATGGAGTAAAATAATGTGGAGATAATGTGGGTCGCTGATATAAGGGTTTTAAACATTCTGTCAGATCACTGTAGTATGCGATTGCATCACTACCCCTGCGATCGCATAGGACAAAATTTCCAGGCCCTCAATTCCTCTTATGCGATCACAGGACAGTCCATGCGATCTCATAGCACTGCTTCTTCCTACTACGTGATCTTATTAACACCTGCGCGATCGCATTGTACAAGCTCCTCAACCTATGCGATCACAGATACTTTTACGCGATCGCATATAGCAAATCTTCACCCGCTCACTCCGTCCCCTGTCTATCCGATCGCATAGAGTAAAAATCTTCTGCAATTTCTTCTGCATTAAGCATGCTCAAATTTGCACGTTGGCCATCCGAATTCACCCCGAGACCCCCGGGACCTCAACCAAAATTACCAACATATTTTATTACTTCATTCTAACTTGCTCGTAACATAAAAACACTCGCATAAACATCAAAATCATCGAATTATAACAGATTCAAGTCTAGGTTAAACTAAAACTTTCGAAACTTGCATTTGATCTAAAACCCGACCTAAGCACCTCCGAATGATCTGAAATTTAGCACGCATATCCAAAATCACCTAACAAAGCTACTACAACTCTCGGAATTCCATTTCGACCCTTGGGTCAAAATCTCACCTACCAATTGGAATTCACCAAATCCAACCTTAGCCAATTCAAGCCTAATTCTACACCGGACCTCCAAATTCAATTCCAATTGCGCTCCTAAGTCACAAATCATCCCCCAAAACTAGTCGAATCATCGAAAATCCATTCCGAGCCCTCTAACTCATAAGTCAACATTCGGTTGACTTTTCCAAACTAACCTTCTTATAAAGAGACTAATTGTTTCATTTCTAACCAAACTCTATCCGAATAACTTCAAATTCTCTAAACACATATAATGAAACCTATAGAGGCATAAAACGGGGAAAATGAGGCGATAACTTCCGTGACGACGGGTTGGGTCGTTACAAAAGTAGTCCAATATAGTCCTAATTATACAAATAGTCCTAATTAATTCTTATCAGTACTTATTCAAAATAAATATTGCAGCTAAGTATCAATGCTAGTAATGACTTAGCGCAAATTCAAGTAGAAACTAAGCACTCCATCATAATTTGAATCCAAAGGTTGTTCATACACATTGAGTCAAGCTTCCAGATCAAAAATGTACCCGGAGGTTACAATGCAATAAGAAGAAGAGTGAATCAGCATGCAGTAATGAGCAGCAGTTAAACCAAAGCAACATGATCAACTTCAACCCCAACACAATGTCAAAACACCCAGGAATGATTTGTTCACAATTTTTACCCAATTTTATGAATTTGAGTGTTGATTCTTCCATAAAATGGTATTTTCTAGTCAAGAGACTTACCTCCAATCAATACCCATTGAATACCCTCTTCAAATCTCTCAAAAAGCTCTTTTGGTGGAGTAAAATAATGTGGGTTGCGGATATGTGGATCGCGGATATAAGGGGTTTAATCATTTTGTCAGATCACTGTAGCGACCCCTATGCGATCGCATCATTACCCCTGCGATCGCATAGGACAAAATTTCCAGGCCCTCAATTCCTCTTATGCGATCGCAGGACAGGCCATGCGATCGCATAGCTCTGCTTCTTCCTACTACGCGATCGCATTAACACCCACGCGACCGCTCTATACAAGCCTCTCAACCTATGCGATCACAGACAACTTTACGCAATCGCATAAAGCAAATATCCACCCCTCAAAACCTTCTATGCGATCGCAGACATACCTACGCGATCGCATAGAGTAAAATTTCTCTGCAAATTTCTGCTGCACTATTCATGTTCAAAATTCCCCGTTAGCCATCCGGATTCACCTTGAGGCCCTCACGACCTCAACCAAATGCACAGATATGTTCGTTACTTCATTCCAACTTGCTCTCAACATAAAAACACCATCATAAACATCAAAATCATCGAATTCTCAAGGATTCAAGCTTAAGTTTCACTAAAACTTCCGAAACTTGTATTTAATCTAAAACCCGACCTAAACACCATCGAATGATCTGAAATTTTGCAAGCATATCCAAAATCACCTCACGGAGCTACTGCAACTCTCGGAATTTTATTCTGAGCCCCGGATCAAAATCTCATCCTATCAACCGGAATTCGCCAAAATCCAACGTTAGCCAATTCAAGCCTAAGTCTACACCGGACCTCCAAATTCAATTCTGATTGCGCTCCTAAGTCACAAATCATCCCCCAAAACTAGTCGAATCATCATAAATCCATTCCGAGCCCTCTAACTCATAAGTCAACATTTGGTTGACTTTTCCAAACTAACCTTCCCATAAAGAGACTAATTGCCTCATTTATGACCGAACTCTATCCGAATTACTTAAAATTCTCACACATATAATTAAACCTATAGAAGCATAAAACGGGTAAAACGAGGCGACAACTCCTGTGACGACGGGTCGGGTCGTTACAAAAGCAGTCCAATATAATCCTAATTAAACAAATAGTCCTAATTAATTCTTGTCAGTACTTATTCAAAATATATATTACAGCTAAGTATCAACGCTAGTAATGACTTAGGGCAAATTCGAGTAGAAACTAAGCACTCCATACATTATTTGAATCCAAAGGTGTTCATACACATTGAGTCAAGCTTCCAGATCAGAAATGTACCCGGAGGTTACAATGCAATAAGAAGAAGAGTGAATCAGCATGAAGTTGAGCAGCAATTAAACCAAAGCAACATGATCAACTTCAACCCCAACACAATGTCAAAACACCCAGGAATGATTTGTAGGAAGATAAACACCAGTAAACCAACAAAATCAAATCAGATTAATACAAACAGACTCGAAATTGACCCAAAATCCTTCTGAACTTGAATTAATCAAGATTTGAAGATATTCAAACCATTTTTTACCTCCTATGAATTGAGAGTTCGATCTAAAAGCGGAAATTCAAGCTTGATCTAAGAGAATCTTCAATGAAACAATTTTTTTGGAGTTTTTATGCTGTATTTTGGGTTTTGAAGAGCTGGAATCTAAGATGAACTTTTCTAACTCTAAAATTCAGATTTTGGTTTTGAACTTTTAAAATTCAAATTTCAGATGCTAAAAACTTGCAAAAAACCTTTTTTTTGGGGGGGGGGATTTTTAGATGCTAACTTGTTAAAGAAGGCAGTGGGGACTGCCTTTTATAGGCGAAATTGAGGGGGAACTTCAGAGTTTTGTTTTATACCTTTCCCCCCTTTTTATTTTCAGTATTTAGCTAATTAGACCTTCATTTTCTGACTTGTTTCTCAAGTTACTGTCCTAAGTTATTGATATTTCAATTAAGGTCCTATTTTAGAAGACCCTAGAAGGTTCTAGCTTCACGTACAATATTTTTTTCTACCTAGGAATACCTATAATACCCTTGCTTTTAATGAAAAATTACTAAGACTAGCCTAGCCGTTTTTTACCCTAGTTAAATTTGACTATAGTTAATCAAAGGTTTTGAGTTATTTAGCTATATCCAAACAAACTAAACTAATAAAACTAACTAGCAACAATTAAGAAATCACCAACTAAATCCAAGACTGGAATAATGAAATTGAAATAAACGAAACAAAATATATGTCAAAACAGATTCAAAACACAATTAAACTAATATCCAGGATCATAAAAATAAAAAATCAAACAAAATTAAACTAAAAATAATTCAAAGCATCACCAGAACAGAATCAGTCATGAACAACAACAAAATTAGACTAAAAGAAAATCGAAAACTCCTAATAATGGAAGTAGGCATAACAAAGAATCAAATTAAGAAGAAAAGCTACTAGGTCATGAATTAAAAATAACACTGAAAAAAAATCAATGGCAAACATACTAAAATTAAACGTCCTAGTAACAAAAATAAAACTAAGAGAACAAAGATCATGAATCAAAGAATAGGAAAAACAAACAAGAAGAAAAAAAATACCTCAACTCGGATCCAGTGGCCCTTTTTGACAAATTCGGACTATAATCATCCCTAATTAGACGTTTCCATGAGAAAACACCTAATTAAGGGCTATTATAGCCCGAAAACCCTTTATCCCCAATTTGTAGGCATTAGGGTTCTTACCCCCCAATTTCGATCTAAAATTTGAGGCAGTCCAATGAGATTTGGAGGGTACTAGTTATGGATTTAGGAAGAGGATGATGCGGGGAGTATATGGTATTAATTCGGTGGAGAAAGGGTGGTGGCGCCTCCGTGAGCGGCAGAGGCGGCCTCCACAGATTTGGTTATTCGAACAGTTTGGCAGAGATTTGAGGGATGATGTTTGGAGCTTTGGAAAGCGAAGAGAGAGAGGGAGAGGGTTTAGGGGTGTAAATTTGGGGATATTGGAGCTTCGTCGTCGTCGGCTTACGTCGGAAGGCGACAAAGACGGAAAGGGGGCCTCTAGGATTTGTGTGTAAATGAGAGACGGAAAGGGGGGGGGGGGGGGATAGGCCATCCGACATTAATATATTTAATTTTCCTTAATTCTGAGTCATTCGATGATGTATCCTCGACGACCCAGATTTAATGGGACAAAAACAACATCATTTGCAATATTATGAGACTGCCCGGTTAGCAACTGTGACTTGGGCCAATTTGAACGGATCGTGGGGATTTGGGGTTGGATTTGTTTGGGCTGGCACTAGACTTGACCCAAATTACACCATACAACATTTTAATCTTTTAACTCTCAATTTTTTTATTTGTTTTTTCTTCTTTTCTTCCTAATTGTTTTTAGATTTTATTAAGCACAAAACTAAAAATAGACAAGACCTGATTTAACTCTAAAATTAAACGAATTAATTCTCAAAAATTAAACAAATCCCAGTTAAAAAGGAAAACTTAAGGAAAAATCAAAATTAAAAGTAAAACAATACAAAAGACTATTTTTAATTATTTTCTCTTATTTTCAATGATGTTAATTAATCTAAAAATCTAGAATTGGGTCCTAAATAAAAGTATGCTATTTTGTATTTTTTTTCATTTTTTATGACAACTAAAAATACACAAAATGCAAACAAAACACAAAATCATGCAATTAATTCCCTAAAATTCAAAATAATAAAAGAAAAATCCTAATTTTAAGAATTCTATAGGAATATTTGAGCGAGAAAAAAATCACGTGCTCACACACACATACAGACATTTTCCTTAAATCCAAATAGTTGAAAGATTTAGCCTAAAAAATGGAATCACTTTCTTGATGTAATTAATCTTTTATATATCATATCCAATAATCGATTTTCATTGTATTATTATATTGAACTGGATTGAGATTTAACCAATCAACAAGTTCTTTCTTTTAATGAAAGGATTTTCTTCTTTTTTTAGAATTTTTATCTTTGTTTTTCCATTCTATCTTATTTTCAAAATTTTATTCAAGAGTGTCTAAATGCATTATTCAATAAATGAAAGAATATGTCCCTTCAGTTACATCCGTTAAAAGATTAGTGAGGAAGCACATTCAAGTAAAAAGAAGATGAAAAGATAAAAACCTTTCATTTTTTATAATTGTTTATCAACTGGGGGAGAATATGAAGCAGATATAACCAAAGATAAAAATTAAGTTTTCTATGCACTTGCCAAGGCTGACCAAAAGAGCACATTGTTTTTGATAAAAGTATTATTACCATCCCCCCTCCCCATTTTTTTTTTAACTTTCATCGAGTTAAAATTAAATTTCATTGCTTATACATGATTTTTTTAATATAATTATTAACATAAAAGAAATATAATGAACTATCCTCAAAGTATTTTCATACATTTTTATTTTAATTATCTTTATATAATTGAGCAGATAAATGTGATAATAAATTTAAATTGTCACCACTTATAAGTTAAATCGTAAAATCATGAATTTTTAAATTATTTATTAGAAATATTTTACTCGACCGATTATATAAAATAAAATAAAAAATGTGTAATATGTTTGTATAATAAAAAATGAACAAGAAGGAACCTCCCATTTTTATGATAAATGTGTGCCTAGAGTATTTTTGTTCTACTTTTTTTCGGTCTCTTTGCTTCTAGGGTGGTACTTGGATCTGTTTTCTCTTTTGAATGATTATTTTGCTCAATATACAAGATAGGTGGTGGGAATATTAAAATTGATAGACGATTTATTCATTATATTTTATTAGGAGAAAAAAATGAAAATTACAATTTATAACCATTGAAAGGAGTTAAGTTATTAGGTCATTATAAAGGAAAGTTATTTTTCGCCGTAAACTTTTAAGGAAATCTAAATAATAAAAGCACAATTCATCTAAATAAAGTATAACTTTTTTGTTTCATAAAAAAGTTGTTATTAATATTTTGGTGTCTTAGTGCGAAACGCGAGAAATTCACTAGTTATTTTAATAAATATAAGTTTGGAGTTGTTGATGTATTATTTACTCTAATTAAGTTTCCTTCCTATAAATCTCGAGTTCTTCTAAGATGCAAACTTACTAAATATTTATACAATTGGAGAAATTGTTTGTATTTTAACTTTAATCTAGTGATCTATATTGCTACACTACGGGAACCATTTTATGTGTGCATGGGGGACGGGGATCATTTAGTATGATGTATTAGGAAAAGTAATATTGGTATTAGCGTTGGTATTATTAATCCCTTACTAGGTAGTACTATTCTTATACATATCAAACCATGGTATTAACAACACTATGAGTTTTAATACGTGGAATGCCCTTTCAAAAATTTTAATATACCAAGCCAACTAATCGATAAGAACATCTCCATATCTTCATTCACCTACTATTCCACCAAAACCACCTAACATCACTAATTCTCAATCAATTCCACTACAAAATAGTTCTATCCCTTTGATTTCTGATATGAATATTGATCAACCACATCAATTGGTTGATTCACATACTCAACCGAAATCCTATCTTCAAACTTTGAATACTCACATCTCCCAAATATCTGTCAATAATCTTACACCTTCACTCACTGATGCTTCAGAATACACTGATGAATTAGAAGCACCAAATGATTCTTCAAATTTCATTCCTCTTACTATGGAGGAGAAACATAGGATTTACAAGCCTTGGGAACATACTGTAATTATTAATGTTTTGGGTCAGTAAAGTGGAGCATCAACTCCTTAGACAGAAAGTATACTCACTGTGGAAACCTACTGAAAATCTTTCTTTGTTAGATTTAGGATATGATTTTTTTCTTCTAAAATTTCAAAAGGAAGAAAACAAAATACATGCTTTACAGGGAGGACCTTGGTTTGTTCTAAATCATTTCTTATCTGTCCGACAATGGGAGCCAAAATTTAAAGCATCAACAACTCAACTTTCCTCTTCTGCTATTTGGTTACGTTTGCCCGAATTACCTACAGAATTCTACGATTATCATATTTTGAAGAAATTGGGACAAAAAGTAGGTAAATTTCTATCTATGGATATTTGCACTTCCAACACTACTCGTGGACAATATGCTAGACTATGTGTTGAAGTATTGCTAAACCAACCATTAAAAACACATTTATACATTGGTGAGCATAAACAAACCATTATGTATGAGGGTTTGAATTTACTTTGTATTTCTTGTGGTTTTATGGGGCACAATCAAAAAACATGCCCATCCCTTGCAAAGGATACTACTTCCTCTAGTAATATTCCTGATAATTCAATTATACAAGACTGTTCTAAAGTTGATCAAACTAATCTTGAGCCTTGGAAACTAGTCAAATTTCCTAAGAGGCATGCAAAATCAATGCCTACTCGCCCATTGCAATCAAATCCTGATGAGGTAAGGAATAGTTTGGTTAAGCACTCTTTAATTCATCCTAATAATCTCCCTTTTGATCATTTATCTTTAACAAATAATGCCTCTACTGCTAATAATGTCACTAAATAAGGGTTAGCAAATTTGTTAAATACTAACAAATTTGAGGTTTTATCAAATGATTTAGTTGTTACAAATGATGGTTTAACTAATACTAATTTGGCTACTAATCTTGTGGGTCAAAAATCTAACTATACACAAGTACCTTTTTGTGGGGTCCAATTAAATCCATCTCTTCACAATTCATCTAATACCAATACTACACATGCAAGAGGACACGACACTACCTCTCACATGCAAACCATTTCCCAAACATTGCCTACCCTACAAAATCTACATGGCCAACCCAATCCCATTATCATTACACCTCCTACTTCCCTCATTAATTCCATCTCCAATTCTTCACACATTGCTATCAATGACATGCAACTAGGGCTTGATAATGACCGCCACCCTAGTACATGTAATAACACCACTACTTGCCTTGATATTAACTCACTCATGCACAATAACTCACACAAGTCTTCTACCAAAATTCATATACACGACCAACATACTACTTCACTTCTTACACATTCTAATCCTCTCATTAATGCCATATCCACCTCCTCCAATCTAGCACATGATGACATGCAACTAGGGAATAGTGAAGCAAACTCACACAAGCCATCTGCCACAACACATATACACGGCCAACTTCCTCAAAATCTTATTACACCCTCTACTCCTTTAATTAATTCCAACTCCACCTCCTCCAATCTAGCACATGATGACATGCAACTAGGGACTAATGAAGACTTCATTAATTGTTCACATTCAAACAAGTCACTTTCAAATCTATCTTGTCCAAAACTGGCCACTCCACCATTACCAATTACTAATATTGCTCCTATAAAAGACCCTTCTATTTTGTCCATTACTCACCCTTCTACTACTTCAAGCAATGTTTCCCTTCAACTTTCTAAGTCATCTAAGGGGCAATCGATCTATACCACGCCAAACATCTCATCAATTACACAACAATCCCACTCCTTACTCTCATCCACCCCCTCATCTATCCATGGATCCAAACTCCATAGTATACACGGCTCACACCCCCCATGCACTGATGTATCTAGAGTAATGGTTGGAGGCGGGTTTACACAATGATGCACTCACTTTCACCATGCAAGTGAACCAACAAGATGTCACGATTCTTGTGAATCGTCCGAGGGACTTAGCACAAATAGTAGCCGAGGGAATGAGGTTGGGAACGGAGATATTTGCCCGCTATCATTGGGCGATGACACAAGCCTCAAACATAGCACCATTTCAAGAAATGATACCACCCTCTCCAGTATGGGAACACCAAGAAACTCTCCACCCAAACATAATTCAAATGCCTTTTTATCCTCCTCCAGCACAAGATGTTCCATGGATTCAACCATATTGGGAGACTCAACCTTACACTCCATTGATGAGGCCAGGAACACCCCGAGTACCAACACCACCTCCACCCCCTCCAACCCCTCACAATCCTCCAGAACAAGAAGAACATGAGAGGAATTTGCAGGTAGAACTAGACGCAGCAATCGCATACAACAGAGAAACCAGGCCTCTCTATGCATGCATGAACGGAATCAAGGTCTTTGTGCAGAAGGAAGAATTCGAAAGAAAGATATTCATAAGGTGTCCTCAAAATCTCATCTCAACCTCTTTCCATCTAAGACCAACAACAAATCCAACAGTGGGCAAATATGCCATGTTATTTCTTCCAACACTGTCCCTACGTCCCGGCCAGTCTTGTACTGAATTGTTTGCTTCAAATGTTAATCACATGAATTTTATCATATGGAATTGTAGGGGTAGTCAATCAGTGGAGTTTAGAAGAAATTTTAGGTCCTTGTTGGATTATAATCGGCCAACCCTAGTTGTACTGTTGGAAACCCATTCCCAGTCCCACCAAGTGATTAAGGATGATTTTGACTTTTCTGGTATGATTGAAGTCCCGGCTATAGGTCCTATAGGAGGGATAGTCATTTTGTGGAATGCTTCTTTGTTAAATGTTACACAGGTTGCTACAAACACACGGGAAATCCATTGCCATATACAGGTACTTGCTCCACCAGTTGCATGATAGGGAGCACAATGGAATTGCGGATTGCTTAGCCAAGTATGGAAACTCACCAATAGAGGCAAAACTGGAAATATTTTCAAGCCCTCCAAATTTTGTGTTATCTTCTTTTCAACTAGAACATGTGGTAACTTTGAAAAGAAGTTTATGTAACCCTTCAATTATGTTAGATGCTAATCGTATAAGTAGTATTAGTATTAGTATTAGTATTAGTTTTTGTATTTCTTTTTTAACTAGTATGTATCATGTAGTAGGTAATCTGATGCATTTTCATGCATCCAACAATAATCCCTTACTAGGTAGTACTATTCTTATACATATCAAACCATGGTATTAACAACACTATGAGTTTTAATACGTGGAATGCCCTTTCAAAAATTTTAATATACCAAGCCAACTAATCGATAAGAAATAATCCCATTATAATGAATTCCACTATTACTAATCCTAAAATTACTTTTCTAATACTAATACACATATTTAATACTATTCTTATCCATCCTACAAACGACCCTAATTTATCTTTATCCATAATAGAAATGCGGGGAACAAAGTTACTACTGCCTCCATTCATTTTTATTTATCATTTTAAATTTTTTACGCCCCTTACAGAATAATAATTATTGTATATATTTTACCATATTCCTGATAACTATAGCACTTTAAAACTTCTTAGCAAATAATTTTGAAAATGAGTATTCTTAGTGGGCGTTTGGACATGAGAATTTTTTAAAATTCCAAAAAAGAGGTGAAAAATTTTTTCAAGTGAAAATGGTAATTAAAATGGAAAAATAACTTTATTTTCTGGACTTTTTCCGTTAGCAAAATAAAACCCACAAATGTAAAACTAACGACTCTCACTAAATCCCCAAACTATTTCTAGAATGTATCTTAAAGTGATTTTTTTTTTTTTTATTGAAAAAAATCAGCTAGTAAGGGACTTAACAAGGTTAAGCACTATTTTGGAGTAGATAGTTTTTGGGTTCTTACAAAGTTGAAGCTTTTGTACTCTTTTCTTTCAAGAATTACTTTGTCAAAAGCCACTGCAACTCCCAAGGCCTCTTTTTACTTGATGGGAAATTGATTATACGCCTATTATAATGGTTTGTGTCAATAAGTGGCTTTTACTATATTCTTGACTAGTTAAGTAGGCCTTGCTTTGTTAGGAAAGTTATATCTTTGTGAAGGAATCGTTGATTCTATTGTTTGTTCTAATATCTCACACAATTTCCACATGACCTGGTCTTTCCCCATTCTTTATCAGCTTAACTCTCATTTGTCATTCACAATTCTGGGTAAAGAGTAAAAAATCAGAGTTTACTGATTGATCAAAGGAAGAGAAATGGACTTGAAGTCTCATTGGTTAAAAAATTTGGATTAGACAATCTTAAATCTTTTTTTTTTTTGTGCTTTATATGTAGCAAGATTACTGCTTGTGACCTCCAGGGCAGTTTACTGCCTTCTATATGAAGGAGATTGGAAAAGTATTGAATATAGTCCATTGTGTTTACATTTTCTTTTTCAGTTTTTTTCTTTTCATTTTATGATATTTGTAGTTATGCTATACGTGAATCATACTTTGTGTTTTCCTACTAATGGATGGCTCAAGAATGGTTTAAATGGTAGTTTCACCTGTACTGCTACTGATGTGTTTTTGTTCATTATTTCTTTGGCTTTGTTGGTTTACTTGATATGTCCTGAAAAATCCCCCTATCTGTAGCTACCAGCACAATACCAAGCAAAAAATTTCAACCATTTTTAACACGGCAAAGGAGCCACAGGCAATGTTTGCTGATGAGAGCTAAAGCGTCGGTGGAAATGGATTCTGTAGGTGCCGATGCTGTTGATGATAAGGGTGATCCTTCTTTGCCAAACAGCATGCAGTCAAAATTTTCATCAGATTTCTCTATATTCTTTTATATCATCATTAAGAAATAGCTAATAATTTAGGAATGCATGATATCATTTGTGGTTCTTTGGTCATGCATGCAACTTAGTACTGGTATCGATACCGTGTGGAAAAAATAAGTGAATCTGTTCCCACTTTTGTAATTTTAAATTTGATTAGACCCAGAAATTAAATGATAATAGTTCCAAACTCTAGTGTTAGTGTTCTCTTTGGCTTTGATTTGGAGAGACATATAGACAGCTTTTGGTTATGGTCAAGCTCTAGCTTAATAAACATAAGTAGTAGCTTTGATATTCTTGTTCGAAATTTTGATGGAATGTCGGAAATGTACAGTTACCGAATCCATTAAGTTGTTCAGCTTAAGGGTACATGAAGTCAATTGGTGAATACACATCTTATTTGTAAATTTATAGAGATTTTTACATGAGAATCCTTTATTTAATATTATTTTTATTAATGGTATCACCTCTTTTTTATTTCATAAATGGAAAATCTTTTTACAAATTTAGCATATTTTAAAATTTATGTGACGAGGAATTAAGGGATACACTTAAATGGGAAATTTAATAGATAACTTTTCTTTCTCTCACATTTTTTTTTTGGGGTTTGGGAAGGGGTGGGGTGGGGGGTGCTTGTACGTTCTTAATCTATGCAAAATCTGTTCAAATCCCACAAAATATTTTATCCCAATATTTTTTACTTTTTCACTCCTTCACTTTGTTTCTTCTCTTTATATATATATATATATATATATATATAAATTTATATTTTATATAAATTTGTATATATGAACTATAAAAAGTGTACATATTCGATGCATGTATTATGTATATTTCAAGGTATAATTTATGTATTTCTTGATGAAATCTGAATATACTTTGTATATATTTGACATAAAATATTTTCTGAACTTCTCCATGTCTATACAAACATAACAAAATATAATGTATATTTCAAAATAATATATATTATAGCAATTTATATTATTATTATTATTATTATTATTATTATTATTATTATTATTATTATTATTTAACTAAGTTGAAGAGAACGTACATAACATTTTTATATCAAGCACAATTAAATAAATAGAATATACCATATATTTGAAGAAAAAATACATAACAATTTTATACCTAAGCACAATCAAATAAACAGAATATACTATGTATTTTAATTGTGTCTAGGAATAAACATGGTATGTACTTTATCTTCAAAAAATATGGTCTTTTTGCTTATTTAATTTGTTTAGGTATATAAAGGTATGTGCTAGATAGTTGATTAAAATTAATATATATAGATATATATATATATATATATATATATATATATATATATATATATATATATATATATATATATATATATATATATATATATATATATATATATATATATATATATATATTGCAACTGTGATTATATATATACATAAAAGATAAGATATTTCATTGTTTGTTTCTTATTAGTTACTTCTCATCTCTTTATATAATAATAGATGACATATGGAATATATGGAACACAAAATATGAAGATAAAGGGCTAATTATCTTAATTAAGGAGAAAGTGGGTAACTAAAACTATGAATGATGCATGATTTAAGGTACAATATTTGAATAATTTTGGCTAGGAATATAAATATTTTCTTGCCTTATGTGTCGGCGACTAAAGTTGCCACAAAACTCACGAAGTCGCTGCTAAAAGGTATTAGCGGCGACCTTTGTGTTGCCACTGAGTAAGCCGTAACTGAAGGTTATTTATGGCAACGTTTGAGGTCGCCACTAAATGATAATCATTTGTGGCGACAAAGTTGCAGCAAAATATAGAAAAAAACGCTATAAAAAATTGTTCAATAAGAACAAATATTAGATGAGTCACTACTATAAATATTCTTTAGTAGCGACTAAACCTGTCACAAAAAAATATTTATGTTTAGTGTCAAGATTATATCGCCACAAACAAGCACAAGCACAAGCACAAGCATACCGAAACTTCAAGCAGTTGATATTTCGAGCTGGATAATTTATAGCCTCTAAAGTGGACACAAAAGTTTTAACCATGAAAGACACAATATTGTTTGTAGCGACTAAAGTCGCTGCAAAAGATACTAATTTTTTGACAAAACTATGTCGCCACTAAAAGTTATTTTCTCAGCAATTATAACGACCAAAATTATATACATTTTCATGCGAGTAGGAACCTAATTCTCTAAAATTTCATATAGGAGATATTCATATCAATTAACTATCAATATTAAAGCAACCAATAATGCTTGACAAACACCAAAAGAATTTCTCAAGCCGAATATTATAAATATTATCATTACTAAAAAGTCAATTACATATATTCTATCCGACACTTCATTATGCATTGTAATTGTACGCATATACATATCCCAAAAGACAAAATATTAAGTGCCTTGTAACTGCTCCTTGCCGGATACCATCCTTGAACGATATTATTGTTTAAGTGACTTATCCCTGCTAGACAAAACAAAATGTTTGAAACTGAAGAATCGGAAAAATTATAGTTATAACATTAGTATATACATATATTGTAGCACATATGATTTGACAAAGTAAGTTTGCTCTCTTCTTGCTATATATAAAGGTCATATAAGAAGGAAACAATCACAATAGCTTTCTTTTGAACTTTCATGTCAATCTATTCTTTGCCCTTTCAAGAAACTATACATAGAAATCATGCATCAAAATGATGATTGAAACTTGTTCATTTACAGATAACTAGAAACATATAAGATTGATAGAGACAGTTAAATGGGCATAGCATGAAATACAGAAGTAAATACCGCAAGAACCAACTATGCAAATCAAAGTTCACATGCTAAAAGATTTTATCGCCAAACTGTTTTCTACCTCTAAGTAGAATGCGTGCTAGCTAATACTGAGTAACATCGCTCCTTAAAACTGTTACCTAAAAACTCATTTGAATTAGGTAATTTCCAATTATTGACATGAGCACAATTAAAAAGAATTCAATTAAAATTTCTACATCCTATCAGATTTAAGAAAGAAAACAAAATAAAAAAAGAAGTCCAGCTGAACTAATGAGAAGATGTATAAGCACACCAGATATTGATGTTACTGTAACTTACAATATTCAATTGTTAGAGTTCATCTATTATATATAGTTTCTGGTACTCATGTTTCAAGGCTTCCCCGCGAATTGATGAGCAACCTGGGCCTGAGATAGAAATGAGACATTTTTATTGTCTTTGACTCTGTCTTGATATAATCCACCAAATTCATAAAATTTAGTTGAAGAAGTCTTATGATTGAAATTGCTTTATAGCAGTAAATATTATATTGTGAAGTAGCTATCATTTTAAAAACAGAAGCGAAAGTTTAGTTCCATACTTTCTAATGATCAAGTGAAGCCTAGTTCCATCCTTGATAAGCAGCAAACTGACAGAGAAAGCTATAGACGATGAACTTTGCTGCCTTCTTTAAATGACATATGTGACAATACCTATAGATGGTAATATTTTCGTACACTTGTGATCCCAAGCCATACTAGGCATTGTAATGGCGGGCATCCACACGAAGCGCACTCTAATAGCTCTTAATATCTTTTTCAAAATCTTCTAAAGCAACATACATGAAAATATAGATAGCAGGAGCTTACAACAAAAAAAAAAAATTATGCACCTCATAAATAAAAAAGAAAGAAGTTTCCAATCCACATTTAGCCAATAAAAAGGGAATGATGAAGAAGGTGGATGAATGTTCCATACTCATGACCACAAAGCGTCTGTCCATATGCAAATCTGGGATTTAGTTGTACAGCTCGCTGAAAATATTTTAGAGCGGTTTCATGATCTTTTTGTAAAGTTATAGAAATTACCCATAGCACACCTACCACACCATGGATAAAGAACATTACCAACTATGCTTCATATCATTAAGAGAATAGATGAGATTAGTTTTTCTGTTTAGCTCCAACTATACTTGCTACAGTCATTTTAGAAACATTATTTGGCACCGTGACAGATCAAAGCTTTACTTGGTCCAAGAACTCCACAAATAGTAAACTTATAACCAACTTTAAATGTATGGATGCATGATAACCTGTGGCAGATTCAATCTCTTGATTACATATCAACATTATGTTTCAACGTGCACTTTACATGTTATATTCCAGGCAAGAATGAAAAAGGCCCCTCCTAACAATCCACTTTAGCGAGGCATTTTCTCTTCTAGTATAAGCAGCTTTAAAAAGAATATCAATTTTGACTAAGTCAATAATTTTGGTAAACTTCTTGATTATTTATCCACACCCTTGAGTGCAAACAGAGAAGAAAATATTTTCACACAGAAGGATATAATTCCAACAGGTGAAGCAGTAACAACGTAACACATCAGGAAAGAAAACCAAAATATAAGAAGTTACATTGTCAACAACTTGATCAATGATCAAAAGCAAACATTGTGATGGCCTAGTGATCAATGGTATAATCCATGAGTAAAATAGACTAATATTGCTATAAAGAATCCCATATAACCACATATCTCTGTACAGAAGCAATAAACAGTTCTAGTAAAATCTGCATAACAGAGTAATATCTTCAGATTTCACAGGAATTACCAAGATTGAGAAGCTAATCTATCAGTCGATACCAGCTCCTGAGCCAAATAACTCAATTTCATGTCCTCCTTGAGATGCTAAAATAAAATCAAATAGTTTGTCAGGAAAGAAAGAGGAAGAGAGGACATGAAGTAAAATCTGCATAACACAACAAAGCATAGAAGTTCTAATTGAAAGACCGAAAGAGCAAAGAATATCATAGTTTCATATATGTAATTAAATTCCCATTAACCTATCATCACTTGCTAAAAAAGTATCATAGTTACTCCATAGCAACCCAAATTCCTTGTTTATGATTGTGAATTCCATTTAACTCGGTCTACATGCTCCACCTGGCTTCCACCACATCGGACAGAGAGTAAGTCATATTCAAAGCATATATATGTAATATTCTATATATAATTTAGGAGTTACACAGACTATTGCGACATGGGACATAACTGAAAGAACCTACCAAGCTCATATAATAATTCAAACTGAATAGAATACCGACATGTAAATCGTCTCTCAAGAAGAAGATTTTAACTTACCCAAGAAAAGAGATAGCTGAGATTTTGTCAAGACCGAGAATCGAAAATAACAACACTAAATACGCTTCAAATGATTCTTTCTGTGTGATTGTTTTGGTATTCCTGTAGATTATCAAATAACTCAGAGAAATTCGAGAAGAAATCTGAGAAGACAAAAGTGAAATTGCTGAAAAAATAAATATCCCTAATTACATGTTGAAACATTTGTCTAATAGAATCATTATACAAAAATATCCAAATATAAATATATATTATACAAATCTTTATGGGTTTTAGTTAGATATGGGATAGTAACGGGAAGAAGGAAAGGTGAAATCGATTATGAACAGAATCGTTTCTTTTATTCGAGTCGGATTAGGGATTTAAACGGAGGAACTTCACGAATCGATATTAAAACGGAGGAACTTCTTTCCCCCCAAAAAACGAAAAATTAGGATTTAAACATACGTGAGATTCACTTTTTAATTTGAGGGATATTGATTTGGGTGAAATTTTTGCCGAGGACAGAACTGATTTCTGGTGGAAGGGCTGACCCAAGTCACTGTTTTGTGCTTTTGTATTCTTTCACTTTAACCTTCTTTTACAACAGACAATGGTTAATGAAGATGTAAATTTTTATTTTCTTTATTATTTTAAAAGTAATTTTCTATCATGTAGGAGCGACCCAATCACTGCAAAAGATATCTAGTAGCGACTTTCCAAAAGTCATTACCAAATGTATGGATCCAAAATTTTATTGTTGGCGGGACAAAAAATTTCAGCCAATTTACAGGCGACCTAAAAAAAATCGTTGCTAAATATTAACCTTCTGTAGCGACTTTTAATGTCGCTGCTAATAATATAGCTGTCGTAACAACTTATAGGGTCGCCGCTATATGTTGCCACTAATAATCAAATTTCTTGTAGTGGTAATAATCTGTCACGACCCCAAATCCGGTCGTGATGGCGCCCAGCACATTGCTAAGCCAGATAAGAAGGCAATTGAGAGGTGTGTTTAAATCCTAAAATTAGGCCTTCTTTTATAGGGGAAAAATCCCCCCTCCCCAACTCTTCTACCCACTAATGTGGGAGAAATATTTTGCCAAATTCAACAAATCTCTACCTTGGCAAAACTTTCACATCTTTAATTTTCTCTCAATAACAAATTTTGGTTGTGTCTTCATCTCCAATCTTCAGTGTTCAACAATGTTGATCAAATCCAAACAATGTTGAAACTTGATCGCAGTCACCGCCTTTGTTAGCATATCAGCAGGATTCTCCGTAGTATGAATTTTCTTCACCGTGACTCCACCTTCTTCTATGATTTCTCGTATGAAGTGATACCGAACATCAATGTGCTTCGTCCTTGCATGATAAACTTGGTTCTTCACTAATTGAATAGCACTTTGACTATCACAAAAAATTGTGATACCTTTTTGTTCAACACCAAGCTCCTTTAGCAATCCTTGAAGCCAAATTGCCTCCTTCACGGCCTCTGTAATAGCCATGTACTCTGCCTCTGTTGTAGACAAAGCAACTGTTGACTGCAAAGTAGACTTCCAACTAACTGGTGCCTTTGCAAAAGTAAACATATAACCAGTAGTTGATCTTTGTTTGTCCAGATCACCCGCAAAATCTGAGTCACAATATCCAACTACAGACTGATTGCCTTCCCGCTCAAAAACTAACCCGACATCTACAGTATTATGAATATACCGTAGAATCCACTTCACAGCTTGCCAATGCTCCTTTCCCGGATTATGCATATATCTGCTAATAACTCCAACAGGCTTGTGAAATGTCAGGTCTCGTACAGACCATTGCATACATCAAGCTACCAACAGCATTTGCGTATGGTACCTTTGACATATACTCTCGTTCAACTTCATCCAATAGCGACATAGTAGTACTTAGCTTAAAATGGGGAGCAAGTGGAGTACTAACTGGCTTAGTCTTGTCATCTATGCCAAAACGTTGTAGTACTCTCTTCAAATATTCTTTCTGAGATAAACAGAGTTTCTTTGAACGTCTATCTCTTATTATCTCCACGCCAAGAATTTTCTTTGCCTCACCCAGATCCTTCATCTCGAACTCCTTCTTCACTTGAATCTTCAACATATCAATTTCTTCCGAATTCTTGGAAGCTATCAACATATCATCAACATATAGGAGAAGATACATAAAGGAACCATTTTTAAGCTTGCGCAAATACACACAATGATCGTATTTGCTTCTCTTGTACCCTTGCTGCAACATAAACTTGTCAAATCACTTGTACCATTGTCTAGAAGATTGTTTCAACCCGTACAATGATTTTTCAAGTTTGCATACCATATTTTCCTTACCAGCAACTTTGAATCCTTCTGGCTGAGTCATATAGATTTCCTCCTCCAAGTTTCCATGTAAAAATGCAGTTTTTACATCCATCTGAACTAGTGCCAAATCCAACTGTGCTACCAAAGCCAATATAATTCTAATGGAAGAATGTTTTACAACTGGAGAAAACACTTCATTGTAAGAAATTCCCTCCTTTTGAGCATATCCTTTGGCCACCAACCTTGCTTTGTAGCGAACATCTACTTGGTTAGGAAATCCTTCTTTCTTTGCAAATACATACCCAATTGCTTTCTTTCCCTTCGGGAGATTGGCCAATCTCCATATATGATTCTGATGAAGGGACTGTATTTCATCATTCATGGCAATCCTCCACTTATCTTCTTCTGAACTTTGGACTGCGTCTTTATAAGTGGATAGGAACATCATCAGCTGCAATTTCGGTTGCACAAGCAACTGTCTCTATAAGATGAACAGATTTCATTATTTTCCTTTTTGTCCTGCTGGTTGCTATTGATTCAAGTTGTTGTTGAGGTTCCTGAGTTAGAATCTCCTCTACTGTCTCTCCTTCTAGAGGATAATCTTCATTTGTTTCCTCCTCTGCTTCTTGTGTAGGAAAAATAAATTTTCCCTCAAACTCCACCTGCTTGGAAGCACCATCATCTTGTTTGGTATCTTCATTTGTTACCTTGTTTACCATAGCAGATTTATCGAAGGTAACATCCCTGCTGAATATTACTTTCTTTGTCATAGGACACCATAAGCGATATCCTTTGACTCCGAAAGTAATCCCCATAAAATTAGCCTTCTTTGCCCTTGGATCCAATTTTGACTCTGTCACATGATAATATGCAGTTGAGCCAAACACGTGCAAAGAGTCGTAATCGCTTTCCATACCATTTTTCAAATGGTGTCTTGCCATAAATAGCAGCAGATGGTAAGCGATTAATGAGGTGGCATGCATATGTAATTGCCTCAGCCCAAAATTCTTTGCCCAAGCCACCATTGGACAACATACACCGTACCTTCTCCAGCAAGGTCCGGTTCATGCGTTCTGCCACTCCATTCTGTTGTGGTGTATGTCTGACAGTGAAGTGTCGGACGATGCCATCATTTTCACGGACCTTATTGAAATGATCATTTTTGTATTCATCTCCATTGTCTGTGCGAATACACTTGATCCTCCTGCCCGTTTGATTCTCCACCATCGTCTTCCATTTGAGAAAAATTCCCAGCACTTCATCTTTGCTCTTCATTGTGTACACCCATACTCTTCGGAAAAAATCATCAACAAAGGTTACAAAATAGTGCTTTCCACCCAATGAAGGTGTTTTGGAAGGACCCCAAACATCAGAATGTACATAATCCAAAATGCCTTTAGTATTATGGATTGTTGTACCAAATTTAACCCTTGTTTGTTTCCCTTTGACACAATGCTCGCAAAACTCCAAATTGCAAGCCTTTAACCCTTTCAACAATCCTTGATCTGATAGAGTTTTCAAGGATTTTCCTCCAGCATGTCTCAAGCGCATGTGCCATAGCCTGGTTGCTTCTGCCTCTTTGTTGTCACTGGACGTCACTGTCGCTGTCCCAATAACTGTACTACCGAGATAACGGTACATGTTATTGTTCTTCCGATTGGCCTTCATTACCACTAGTTCACCGGAGCATACTCTCATCACACCATTTTCTGCAATAATTTTGAACCCTTTTGATTCCAGGGCTCCCACATATATGAGACTTTTCTTCAAACCCGGTACATATCGAACATCTGTTAATGTTATGATTATTCCATCATGGTTCCTAATCGTATTGAACCAATTCCATATGAGGTAAGAGGGATGTTATCCGCTGTTTGGACGATTCCATATTCTCCTTTTTGAAAGTCCACAAACCAATCCCTGTTGGGACACATATGATAGCTACAAGTCGAGTCCATCAACCATATGTCTGATGACGTTGAGGGCTCCGTTGTAACTAATGAGAAATCTGAATCATCATAATCAGCTACATTTGAATCCATAATGGCCTTTCCATGGCCTTATTATTCAACTTCGGACACTCTTTCTTCCAGTGCCCCTTTTCTCGACAAAAGGCACATTCATCTTTGCTGGGTTTAGATCTTGACTTAGATCTTCCTTTCCTTGTCCTCGTTTGATTTTGAGGACAACCCCTCACGAACAGTGCTTCTCCTTCTCCGCCCTTCTGTTTTTCTCTCTTTCTTTGTTCATAGCTATACAAAGCCTAACAAACTTCTCTGAGAGAAACTTCATCATTTCCATGGAGTAGAGTAGTTTCAAGGTGCTCATACTCATCAGGAAGTGACGCCAACAACATCAAGGCCAAGTCACCATCATCATAAGTTGTATCCATATTTTGCAAATCTATGCAACCTAGTGCTCTGATACCAACTTGTCACGACCCGAATTACCCACCATCGGGGTCATGATGGCGCCTACTAAATGGAAGCTAGGCAAGCCAAATATTAGTTACACCTCCATTAATTACCAATTTCTTATTAAGACTTATTATTAAAAACATATAAATTACAGCGGAATAATCAAAATTAGCGGAAAACTTAGTCAAATATGATAAAGAAAACCCAAGCATGATACACTACCCAAGACTGGTGTCACAATACTCACGAACTTCTAAGAATAATACACATAATTGTCTGAAAGAAAATACAAGCTGTTTATCTCGATTACATGAGATAACAGAATGAAAAGCATAGATAGAAGAGACAACGGGTCCTGCGGACGCGCAAGGCTACCTCGTAGTCTCAGTAGTCGGAAAATCCACAAGTCGCTACTGCCGCTGCTGCTGTCCGTAACCTGTATTTGCGCAAAAAGAGCGCAGAGTGTAGTATCAGCACAACCGACCCCATGTGCTGGTAAGTGCCTGGCCTATCCCAGCGAACTAGTGACAAGGCTAAGGCCAGTCACCCACATAAACCTGTACAGTTGCAATATACATATATATACAATACATTTATAAGGAAATACTCTGCTCTGAATTAACAGTCAATAACTCACGATATCCAGAATAATCTAATCAACAGAATAAATCTTACTTTCATGTCTCAATTCCTCTCTCATTTCATATCTCGTGGTAGGCGTACCACCCGCTCCCAACTATCACGGTAATTATATCTTGTGGTAGGCGTACCACCCGCTCCCAAATATATCAATAGGCTACCGGCAACTATGGCCAATGCCAAGATTTAAATCACTTTGTGGTCGGCGTGCCACACGATCCCATTTCTTATTATATAAGTGGTCGGCGCGCCACACGATCCCAATTCATAAATATATAAGTGGTCGGCGCGCCACACGATCCCAATTTATAAATATATATATTACCGGCATTTAGCCAATAATCTCTATATCAACAATATTTATAATTACCGGTTTTAAACCAATAATTGATAATAATTTCAACAATTTATCTTCATTACCGGTATAACACCAATAATTCTTAATCAACAATTTATTCATAACTAAATTCCTATTCCTTCAAGCTAGGATAGAACAAACACTTACCTCGAAAGTTTACGAACGATTCAATCCGTAGCAATGCCTTTCCTTTTGAATTTGACTCCAATCCAATCGTATCTATACACAATTGATTTAATATCATCAATTCTACTTAACAAACTAGTTCATATTGCTAAATATGGTTTTTACAATATTCTGCCCGGAATAGTAAAAATCGACCCCGAGCCCACATAATCGAAACTCAAGTTTCGAACCAAAATAAGTTCACCCAATCTTCCATGAGTTCAAATATACAATTTGTTCTTAAGTTCGACTCCAAAACGAGGTCTAGATCGCAAATTCTTTGAAAGCCCTAACTATACTCATTTCTCAAATTTTTCAACCAATTTACACATGTTTAAGCCTAAGAATTTGATTGATGTTGATGAAAAATGAAGAAGACGAGTTAAACAATACTTACCCAATGAACTTTGATGAAGAAATGCCTCAAAGATCGCCTAAGAGCTGTGGAGAAGAAAGGATTTTGTGAAAATGGGATAAAATCCCGTAAGTGTTCTGTTTTGGGTATTAATTCACTGGGCGGAAATTTACCCTTCGCGTTCGCATGCACTGTGTTGCGTTCGCGAAGGGTCGGACAGAAATGGGCATCGCGTTCGCGTGGACACAGTCGCGAACGCGTAGAAAAAAATCTGGGGATTGCAATTTGGCCTACGCGAACGCGTGGTGCCGTACGCGAACGCGTAGAAGAGACAGGCCAGGCTCCGTGAACGCGGGAGCCTGCACGCGAACGCGTAGAGGAAAAAGGCTGGGGTCATGTTGTTGTACGCGAACGCGATCCTAAGGACGCGAACGCGTAGAAGGGGAAAGAGAACCCTTCGCGAACGCGACCAGGTGGACGCGAACGCGAAGAAGGAATGTCTGCTGCAGATTTTCTGCAGTTTTTCCAAGTCTAAAACCACCCCGATGCCTATCCGAAACTCACCCGAGCCCTCGAGGCTCCAAACCAAATATGTACACTAACTCAATAACATCATACGAACTTGCTCGAGCGATCAAATCGCCGAAATAACATCAAAATCAATGAATTGAGCCTTAAAACTCAAGAATTCTTTCAAATTTCAAGATTTCCAAAATATCCAATTTAAGGCCGAAACACGTCAAACGACGTCCGTTTTCAACCAAACTTTACAGGAAGCGCTTAACCAACATATATGACCTGTACCGGGCGTCGGAACCAAAATACGAGCCCGATACCAGTACTTTTTAGTAAAAATTCAGTTTCATTTTCCTTAAACATTTTCAGAAAACAATTTAACAGAAAAATTCTTTTACCGGGGTTCTAGACCTCGGATTTCAATTCCGGGCATATGCCCAAGTTCCATATTTTTCTACGGATTTTCTGAGATAGTCAAATCACGGATCCGGGTCCGTTTACCAAAAATGTTGACCAAAGTCAACCATATCAATATTAATATCAAAATTCTTCAACGTTTTCACATATTTCACATATTTCAACATAAAAATTTTTCCAGCTTTGTGCCCGGATTGTGCACGCAAATCGAGGCAACTATAAATGAGGTTTTCAAGACCTCAAAAGCTGGGAATGATTAATAAAATAAGTGATGACCCTTTGGGTCGTCACAAACTAGTAGCTCTAAAACAACCGTTCGTCCTCGAACGGACAAAAGAAAGAAGTACCTGAGTCAGGAAACAAGTGTGGGTAGTGGCTCCGCATATCAGCCTCGGACTCCCAGGTCGATGCCTTAGGAGGCTGACCTCTCCACTGAACACGCACAGAAAGATAACTCTTCGACCTCAACCGTCGAACCTGCCGGTCTAGAATGGCCACCGGCTCCTCCTCGTAAGATAGATCATTGTCCAATTGGACAGTACTGAAGTCTAACACATGTGTGGGATCGCCGTGGTATCTCCGAAGCATAGATACATGAAAAACTGGATGCACAGCTGATAAGCTAGGCGACAGAGCTAGTCTGTAAGCCACCCCTCCCACTCGTCTAGAATCTCAAATGGACCAATATACCTAGGGCTGAGCTTGCCCTTCTTCCCGAACCTCATCACGCCCTTCATAGGCGACACTCGGAGCAATACTCGTTTGCCAACCATGAAATCTACATCTCGAACCTTACGATCCGCATAAGTCTTCTGCCTGGACTGAGCTGAACGCAATCTCTCCTGAATAGTCTTACCCGGCAACCGAGCCTCTCCCGGCTCAAACCATCCGACTGGAGACCGATATCGCCTACCATACAACGCCTCATATGGAACCATCTGAATGCTAGACTGGTAGCTGTTGTTGTAGGCGAACTCTACTAATGGCAGAAATTGGTCCCACGAGCCTCCAAAATCAATGACACAGGCTCGGAGCATGTCCTCTCAAATTATGTCTCTGCATGTATATATTTATATATATGTATGTATGCATGCACGCACCCATACACATGAATTGGTAAATTTCATGTTAGACTAAACCTCTATGGTGACAATAATACATGACTTTCTTTCTCTCGATTTGACACTACCAGAAAATGTGCCTATTGGAACAGTTATTTTAGCAACGGTTCACAAACCGTTGCCATAGAACACGTATAGTAACGGTTATAACCGTTACAATAGCATTTAGGTGATATTAGCACACTTTAACTATAGAACCGTTACAATTGTAAAATAACCGTTGCCATAGATGTATCTGGCGCAACGGTTATCTGAACCGTCCCAATAAATCTATCTACGGGAACGCTTAAGTTGTATAAATTTCTATTGGAACGGTTATTTTTTCTCTCTTATTTTCCCTCCTAAATTTTATTACACCCGCCAAAACAATCCCAATTCTTTTTATTTTTTAATTTTTAATAATTTTAATAATACATACTCCTTATTAAATAAAAAAAACTTTTTTGTCACTTAATTTCCCACTAACCAGGCGATACCCCAAATATTACCCAGCCATCTCTTCTTCTTCGCTGCGAAATAGGCGATACCCCCAAATTTCCCACTATCAAAATCTTCTTCTTCTTCTTCGATGACCTAGGTCATCTTCTTCTTCACTGCAATATAGGCGATACCCCATATCTCTCTCTCCGATGACCTAGGGTTCGTTGTTTTTGTGAATATTTGAACAAATTGGGTTTGGGGTTTTATTCTAATTGGTGTCGAGAAGTTGTGGTTGAAGCTTGGATTCATTTGTTTGGTGTCAACAATCAAATTTTTGGTGCTAAAGCTCGAAGAACGGCTTCAAATTTCTGGAGTTTAGGGCCTGAAGCTGTTGCGTAGCGTATGCACTCCTCGACGCATCAGGTATTCTTTCTCTACGCTTAAACTTGTGTCATTTTATTGATTTTGATGCGTATGAGTTGGTTTGGGGGTTCCGTCCCGTTGGGTTGTGGCTTTATTATGTGTATATACAGAGTTTGCTTTGTACGTATTTTATCGAGGATTGTAAAATTTGTCAGATATTCCAAGGATTAGACTTTGAGACATAGGGATAGCGTGTAATCTGTATATTTTTTACCTCTTGACAAAATTGTTAAGTTACTATTTCCACTCCACACGTTAAAAGCCTATTATCTTCAAAGAAATTCCATGTTTTTTTTAACTTATGAAAAATAGATAGTTGAATTTAGTCAATAACTCAAAGCCGCAATGATTCATGGCGATAATTAACCATTTGAGTTCGAAAAATGATACGAGTAAGACTGAAGTACATTACTATTATTTGGGATAAATCGATTTGAATCTGTGAATTCGACTCACGTTGTGTAAGCCTGATTTTTGTAGTATTGAACTGCATTCGCAGTTCGACTTGAGGCTGCTATTGTGTGGAGAGCACCTTGCATCAGATATAGTGCTCTCTTATTGTCATGTCATGTAGCTTGGTTTCTTGTATGATTACTTCAAGAAAAACAATGAGATCTCATATTTTAGCATCAGGGGTTCATCAGCAAGTGTTCTTGTTGTAGTTTTAGAAGCCCATATTCCAAGAATTGCCAAAAAGAAGAACTAGGAACTTCATATTAAAGAAATTCTTTATAAAGAAGACAATTGTAAGCTGTAGGTAATGGTGTATATATTCCTTTGGAGATACTGGTATATATAGATTCTTGAATTTGCATTTGCCTCTATTTGAATGATCTTCCATGAGATGTATTAGTATGAAAATAGCAGTAGTTTTTCTCAGTTTGCTGTGCCAAATATTGTGATTTGTACTAGCTATATCTTTGCCGCAGATGCTTGTTTATTTAGTAATGTAAGTCACCTAAAGGAAGCAGTTCAACATATGTCTCGTGATCTTGGATTGTCGAGTCCATTCTGATATGCAGGTGTACCAGAAAAGTTGTGAGTACATCTACTGCAAGACCAGAGGCTAAAACGAAAACTTCTCTATGGTCTAATTCGGTTCCTGGCTTGAATCCAAGTATAAACGAGTAACTGATTTGATAGCACCTCCACAAGTATTTATTCGCAGTAACAAGGAGCATATGTAAGATAATGTAACCGTAGAAACTGCAAACAAAACATAAGGTATATATATGTCAGAGAAAACTAAGATGGTCATAAGTAGATGAATCTAGCTGTATTCTTCGCATCTAACCGAAGATCTGAAAATTTTCTTAACTTGTAAAGGGGGAAAATGCTATCCAAGTATATGGTGGCCTCCTTCTTGTCCAGTATGTATAGAGATTTTAACGCCCCCAAAACTTCTCTTTCTTGATGAGCCAACTAGTGGACTTGATAGTGCAGCGTCTTATTATGTCATGAAAATAATTGCAAGCCAATGCAAAGGGAGAACCATTGTTGCCTCAATTCATCAACCTAGTGCTGAAGTTTTCGCTCTATTTCATTCTTTATGTCTTCTGTCTTCCGGTAGAACTGATTACTTTGGCCCCGCTAGTGCAGCAATCGATGTGAGCATATTTTAATTCTTGTAATGACTTGCTTTAAATTTCAAGTTAATCAGCCAAAGGGATAATTGTACTTTATGATGAGTGCAGTTCTTCGCATTGAGTGGTTTTCCTTGCCCGACTCTCCAGAATCCTATCTGATCATTTTCTCAAAACAATAAACAGTGATTTTGATCAGGTAAGAAAAAGTTTTGATCATCTTTTCGTATTAGAATAATGATCCTCAATTACTTTAAATGAAACTCTTGGTTATGAATAATAGGACATTGAAGAAGGTTCAACTGGAAGGAAATCAATAGAAGAGGTGATTAATATCCTGATAAAGTCATACAAATCTTTGGATAAGTACAAAGCAGTTCAAAGTCAAGTTGCTGAAATCTGCAAACAGGTGTCAAATCTGAAACACTGTTATGATTGATCCTCACATGATATATTTTCTCTACCAATTTGAAGGTTAATTTCATGTATGGTCACTGAACTTTACTTGATTACGAATACAGGAAGGTGAGATACTGGAGAAAATAAGTCATGTCAGCTTCATAACCCAAAGCTTTGTTTTGACAAGAAGGTCATTTGTGAACATGTGCCACGATGTTGGTTACTACTGGCTACGTTTAGCTGTTTATGTTGTCATAGCTATAGGTCTCGGTACCATCTACTATGATGTTGGATTTTCTAATGCTTCAGTTCAGGTAATTGAGGAGTATACTTGCAGCTAGTGTTTCCTACCAAATTACAGTATTTACAATACTTTACATGGTGAACACAGGCAAGAGGTAACATGCTTATGTTTGTGGCTTCATTTATCACTTTTATGGCCATTGGTGGATTCCCCTCTTTCATGGAAGATCTGAAGTTAGAAATACATAAATGGTTCATTTCTTGTTTTTCCTTTCTTGATGATCTCATACTAATAAGTAAGAAAATAAAATGGCATGTATTTCAACTAGAGAAACTAAATGGTCATTATGGATCTGGTTCATTTGTCATTGCCAATACAATAAAATGACTAGTCCAGTTCTGTTTCTAGAGAACTCCACTTTACTGCATAGTCCAGTTCTGTCCAGTTTTACTCCAGTTTTACTGCATAGAACAAAAAGCTTTACTCCAGTTTGCCTGTTTCCAGGTTTTGCTTCTGTATCTTTATTACCATAGAACATACTGTTCTGTCCTCCATCTGGATAGTTATAATAGTAGCATATGTAGTCACTTGTATTAACATACTGTTCTGTCCTCCATCTGGATAGTTATAATAGTGATTCTTTATTCTGTAGCTTCAGCAGCAGCCTCATCGGCACTCTTGCCTAGATTCTGTGAGTTATATTATGTTTGCTGCTTTTGCTAACCTATATTGTGTTTGCTTTTCAGAATCTGAAAAATATTTGAAAAAATGTAGAAAAAATGTGCGTTGAGATATTACTTCTCAAATAAAAAAATTGTGCCTTTAGCTCTGTTTGAAGATCACAGGTAATTTGTGTTCTCAGAAATTAATCTACAGGGAGGGGAGGAGAAGTACAGGAAGGCATGGACACAGATTTGTGAAATTAGCAGAGAAGAATTTCAAAGGGTTTACGAAAGACTTGGAGTTCACTTAGAGGAAAAGGGTGAAAGCTTTTACAATCCGTACATTCCCAAGGCGTTAGATTTGCTTAACAATAAGGGATTGATTCAAGAAAGCGAAAGAGCTCGTGTTATCTTTATTGAAGGGAAAAAAATACCTCTTATCGTTGTTAAGAGGGATGGTGGTTTCAACTATGCTTCAACTGATCTTACTGCACTATGGTTGGTTTTCATTGTAAATTGCGCTTTTATGGACTTTGCAATTATAGGCTGTTATGTCAAAATCATGGGAGGTGTTTTAAAAACTCAGGCATCTCAGAAAGCCATTGTTCTGCTTCTCAATCAGCTTTTGGCTCGCTATGGTGCCTGCACGCACACACACACACACACACCGGATCTGTATCTTCTTTATCAAATATATATATAAATAGGTTTTGCATTTCTACTTGGTGATAAACCTAGCGCTGTGGGAAGTCAATTTTAATGTGGAATGTTCTATTGTCTTACAGACATAAGAAGCTGAAAGAAGAGGATATCGCTATTTGTGAGTGCTAGTATGATGCCAGTGATCCTGAAAGTGCATGTTGAGAAGGATGCTTGAATGTACACCAGGATACTGTCATTGTGGTGAGAATTGCAGGAATCAGGTAAGTTAGATGATTCCTTTAATTAGTTGAACATTCTCTTTGATGTTTCTATATATTATACACTTTACAATGGTCTTCATAATGTCTAAACTTGCAACAGATTTGGTGTAACTCATTACTTACAATGAAGTGAATTGCACACATTCCTTTTTGTGCAATTTATGGTTAGCTTACTGAATTTTCAAGTGATAAGACTTTGAGCCAATCTAGCTACTCTGAATAGTCAGCAATAATTTATGGCAGATCTTCATTTCTTCACTTTATAGTTTGTTCAAATTGTAGAAACTTCTCATAGTTTCTAAAATTGTAGTTTTCTCTTAGATATGGATAATCAGTATATGGATCTAACCATTTGGTGTTAAAGTTGGTGATGTTGCCATGTTAATTTTGAGGATGCCCTAAGGTGTGTGATTGGACTAAAATAATAGAAAGAGTGTGTTGGTTGAGCATTCAAAAATGTGCTAGTTAAGCAGAAAAGGGAAAGAAAATCCTCTACATTGAGATTTTTAATCATCTACCTCTCTTCTCTTGAGAAGGATAAGTTGGTAAAGTAAGAACTCTTTAAAGATTTTTAAGATAACTGCCAACAAGAGCGGTCAATAAGGTCTTAAAAAATGTCAAGTTCCTCTAACTATGGAAAATTAGAAGGTCTTATTTTCCTAACGATCATCTATTTGTGATTGGTCTGTTCTCTTTGTTTAAGTTGTCTCTGCAATTAAAGGCCACCATGGGTAGCTTAAGAATATCTAGTTGTGAATGGATAAGATGCATTAGCAGGTTCTTATTCAAGTATCTATATTCTCTCCTTTTTCATTATCTTGAGTGGAGGCTCTCAGATTTTGGATCCGTATAAAAAATGACCTTTACAACACTGATTGCAAGTTCTGGCTCAATGCTAGTAGGACAAATATAAGCATACTTGGAATTTGCTCTTCTTTGGAAGTATTGCATGTCATAGACATCAAGAAATTGAAAGCATGATAATTCTACTGAATAATAAGTCTGTTGTCTATGGAGTAGATGGAAAAGGAGGGTAGCTAGTAAAACCCAAATAGTTGCCCATATTTTCACCTCTGCAAGCATAAGTATCAAAGACACATCTAAACTTGAATGAGAACTAGCTAGCAAATAGTTTGCTGATTCAATTAGCAATTCAATTTCCGCATAAAACATTAAAACATGCAAATAGACGTATGAAGTTAATTGAGTTCTAAAACAATCTACAAGCAGTTGGAAAGAGATTGTCACAAAAATCTCATCACCAAATCAGACATCTGATGTCTCCTAAGTCTTAACTACAATAACACTAGAATGGCAACGATTCAGTTACACCTAAACATGTTTCCTTTCCTGACAGTTGGGAAATTTTATGTCAAGCAAAAAGACAAAAAAAAAAGAAAGTAAAGAAAAGAAACTAAATGCTGCAAATTTTGAGAAAAGCTTTTATGCAATCCTGAAACTATTCAACCAAGAACCGCCAAAAGCATTTCTACAACCAATCCTGAAATTATTCTACCATAAATTTTTTTCTAAAACTAGCTTTAAACCATCTTATTATCCAAAAAAGGTCAAAGCATCTCCTCCCTCCCCGGTGTGCAAAGAGGTTCAAAGCACTTCAACATGCTGTTCCTCATTTGTTTCATGGGACAGCTTTATCTAGTTTCTTGTCTTGGCAATTTTCCATGCTTTTACTTCATTTTCCATGCTTTTTCATTGGATCTTGATAATGTGTTGTTGTAGAAGAGCTAGGCTCATGACTAGCATCTTGTATGTCCATTATTTTCTTTTTCTTGTTTGATCAATTTGTTTAGTCTAGGCATTCAAGATGAAAGGTAATGACTTTATTTATCCTCTTTTGTAGGTGGAATAGATCAAGAAATAGAAGATGAAGGCAATGAAGATCTAGACCTTACTTAAGATTGAATTTTTAATTGCTATAGATGAATGTTCTAGGAATCTTTTGTTGTCAACATTTTGAAACTTGCTATCTTGAAATGTATTAAACTTATGCACTTGGGGTAGAACATTTGCTTTTATGGATTTTATTAGCTTTTTGGACGAGTTATATTATTAAAAGCTTCATTTTGTGATATATATATATATATAACAGGAGCTATATTTCTATTTTAAATAAACTGTTACTATAGCCTACTAGAACCGTTACAATAAGACACAAATGGCGTTCCATTAGAATGTAAACCGTTCCAATAGATTTGTTAAACCGTTCCAATAGATCCGGTAAACCGTTCCAAAATGCCCTCTAAACCGTTCCAATAGGTACTTAAAACCGTCGCAATACAAAAACAACCGTTACAATAGCTTTAAGAGACTGTTGCTATATATATAAATAACCGTAACAATAGCTTACGAAAGTGTTGCATTAGATAATATGGTAACGGTTATGAACCGATGCATACATATTATAGTAACGGTTTGAAACCGTCCCAATTGGAAGGAATAATCGTTCTAATAGAGTTAAGGGAAAACCGTTGCGATAGATGTATTTATAGCAACAGAGATGAAAACCGTTCCAACAACCGTTCCTATAGCTCTATTGGCACGCGAGCGGATGTGACGGTCTGCAAACCGTTCCAATAGCGCTACGGCAACGGTTTATCTACCTACTGGAACGGTTTTCCAACCGTTACCATAGACCAATTTTTTAGTAGTGAGTCTTTCTACACTTGTAGCAACCATCATTGATTTGATTCTCAAGAGACAGATACTGGAATAAAGTGTGCTGACTTGGTCAGCCTATCAACAATGACCCAAATAGCATCAAATTTCCTCCGAGTCAAAGGAAGTCCCGTAACGAAATCCATAGTGATCCGCTCCCATTTCCACTCGGGAATTTCAATCCTCTGGAATACACCACCAGGTCTCTGGTGCTCATATTTCACCTGCTGACAATTTAGACACCGAGCGACATACGCAACGATATCTTTCTTCATCCCGTGCCACCAATAGTGCTGCCGTAAGTCCTGGTACATCTTCACGGCGCATGGATGAATAGAATACCGCGAACTGTGGGCCTCCGCTAAGATTAACTCTCGAATCCCTTCGACATTGGGCACACAAACTCGACCCTGCAATTTCAATACCCCATCATCATCTAGATTTACCTGTGTGGCACCTCCCCGTTGTACTGTATCTCTCAACTCACGCAAATGAGGATCATCAAATTGCCTCTCACGGATACGCTCTAATAAAGAAGAACGAGCGACCGTGCAGGCTAACACCCTGCTAGGCTCAGAAATGTCTAATCTCACGAACCGGTTGGCTAAGGCCCTGGACATCTAGAGCTAATGGTCTCTGACTGACCGGAATGTATGCAAGACTACCCATGCTGGCATACTTTCTACTCAATGCATCGGCCACCACATTGGCCTTACCCGGGTGATATAAAATAGTAACATCATAGTCTTTTAGCAACTCTAGCCACCTTCTCTGCCTCATATTCAACTCTTTCTGCTTAAACAAATACTGAAGACTCTTATGATCAGTGTATACTTCACATGCTACACCATACAAATAATGCCTCCGGATCTTCAATGTGTGAATAATCGCCGCCAATTCTAGATCATGCACTGGATAGTTCTTTTCATGAATCTTCAACTGCCTCAAAGCATAGGCAATAACCTTGCCATCCTGCATTAACACTGCACCAAGCCCAATACGGGAAGCATCACAATAAACAGTATAAGGTCCCGTACCTGTGGGTAAAACCAATACCGGCGTTGTGGTCAAGGTTGTCTTGAGCTTTTGAAAGCTCGCCTCACATTCATCGGACCATTCAAATTGAACACCCTTTTGGGTCAATCTGGTCAGTGGGGTTGCAATAGACGAAAATCCTTCTACGAATCGGCGATAATAGCCCGCTAACCCCAAGAAACTCCGAATATCCGTGGCTGATGTCGGTCTAGGCCAGCTCTTGACTGCCTCAATTTTCTTCGGATCAACCTGAATACCTGCTGCCGTCACAATATGACCCAGGAATGCAACCGAACTTAGCCAAAATTCACACTTTGAAAATTTTGCATATAGCTGGCTATCTCTCAGAGTCTGTAAGGCCACTCTGAGTTGCGCATGCTCCTCCTGACTGCGGGAATATATTAATATGTCATCAATGAAGACTATTACAAACAAGTCTAAATAAGGCCGGAACACCCGATTCATTAATTCCATAAAAGCTCCTAGAGCATTTGTCAACCCAAAAGACATGACCAAAAATTCAAAATGTCCATACCGAGTGCGGAACGCTGTCTTAGGGACATCAGATGCCCTAATCTTCAGCTGATGATAGCCAGATCTCAAATCTATCTTTGAAAATACCTTGGCACCCTGAATCTGGTCAAATAAATCATCAATTCGCGGAAGTGGATATTTATTTTTGATAGTCACCTTGTTTAACTGTCGATAGTCAATGCACATTCTCATCGAACCATCTTTCTTCTTTACAAATAATACGGGTGCACCCCACGGCGAAACACTGGGTCTAATGAAACCCTTTTCAAGTAAATCCTGCAACTGTTCCTTCAATTCTTTTAACTCTGACGGAGCCATACGATATGGGGGAATGGAAATGGGCTGAGTGCCTGGAGCCAAATCAATGCAAAAATCAATGTCCCTATCGGGCGGCATACCCGGCAAGTCTGAAGGAAATACTTCAGGAAATTCGCGAACCACAGGCACAGAGTCAATAGAAGGAACCTCAGCACTAGAATCACGGACATAGGCCAAATAAGTCAAGCATCCCTTTCCAACCATACGATGAGCCTTAACATAAGAAATAACATTGCGGCTAGTATGACCTGAAATTCCTTTCCACTCTATACGAGGCGAATTCGGCAGAGCTAAAGTCACAATCTTGGCATGGCAATCTAAAATAGCATGATATGGAGATAGCCAGTCCATGCCAAGTATAATATCAAAGTCCACCATATTTAGGAGTAATAAATCAGCACGGGTCTCGAGACCCTCAATTACTATAATACATGACCGATGAACTCGATCAACCACAATAGAATCGCCTATTGGTGTAGACACATGAACAGGAACACTCAGTGGATCACTGGGCTGAACCAAGTATGGTGCAAAATAGGAAGACACATACGAATATGTAGACCCGGGGTCAAATAATGCTGATGCCTTTCTATCACAAACCAAAATAATACCTGTAATGACGGCATCAGAAGACTCAGCCTCTGGTCTGGCGGGAAGTGCATAACATCGGGGCTGTGCCCCACCACCCTGAGCAGTATCTCTAGGACGATCAGCTGCTGGCTGGTCTCTACCTCTATCGGTCCGAGCTCCACCTCTATGACCTCTACCTCCACCTCTATGTCCTCTACCTCCGCCTCTAGCCGGCTGGGCAGGCTGTGAGGGAACTGGGGCCTGAATCATGGCACGAGAACCCTGCTGGTGAGATCTGTCAGAAGCTCGAGGGCAATACTTTGCAATATGCCTAAGATCACCGCACGTAAAACAAGCCCTCGGCTGCTGAAAATAGCGAAGTGGTGGTGCACTGATAGGCTGCTGATCAGAGTAGCGTGGCTGAGAATTACGATCACCTGAAGCATCATGAGAAACCTGAAGAGCTGACTGATAAGGCCTAGGAGGATGGCCTCTATCATAAAAATCTCTATCTCTAGACGAGGTACCACTGAATCTACCCGAATTACGAGATCTCTTATCTGATCCATGTCTCGCTCCCTGTGACAGAGCCATCTCGATCCGGCGGGCTGCATTAGCCGCCTCCTGAAAAGTGATTTCAGTTCCTGCCCCCATAGCCATCTGTAGCCGAATTGGCTGATTCAAGCCATCAATAAACCTCCTCACCCTCTCCCGATCTGTGGGAAGTATGATAATAGCATGACGAGCCAGGTCCACGAACCTAGTCTCGTACTGTGTGACAGACATAGAACCCTGATGAAGACGCTCAAATTGTCTGCGCATAACCTCCCGCTGAGTTGCTGGAAGGAACTTCTCCAAGAATAATTCTGCAAAATGCTCCCAAGTCAAAGATGACGATCCCGCTGGCCTGGATAGACAATAATCTCTCCACCAAGTCTTGGCGGAACCGGATAACCGAAAAGTAGCAAAGTCCACACCATTAGTCTCCACAATACCCATAGTACGGAGAACTTCGTGGCAGCTGTATAGGAAATCCTGTGGATCCTCTGAAGGAGTGCCACTGAATGTGGTAGTGAACAGCTTGGTAAACCTGTCCAATCTCCATAACGCGTCGGCGGACATGGCTGCACCATCATTAGACGGAGTCACAATAATAGGCCGAGCTGCCTCAACTGGCTGAATCACAGGATCCTGAGCCTGGGGAATTACTGGCTCCGGAGTGCGCGTAGCAGGAGTCTGATTACCTCCTCCAGCCTGAGAAGTGGCTGGTGCTACCGGTAATAAACCTGCTCCGGTGATATGATCCATAAAACCTGCTATCCGGACCAAAGCATCCTGAAGATCCGGTGAAAACAAAGCTCCTCCTGGGACCTGAGCTGGGCCTACTGGAGCTGCTGGGGCTGGAACTTCCTCCTCGATATGAACCTGAGGTTCTGCCACTCGTGCTGCTGCTCGGGGCTGAGCTCTGCCCCTACCTTGTCCTCTAGGATGACCTCGACCTCGGCCTCTACCCCTAGCGGGAGCTGCCGCTGCTGGGACCTCGGGCTGCTGGTCAGTAGATGAGGATGCACGTGTCCTTACCATCTGCGGAAGAACAGAGTAGAAGTTCAATTAACATTTAAAAGATCAAGTCGCACGACTGGAAAGAATAAAGGGAATATTTTCCTAAACGACTTCCGAATGTCACCAAACTTTGTAGAAAGCACATATATAATATTTAAGACTTGTACTGGGCGTCAGAACCAAAATACGAGCCCGATACCTGTCACGACCCGAATTACCCACCATCGGGGTCATGATGGCGCCTACTAAATGGAAGCTAGGCAAGCCAAATATTAGTTACACCTCCATTAATTACCAATTTCTTATTAAGACTTATTATTAAAAACATATAAATTACAGCGAAATAATCAAAATTAGCGGAAAACTTAGTCAAATATGATAAAGAAAACCCAAGCATGATACACTACCCAAGACTGGTGTCACAATACTCACGAACTTCTAAGAATAATACACATAATTGTCTGAAAGAAAATACAAGTTGTTTATCTCGATTACATGAGATAACAGAATGAAAAGCATAGATAGAAGAGACAACGGGTCCCGCGGACGCCTGCAAGGCTACCTCGTAGTCTCAGTAGTCGGAAAATCCACAAGTCGCTACTGCCGCTGCTGCTGTCCGTAACCTGTATCTGCGCAAAAGAGCGCAGAGTGTAGTATCAGCACAACCGACCCCATGTGCTGGTAAGTGCCTGGCCTATCCCAGCGAACTAGTGACAAGGCTAAGGCCAGTCACCCACCTAAACATGTACAGTTGCAATATACATATATATACAATACATTTATAAGGAAAGACTCTGCTCTGAAATAACAGTCAATAACTCACGATATCCAGAATAATCTAATCAACAAAATAAATCTTACTTTCATGTCTCAATTCCTCTCTCATTTCATATCTCGTGGTAGGCGTACCACCCGCTCCCAACTATCACAGTAATTATATCTTGTGGTAGGCGTACCACCCGCTCCCAAATATATCAATAGGCTACCGGCAACTATGGCCAATGCCAAGATTTAAATCACTTCGTGGTCGGCGTGCCACACGATCCCATTTCTTATTATATAAGTGGTCGGCGCGCCACACGATCCCAATTCATAAATATATAAGTGGTCGGCGCACCACACGATCCCAATTCATAAATATATATATTACCGGCATTTAGCCAATAATCTCTACATCAACAATACTTATAATTATCGGTTTTAAACCAATAATTGATAATAATTTCAACAATTTATCTTCATTACCGGTATAACACCAATAACTCTTAATCAACAATTTATTCATAACTAAATTCCTATTCCTTCAAGCTAGGATAGAACAAACACTTACCTCGAAAGTTTACGAACGATTCAATCCGTAGCAATGCCTTTTCCTTTTGAATTTGACTCCAATCCAATCGTATCTATACACAATTGATTTAATATCATCAATTCTACTTAACAAACTAGTTCATATTGCTAAATATGGTTTTTATAACATTCTGCCCGGAATAGTAAAAATCGACCCCGAGCCCACATAATCGAAACTCAAGTTTCGAACCAAAATAAGTTCACCCAATCTTCCATGAGTTCAAATATACAATTTGTTCTTAAGTTCGACTCCAAAACGAGGTCTAGATCGCAAATTCTTTGAAAGCCCTAACTATACCCATTTCTCAAATTTTTCAACCAATTTACACATGTTTAAGCCTAAGAATTTGATTGATGTTGATGAAAAATGAAGAAGACGAGTTAAACAATACTTACCCAATGAACTTTGATGAAGAAATGCCTCAAAGATCGCCTAAGAGCTGTGGAGAAGAAAGGATTTTGTGAAAATGGGATAAAATCCCGTAAGTGTTCTGTTTTGGGTTATTAAATCACTGTGCGAAAATTTACCCTTCGCGTTCGCGTGCACTGTGTCGCGTTCGCGAAGGGTCGGACAGAAATGGGCATCGCGTTCGCGTGGACACAGTCGCGAACGCGTAGAAGAAAATCTGGGGATTGCAATTTGGCCTACGCGAACGCGTGGTGCCGTACGCGAACGCGTAGAAGAGGCAGGCCAGGCTCCGCGAACGCGGGAGCCTGCACGCGAACGCGTAGAGGAAAAAGGCTGGGGCCATGTTGTTGTACGCGAACGCGATCCTAAGGACGCGAACGCGTAGAAGGGGAAAGAGAACCCTTCGCGAACGCGACCAGGTGGACGCGAACGCGAAGAAGGAATGTCTGCTGCAGATTTTCTGCAGTTTTTCCAAGTCTAAAACCACCCCGATGCCTATCCGAAACTCACCCGAGCCCTCGAGGCTCCAAACCAAATATGTACACTAACTCAATAACATCATACGAACTTGCTCGAGCGATCAAATCGCCGAAATAACATCAAAATCAATGAATTGAGCCTTAAAACTCAAGAATTCTTTCAAATTTCAAGATTTCCAAAATATCCAATTTAAGGCCGAAACACGTCAAACGACGTCCGTTTTCAACCAAACTTTACAGGAAGCGCTTAACCAACATATATGACCTGTACCGGGCGTCGGAACCAAAATACGAGCCCGATACCAGTACTTTTTAATAAAAGGCACATTCATTTTTGCTGGGTTTAGATCTTAGACTTAGATCTTCCTTCCCTTGTCCTCGTTTGATTTTGAGGACGACCCCTCACGAACAGTGCTTCTCTTTCTCCGCCCTTCTGTTTTTGTCGCTTTCTTTATTCATAGCTGTACAAAGCTGAACAAATTTCTCTGAGAGAAACTTCGTCATTTCCATGGAGTAGAGTAGTTTCAAGGTGCTCGTACTCGTCAGGAAGTGACGCCAACAACATCAAGGCCAAGTCACCATCATCATAAGTTGTATCCATATTTTGCAAATCTGTGACCAACTTATTGAAACTGGTGATATGTTCATTCATCGTGGTACCAGGAACATAGGTGAAGTGAAACAGTCTCTTCTTCATGTACAATTTATTTTGACTGTTTTTCTTCAAAAATTTATCCTCCGGTGCTTTCCATAATTTACTTGCAGAAGTTTCCTTTGTGTATGGATATTTCTGCTCTCTAGCAAGGTAGGATCGAATGGTACCGCAAGCAACACGGTTGATAATTCTCCAATCTTCTTCTCCAATACCATCCGGTCTCTTTTCTTCAATAGCAAGATCTAGCCCTTGTTGAAAAAGGACATCTAAAACCTCGCCTTGCCACATCCCAAAATGTCCGGACCCGTCAAAAATTTCTACCGCAAATTTCGTATTTGACACAATTCTTGTCATAAGCGAAGATGCCAATGATGACGTATTGCTGACACTTGATGTAGATTCTTCTTGTTTATTGTCTCCCATCTTTGACACAAATATTATTTAATAGCTGACGACACAAATCAAGATTATTTCCTTTCTGATGTGGAAGATTAGACTAAGCTGCAACCATAGAGCATACTAAGACAGAACCTTGACTCAGTTACCAAGATAAATCTTTTCTGATGTGGAAGATCAGACAGATCTGGCTTTCTTTACTTAGAGAGAAGTCCTAAGCTGCGCTGCAACCACACACTTGGCTCTGATACCAATTGTTGCGGAAGCCAAATGTATATAGTGTGAATGAGTCACAACTATTATACCAAAAATTATGGCAGTCACCAAATAATAAATAAGACAATAAAGCAATAATAAAAGGAACACCAGAATTTACGAGGTTCGGCTAATTTTGCCTACTCTTCGGACACTACCAATATTTTATTCCACTCCAAAATACAAGTGAAATAATACTAAAGAGAGAAGATACAAATGCCTTAGGAAGATAAGAAGGCAAATGAGAGATGTGTTTAAATCCTAAACATTAGGCCTTCTTTTACAGGGGAAAAATCCCCCCAAACTCTTCTACCCACTAACTTTATTGAAATTATTTGATAACAGAATATAGGATCTGAAGTTTGTTAAGGCCAAAAGTCATGTGCTGCTGTGTATATGATTCAAATATATGCTGCTCCTAGTTGAATATATGTGATACAAAAGGAACATCTAATGCAATTTTCACGAATACAACAACAACAACCCAGTATATTCTCACAAGGTGGGGTCTGGGGAGGGTAATATGTAGATAGGCCTTACCTCTACCCGAGAAGGCAGAGAGGCTGTTTCCAAACGACCCTCGGCGCAGGGAAAAGAAAGGCAAACAAAAACAAAAACTGCATTAGTTATACCAGCATACATCGCAAAAAAAAATTATCTAAACATAAGAGACATAGATACCACAAATAAGCATGTATGCATGTAATGATATTAAAATAGTAACTACCAGAAATGACTACCACAAGAGAACACAAACTAATCATCTATGGGCGGCCCTACCACGCCTCACCCACCCGGGTAAGGAGTACGAAAAATCTAGAAACAATTTTCACGAATACGTGTCAGTTATTTTGTAAGATTTACCCCCATTCCAAATTACACCATCTGTAGGATGTAGGCTCCAAGTCTTGAACAACTTTTTTTGGATATTTTGAACAATTATTTTCTGTATAGGTAATAGCTTCCCATGTTTTATTTTCAAATTCCATGACACAATATTTTTCAAGAAGTGTTTAGCTTCCTTATACTGACTTTTACATTGTCATGTGAGCTAAAAGATAAACTAAATGTACTTGTCCATAAAAAGTGAGATTAACCACTTGGAAATAAGAGTTTACTACAATAAGTCAAGATATACCGATAGTATAAAACTTTACATTGTCACAATATGTAAGTTAAATTCTTTCAAGAATGGGATGTCCTATATATAGCTGCTCTCTGTTTGACGGTATTATGGATTAATTCCTGAATCTCCACAAACTTTTTATTACAGGTTATGTGCCTTTATGCACTAGTATAGTAATGTGTTGTCTCCAAAAACATTCTTTGCTGAGTTCATCACTGCCATTGAATGACGGAAATTATACCCAGTTTCCCTTGCTTCCAAATGAATAAATATCGTCTGTTCAATGTCACTGCATTTTACGACATTATGCTCAACGACTTTCTTACTGAAAGCATACAGTTCTGACTCCATTAGCAGACTTGTGTTGAATGAAAAGATGCATGCAATCTGTTTCTTCATTCCCGGGATAATGAAACACGATTGTCTACATTATATTCTTCTGTGTTCTCGACTATCAAATGCAATATGTAAATACTTAACACTACAATTGTAACTTTCAATGGACTTGAGTAATGTCAATGAGCAACAGTGACATCTATATTTTGTTCGACACCTCTCCAACAGAATATAATTTATGTCCGAGTTCTTTTCCTTTCACTCCTCCCCCTTTATTGTTCTCCGGAAATATTATTGGCTTGATATATGCACACATTACAAATGTGACTTCCAATCTTGTATGGTAAGGCGTAATGTGTGGTTTGGGGTAAGCATCTTGTGCTGCAGTCTCTGTTTCGTCACAGGTGACACGTTATGTCTGTCAACCCATGCCTTTATTGCTCTATGCTCATATGTAAAGCCATCAGCTGCTATATGTGGGTTTTCCATTACTTCCTGCAAAGATGTCGTGTGATAATAGACATGGAAGCAGAATGAGATGCATGTTAGTAGAGAACAGGACTTTACAAATTATCAGGTCATCTCCTGGAATTTGAATTCTCACCTGAAGGATTGGACAGAAGTACTGGCTAGGTGCCTGGATAAGGTTCTTCTCTACCTTGACATGCATTTCTGCAAACTCAAAAAGTTTTTTCAGAAGTGGAAGAACTTCAGTCTCAAGATCTGGTCTATCTCTGCATCTAAGCTTACAGCATTGTAGTGCCATCTTAGCTAGCTCTTCTGCTTCAATCAATGGCCAATCTACTACTGACTTGTCAAGTACATCCGCGAGCGAATTACTAATGATAGCTTTTTCAAATTTCACAATAAGGCCATTAGGATGACAAGCAGCCAATAGTTGAAGTGCTATTATTCCAAAAGCATAGAGATCAGACTTAGGTCTCAGGGTGCCAGTTCTTTGATACTCCGGATCCATGTAAGCAAGGGTGCCAGCAATAATGGAGTTCCTATACTCGGTAATACTTTCCGGAATAATATCTGACATTATTTTTGCTAAACCTACATCTCCAATTTTACTCACATAATTTTTGTCCAACAGTATGTTTCCTGGTTTTAGATCTCGATGAACAATGGGCTCAGGCTTTGAGTTGTGCAAGAATGCAAGACCACATGCCACTTCAAAAAGTATCTGGAATCGAACAAACCAGGGAAGAGGTCTGTTTTTTCCTTGGAAAATGTAATCTTCCAGGCTTCCAATTTCCATATACTCATAAACAAGACAGCCATTTTCTGGAGACGCTCCAAGCAGTAAAACAATATTTGGGTGATGCAACTGGCTAAGAACCTCAACCTACGAATAATTTAATACGAAATTAATCTAAATACCAGAATGACAGTGCCACAGTTACCTGAAGAGAAAAACTTAATGGCATGACATAGGTATCTAGTGAGGTACTAAACAAGTAACATTTGATATACAAATCACAAGGTATATGATTGTAGCTTCCCCACCACCCCCCCCCCCAAAAAAAAAAACAAGAGAGAGAGAGAAAAGGACGAAAAGGATCTAGTAATGATATGAGGTCAGAAGTATTATTTTGTGCGGATAACAACGCTAGAGAAGTGTCTTCAGTTAAAAAATGTGCGTGTGCTTTGAAAGGAAAGCAGTGGCGGTGAAGAATCCAGATATTTTGAATGAGAAAGAAATCAATAGAGATTGAGGAGAACCTCTCTTAGAAATTCCTCTTTCTTTTGTGATGCATCAGGATGAAGAATTTTGATGGCAACAGGGGTATGATCAAGGTTGCCTTTGTAGACTTTCCCATAGCCTCCTTCGCCAATCATCTTAGAGTCAGAAAAGAAATCAGTAGCCACCTCAATCTCTTCTCTAGTTAGCCTCCTATACCTTCCATCACATGACATCAGCGCATTGACGACCTTTTGTTTTTCTAAGGACTGTTGGAGAACCTTCAGCTCTGCTATCTGCCTCTCACAAGCCTCTTCGGCGAGCAACTTTCTTGCTATCTTGACCTCCTTCTCCGTTTCCACATGCTTTTTCTTTGCTTCAGCAGCTGTTTTCCTTAGGCTTTCTTCTCTTTTCTGGGCTGCATTCACTTTTCTTGCTTCTTCAAGGCATTCAGAAGAAAGTAGTTGGACCTGAAAGATAACCAGAGCAGATATGGTTGATGGTAACCGCGGACAAATATGGTCGGGCAATAGGTGATTTGTCCTAGTGGCAGAGTTGTTGTATACCATTTATGCTCTAAGCCATCACCACAAATGGAACTTAAGATAAAGAAGGCGATAAGAAGTTGATTATGACAAAAAGCATAAATTTGTTCATTTTCTCGTATGAAAGAGGAGCAATCAAGTACCTAATTTCGAGGTAAAATAAATAGATAAGGATTTTACCTTGTTTTGAGCATGGATCAGATGTTCACACGTTTGGTTGTACATTGCAATGGTATTTTGTAATTCTAAGCGCATTCTTTGCATTTCAGCCTGAATGTCTGACTGCTCAATGACACAAAAAAAAACCTCAACATACTTATTCTTGATACTGTTACAAGTAATATTATACTCTAATAAGACATTGTATAAATAGTACAATATTCAAGAGACAGCTTGATAAAAACAAATTGACCTGCTCTGAACAAGTGGAAGAATGACCACCCTTGACTACCTCCGGACCTGCTGTAAATTCTTCTACATTTTGTTTATATCTTTGCTGAGACCTGAAATGAATAGAAGAGTTCCCATGTGCAAATGCTGGAGAATTCATGTGGGTAAAGTCTGGAAGTGATGATGCTCTTATATTAAATTCCATGGCGGCACAAGACACATTGGATTCTTGTTGTTTGATAGTATGCACTTCTGTCTCTGTTTCAGAATAGAAAGTACTTGTTCGAAGTTAAACCTACTATTCTCGGAAGGCAAAAGAGAGATGACGAACGAAATCAAGGTAATAACAAAGAGCGGACTTTTTTTTAATGTACCAGTAGGTAACAGAGGACTCAAGGAGTTTTTCACAAGCCCATTTGACGACACCACATAAACATCACAAGAATCAGGAGCATGCTTCAGGATAAGAGATGGTACGCCTGAATCCTTCTGCCTCCTAGTTAAAATTGATTTAAGTATTTTTAGCACCAGTAGCAATTAAAAATCAAGCATCACAATATTATCATCTAATAGCTCAAGTTGCAGCCCGAAGATAAAAATTGTCAGATAAAAAAAATAATATTTTGGCAGAGAACATGACTCCCACTATGGAGATTAAGAAAATCAATTAGATTAAGCATGATCGATAACAGTTTGGGTAACTCTTGATGCAACGTAATCTTCAGAAAGACAGGCCTCATATTACCATTCAAAATCTTTGTACTAAAAGATGTCATAACTTGGCAATTAAACTGTTGAATAGTATGAACACCTGATGAAATTTCAAATTGTTACATAAGTGACAATTCTATTTATGCAACCGATATGAAACATTATATATATCTAACAAATGCAAGTCCAAGACATCTTGATCCTATGCCATACCTGGAAAAGTAACAGGGAGAGGAAGAGCCCAACACTAGAGTATTAATCCCAGCCTGAGTTACATATTGTCGAAGCAGTGTTGCAGGATTATCCCCTTCCAGCACCACAGTTTCAACCTACAGGAAGTTCAGACATTAGAGCATATGACAATCATTCTAACTTAAGAAACATTTAACCAACCAAAGAGGGAGAAGAAAAAGGAAGAGAAAGCTTACACTTTTTCTTTTGCATAAATTCTTGAATGGGATAAATATTTCTTTACATTTTGCCCTCATATCCTCAACATACATTTCCACCACATTGTCATCAAGCTCGTTAACTGGAATACTCTCTCCTGCTATAAAGTTCACCAGTCATAGATATTACAGAATCTAGTAAGACTAAAATGATCTTGCGGACAGATCAGCTATGATATCAGTATAGTCTTTTAAATAGATTAGTTAACCGTACATCAAGATCGAACCAAGTAATCTTTAGAATGGAGTGTGGAAACTGAGACAGATTCATTCTCAAGCAGTTCATATAAAAAATTCAATGAATCTGATCCAATCAGCTAGCTCCCTTTCATGAAAAGGCAAGTTTAAAAGGTAAATATTTTTCAGTTTCTCTTCATGACAGACAACGATTGTCACACGGTTTTTTAAAACAAAAGTTACAACCATATCTGTAATTGCAGATACAATGGACAGAAAGAAAACACTTAGCAAAGTATTGTAACGTTCTATATTGAAAATGTATGAGAATAGTAGCTATATATGTGTAGTGATATTCTTAATGCTATGAGGTCTTTTAAAGAACCTTGCGGGTTTGGTCCATAGGGAGATATTATCATTTCATGTTAAGAGTAACATTTAAGTCGGTTTTGTAGTAATTGAGAGCAAAAATTTCAATAACACTATTTCAATATTCTTTCTAAGTAGATACAAGAATTAGCTTGAGTCGTGCTGGGCACTGTCCTAAGAAACTATTTCAGCAGTGTGAAATGTTTCTCCAGGATTAAACAAGCTTACCTCAAATTTATTTTGAGGATACAGGAATCAGCAAAATATTTATATACAATAATCCAACAAGATTGAAAAGAGAATAGGACAAAGAAAATTTATAAGAAATATTGCAAATAAGAGAAGCTAAGAGAGAAAAAGGAGAAGGCTAAGTAGAAAAGCACTTCTGAAGGATGAATTGTGCAGTCAAATGATGGCTATTTATAACTGTAATTGTAATGTAACTTTGTTGTGCATGGCAAGAAAGTGGTTGATCAAGTTTGCCGCTTTTTACACTTCTTTTGCCGCTTAATATAGCCTTCTAGAATAGCTAAGACACTTGTCCAAAACCTTTAACATATTGCCACAGTTTAACCCTACAAGTGATATCAGAGCAGATGGCTTAGCAGGACGAGTATGAAAATGGCAGTGAGTAGCTCTTACATTGCCGCCCATGAAGAGCTAGAAAGCAAGCCCATCGGAGTGATGGTGCAAAATGGATATATTGCCTTGGCGGTGTGGCCCATCGTTTGGAGATGCACACACAAGGAGAAGATTGTGGGCATTTAGGGTCCATAAAATACTCGGATGGAACGGGTGACACATAGCTAATCTCTAGATAAGCTCATGAGTCTAGGTGATTGGCCATGTGATATCAATTTATTGCGTGAGCGAACAAAGTATCTTATTGAAAGTTAATAGGAATTAGAAGCTACATATACATTTAATTATACTTCTAATAGTATGAGGACTTTTGGTAAAAACAATAAGGGCTTTAGCCCCAAGCAGACAAAGTAGATATGTTTTCCTTGATCGCAGAACTTTACCTCTCTAAATAGCAAAAAAATTGAAAAAATACAATATAAATAATAAGAAAATATCTTTTGTGCAGACACTTGACAGCACGAAATAAATTTCTTCGCTTCGACATCATTGAACTATACATTTACACCCTCATAACTATTGAAAACAACTCAAACTGAAATGAAGGTGATTATTGCATCCTTAGCAAGACTTTTTTGTGCAAATAAAATATAGTAAAGGAGTATTTAAGGTAACTAATTAACAAGATGTAAGAAAAAATTAAATCTCAATATAGTCAATTAATCATATGCATATAGACGTATATGAAGGAAAAATTACAGGGAGTTGGAATGGCGGTGATGGTAGGCATGACATGAATGAGGAAAAAGCGATGAGCTTTAGGCAACAACTTCTCTACTGCCCACCGGACGGCTCGTTGACTACCCTTTCCTTCGGCGCTCTTAACTGCCACTGCAACGTTGACCATCGCCGCTGCAGCAGACGGTGGAGCACCGTTACCATCTCCTTCGACTTTCACTTTCATTGTTGAAACCGATTTCAAATATACTTTAGAAACTGTAACCACAGGCTTATTAGTTAAATTGAGCAATAGATCATTTGACTTGTATTTTGGGGAAGAGTGGGACCCACGTTAGTTATGTCATTACGCGCCAGCATGAAACCAGCCCCCCCTCATTTTTTTTTAAAGAAAATTACATACAGCTAAGTCAAATTTATTATATTATGGATGTTCATACTCCGTTGTAAATAAGCTTTCTGAAGAAGCTTATCCGTATATGACTCCACCGTAAATATGTTTATCTATTTAGTACTCTATTGGAAATAAGCCTCCTGAAGAAGCTTATCATTTCGGTACCCGGTTATGGATAAATATTACCTCCGGTAGAAGATTATCCATACCGGGTATAATAAGCTTATCCTTTCAATATCCGGTTATGGATAAATATTACTCTCGGTAGAAGATTATCCATACCGAGTATAATAAGCTTATCCTTTCAATATCCGGTTATGGATAAATATTACTCTTAGTAGAAGATTATCCATACCGAGTATAATAAGCTTATCCTTTCAGTATCCGGTTATGCCATACATCTTCTAGGTGGCTTTCCACATTTCTTGAGGAGGCTTATCACTTTAGTACTCGGTTATGGATAAACATTACCCCTAATAGAAGATTATCCATACTTGGTACGATAAGCTTATCCTTTCGGTACTCCGTTATGAATAAATATTACATAGTTGAAGATTATCTATATCTGGTATAGTAGCAACTTACACAACAACCTGTACTAGTAGCTTACACAACGGCTTGTAGTAGCTTACACAGCAGCTTGCAGTAGCAGCTTACACAACAACTTCCTTTCTTATATAAATAGAAGAGTTTTCATTTCATTATGTACATCGGTTTGAATTCGAATAATATATTAGCCTCTCTCTATACTTGTCTTTACTTTACAGTTTTTATTTTATAACACTTATTTCTTTTCTCAGACCCTCGGCTCAGAAAAAGGGAGAGGAACGAGGTAAGAACTTTCTTTTATTAAATAATGTCAAATCTTTCTAAACTTGAATTTATAGCCCTGGATATATCGGGCAAAAGCTATATGTCTTGGGTGCTTGATGCTGAAATTCATCTTGATGCGATGGGTCTGGCAGACACCATCCGTGATAAAAATCATGCATCAAACCAAGACCGTGCCAAAGCAATAATATTCCTACGCCATCACCTTGATGACGGCCTGAAAATGGAATATCTTACTGTTAAAGATCCAGTCATACTGTGGAATAATTTGAAAGATAGATATGACCACCTGAAGATGGTCGTTCTTCCACATGCACGATATGATTGGACTCATCTAAGGCCTACAAGATTTTAAATCTATCAGTGAGTATAATTCTGCTATGTTCAAAATTATTTCCCAATTAAAATTATGTGGTGATAATATTACTGATTATGATATGTTGGAGAAAACTTTCACCACTTTTCATGCCTCGAATATGCTCCCGCAGCAGCAATATCGAGAGATGGGATTTAAAAGGTATTCTGAACTTATCTCACATCTTCTTATAGCCGAACAACATAATGGGCTATTAATGAAAAATCATGAAAGTCGACCTATTGGTTCTTGTCCATTCCCTGAAGTGAATGAGACGAACTTCCACCAATCCAAACGTGGAAGAGGTCGTGGCCCCAGTCGTGGCCATGGCCGTGGTCGGGGAAGAAATCCCAATCATGGTAATAATAATGCACCAAAGAACCCTCCTCGCCACCAGCAGTGGAAAAGGAAGGAACAAAAGCATGAAGCGGTGCAAGCACCAAATGCAAAAAGTGCATGTTGTAGATGTGGAGGAAAAGGGCACTGGTCACGTACCTGTCGTACGCCAAAGCACCTGGTTGAGCTTTATCGAGCCTCCTTGAAAAAGACACAGAAAAATGCTGAAGCAAATTTTATCTCTGAAGATAATTTTGACTTCATGCATTTAGATGTAGTCGATTACTTTGCACTCCCAGAAGGAGAAACAAGTCATGTAATCAGTAGTGAATCTGTAAAAATATAAATAATTTAACTCTTGTTGTTTGTAATAAGTAGTATGATTATGTAATTGTACATAAATAAAAGTTATGATTTGATAATGATGTTTACTATAATATATCTTATTTATGTCATTTTGAAGAATTTGGATATTATTATTAGATCAACTTAAACTCTAGCATAGTTTGCAAGAAATATACAACTATCAGAAGTAGTTATTTTTGTATATCTTATTGTAATTATATTTTATTAACCACCAGAAGTGGTATATGCCTATGATCACCAGAAGTGATAATTTAGACTTTCTATGGTTACAATTGAAGATAAGATACATAAATATTCTCTACACGCCTCGATCTAAATATTTTAAAAGAGGTTGTGGCATCACAATTTATTGTGATTAATGCGCGTTCAGATAATCATGTTCGATTTTCCTGAAGGATGAGAACTTTTGATAATAATAATCCATTCCCTGAAGTGAATGTGGCAATATTAATAAATTTGGTAAATATGAACGCGTTTTTGATGTAAATATATTTACCTCCAGAAGAGGTAATATAATTGAGAGAATATATATTCAATATTTCGTATTTTAAATCTGCTCCCGAAGAAGTAATACAATTGGAATTGCCTCATGAAGTAGGAAAATATTATGAAGAGGAGTTTTCTTGTGCTTAAACAATTGTTTACTTGGTTGTGATTTTCTCTTATGGTACCAGAAGTATCAGAGCAATATTTGATAGTACAAATGTATTAACAACTCCTGAAGAGCTAATTGTTTGCCTAGAAGACACGTGACACCCGTAATGTCCAATAAATATTAGATTGTGGATAATAAATGAAGGCTCTCGAAGAGATTATTTACAAATATGTCATTCATATTATATGATTGTGGTCAAAACATAGGTTGTAGTAAACCCAAAGTTTACTAAAATAAATGGCTATCATATTGAGATTATAAATGATTGAAAGATTGAAAATCTTCATTTTTCCACAATCATAGGGGGTAAAATAATATGTATATGAGAAGTTACCCGCCTTATTCTTCGATTTGTACTTCATCATGTATCACGATAAACCAGAAGTTTACTAATACAAAAGTAGCCATAGTAAATCAGAAGTTTACTAATGCAAAAGTTTATGTCATAGTAAACCAGAAGTTTACTAAGGGATAGCACATGTCATGATAAACTTGAAGTTTTCATTTGCCATTATTAAATGAGCTATTTGAGAATTTAGATAAGCATATATTGAAGAACTAGAAGATTCTTCAAGAATTCTCCTGTGTTGCTTGTTCTCATAATAAATTGATTATACCAGCTAAAGTTGGGACTAAAACCCCTTATTCTGAATTATATAAAAGGTGAATACGGGCCCATTCACCTATCATATAAACCACTTATAGATGCATATATAAGATGGTTACATGTATGTTTCTTGTCAACCTGCAGTTTGGCATTTGAAATTGCTTTTCTCACTTAAGAGCATAATTTTCAGATTATGAAATCAAGACAGTTCATCTTGATAATGTTGGTTTATGTACAAGCTAGTTTAGCAATGAATACCTCCTATTAATGGCTAAACTATTGTTTATGAGAACAAAGCTTCATGTGTTGGTCTAAGATTTTCTAAATTGCATATAGCAGCACTTGTATGCATCAGACCAACAAATGATAAGTCCTCCCCTCATAATTGGTTTATGATCAGAAATCAAATATTTTACTATCTTTTGATGTATGGTATATGATTAATTTCTCTACCACAATGCATAAAGATATGTTTCCCAAAGAAGATTGGGGATATATGTTAGTTTTTCTAACATCCGGGGAATGGAATAAATAGCTGAAAACTAGCCTATAAGCAACTTGACCAATCATGATCCTCACTTAGAAGATAATTCAAGTCAAATGCCAGAAGCATTTGCTGATCCAAAATCAAATATCATATTTCAGCTGCAAATGCTCCTATTAAAATTTAAAGTCCCTGAAGGATAGTGTTTACTGTACGCATGAAGCGTGGTAGACAAATCGGTTCCAAAGGTAACGATCATTGAAAAATGATAAGGAGCTAATGATCAAAATGATCATACTAAGGAGGAAATAAGCTCTAGAAGAGCCCACGACATAACATTTCATGAAACTCCAGAAGAAGTTGAGGTACCTAAAAATAAAGAAAGTGATGAGATCTCAACAAGTTATGTCGCTTAGGAACCGATACAAAATGATCGTCGACGATATATTTGATACAATATAGTGCACAATATTGTGAAATATTGTGAGGATCGGACCAGTAGTCTAGACACCTGAAGATGTCATGCCATTTAAATGCGAGTCATAACCTATATGTCTCATTTGATTAAATCTCTATAAATATCCCCGAAGGATTTAAAATGCCTGAAGCATATAAGTTCAAAGTCTCGGTAAATGTACTCGATCAAATTATAAAGATCTTGTACGGTTTAAATCAATCTGGACGCAAGTAATTTAATCGCCTCACTGAATATTTGCTGAAAGAGAGTTACATAAATAATGTTATTTGTCCATGTAAAGAAAATGTCATCGGAATTTGTTACGCTTACTGTATACGTTGATGACATAAATCTTGTTGGAACTCCAGAAGAGCTCTAAAGGCAATTGAATATCTTAAAAAGAAAAGAATTTTAGATGAAAGATCTTGGAAAAATAAAATTTATCTTGGTCTGCAAATTAAATATTTAGCAGACGAGATCTTTATCCATCAATTTGCCTATACATAAAGGGTCTTTGAATGCTTTTACATGGACATGCGCACCCATTAAGTACATCAATGGGTGTTCAATCACTTGAAGTGAATAAGGATCCGTTCCGACCTCCAGAAGAGGATGAGGAACTCCTTGGTCCTGAAATACTCGATCTCGGTGCAATTGCTATGCACTTATGTATCTTGTTAATGCTAACAAATGTAGTGCATATCGTATTGGTTATGCAGGTACAAGGTTAGAATGCAGAAACTCAAATATTTGAAACAAGGTTTTTATCGGGGGGGAGTAAATACGCGATGCACTCTTTTTTCCTTACTAAGATTTTTTCACACAGGGTTTTCCTTATAAGGTTTTTAATGAGGCACCTAGCAATGCATATTACTAAATATGTGTACTCTTTTTCCTTCACTAGGATTTTTTCCACGTGGTTTTTCCTAGTAAGGTTTTAATGAGGCACATTATCTTTTAATGAACATCCAAGGGGGAGTGTTATAAATATATTATATTATGGATGTTCATACTCCGTTGTAAATAAGCTTCCTGAAGAAGCTTATCCGTATATGACTCCGCCGTAAATATGTTTATCTATTTAGTACTCTATTGGAAATAAGCCTCCTGAAGAAGCTTATCATTTCGGTACCCGGTTATGGATAAATATTACCTCCGGTAGAAGATTATCCATACCGGGTATAATAAGCTTATCCTTTCAATATCCGGTTATGGATAAATATTACTCTCGGTAGAAGATTATCCATACCGAGTATAATAAGCTTATCCTTTCAATATCCGGTTATGGATAAATATTACTCTTAGTAGAAGATTATCCATACCGAGTATAATAAGCTTATCCTTTCAGTATCCGGTTATGGATAAATATTACTCTCGGTAGAGATTATCCATACTGGGTATAATAAGCTTATCCTTTCAGTATCCGGTTATGGATAATCATTACCCCTCATAGAAGATTATCCATACTGGGTACAATGAACTTATTCATTCGGTACTCCGTTATAGATAAACATTACTCTCGGTAGAAGATTATCCATATCTGGTATTGTAGCAGCTTGTAATAGCAGCTTACACATCAGCTTCCTTCCTTTTATAAACAGAAGAGTTGCAGTAGCAGCTTACACAGCAGCTTCCTTTCTTCTATAAATAGAAGGGTTTTCATTTCATTATGTACAACAGTTTGAATTCGAATAATATATCGGTCTCTCTCTATATCTTGTCTTTACTTTACAGTCTTTATTTTATAACACGTTATCAGCACGAGACTCTGCCATATCGAGCAAATATTTTGAAAGTATCGTATGGTATTATTATATTATTTGATAAATATAATATTTGGATAGATTGTATCATTTGTCATCACATTAATAATATGAAGAATAAATTTAAAATATTTGTAAGAAAAAATAGGATACAAAATAGAATTATTATAGAAAAAAGTGGGGTAAAAGATAAAATATGATTATTTAATAATAAAGAATGACAAGCTGAGAGAAAATAGCAATGTAAATCGGTCGTTACATAAAGTAACACATTTTATCGTTACGTAACAACGGATTTAATGATACATATAATACAATTTAAGCAACAACCAAAACAAACATTATATTTAAAGTAACAATACGATATGGTATAATATGTAACAACTATCCAAACAAGTTATTACAATATGTGGTAAATTAGTTAAGCATTCTTATATTATTACCCAATTCTAGATATCCTATACCTACTATTTATTAGATTTTAGTAAATTATTACACATAAATTAAAATATTGCATCGAAAGTATTGAGTTCAAATGAGTCCGATTTTGCCTGGTTATGTCTTCTGTAGTTCCATGCTTAAAATATACAAAGATCGTTTGCAAAAACTTAGCTATAACGTAGAAATAAGTTGGTCTAAAACTAAGTAACTTATTATATGGATCAACATGAGTTATTTATTAGGCCTTTGGACATAAAAATTTAATTTTTGAAAAAATATAGATTTGGAGTTAAGTTGAAAAATAGTATTTGAAATTTAAAATTTTGTTTGGACACGCATTTCACTTGAAAAAATATTACAGTTTGGTGAGTAAGGCAAAAAAATTCTGCAAATTTTGAAAAGGTGGTCAACATCACTTCTTGATTTTTTAAAAATTCATTTTCGAAAAATTTCCATGAACTTGCAAAATTTATTGGATAATAACATTTTTGAAAAAAAAAAGATTTTATGGAGAAACGGGGGCCTTAATATTATACCATTCTAATTTCACTATTCTTTGACATTCCATCGCGTGTTTCAACAAAATAATTTCTAACATTTCTTAAACATGAAGCTTCTAATTTTCTATTGTTTCTAAATCTTTTCTGCAAATATTATAGAGAAATCTCACAGATTTACAAATATGAAAATTAACAGAGTGAAAATAATCTTACGTTCTGAAGGCAAAACATTCATCCCAGAATGTCTGTGTTATGAAATTCGAAATCCAAACAACTTTACCAATAGCATGTTCAATATTCTTAATTAGCTTACAATAATTAACAAAGCATGTCGTTAACTGGTACAACATATCAAGAACATAAAATTCACGTGTCTGCTAATTAACTGATACTTGCAGTTAGTGGAATATACAAAGCAGTTCAGCATGTTCAACTAAATTCATTTTATTCTGCTAGAATCACTTAAACATATTTAAAAAAATATACGTAAATCTTTAACAAATCACCTATTCAATATGAACCTATCGACTCTAAATTCTAAATTTTCCTGCATATCTATAAAAGAAGGGATTGATATGTGGAATAATTATATTGTTGGTGCGTGACAGATAGAGAGAGAGCACGCATAACTTTAAGAATGGGGATTTATCCATGCAAGAACCATGTGTGCTCACTCTCTTCTGTCACTCATCCGTTAATTTCTTACCGAGTGTTACTGATGTGCCCAAGACAGTAGCGGAACCAAGATTTTCATAAGGCGATTCCGAATATAAACAGCAAACATGAACGAGCTAAGAAGATTCAACTCCAAGTATATATACATAAAAATAATTATGATCTTACATATAGAGTATAATTTTCCGACAAAGCCCATGCACCCTTTTGGCTCCTCCCCTGACCCAAGGGGTTTGTTCTCTCTGCGACCAATTAGGGTTACAAGGTAGAGGACATTAACAGGAACCTTAAAAGTGTAAGCACGTAATTTTGACCCCGCGCATTAGAATCACCTTCAATAATCCTAGTATTTTTAGGATATTTATTCAGGTTTATTCCTATAGGATTTCACTTTATTATTAATTTTAGTTCTATTTTTAAGGCACAAAAATTAAAAGAAAATATAAAAAAATACAAAATAGTTTCATGTTCTATCCATTTCTATTTAGTTTAGGTTATTAATATTTTTATAGCCATAAATTATTTTACTATGATTTTTCACTCTTACTTTTAATAAACATAAAACATGATATATATATATATATATATATATATATATATATATATATATATATATATATATATATATATATATATATATATATATATATAGTTTATATTTAATTAATTAAAATTAGTTTAGTTCTTACTTTAAATTTAGTTTATTATTTAATGGACCTCTTAAATTAAAGAAATCCAACTTTTGAAGCCCCATTTTACCCAAATAGAGGCCCAAATCTTGGCAGCCCAATGCCTTTACCCTTGACCCGCCGGATACCCGCTGACCCGCCCCATTTTGTAATTTAAATCCTAGCCCTTCATCCCTTTTAATCCCACGGCCCAGATTTCATCTTCACCTTCTCCCACAAAAACATCTAACATAGACACAAAAGAGGAAAAAACCCTAACAAAAAAAGAGGAGCCAGCAGCCGATCTGCCGCATCTCCAAAACCTCAAACCAGCCGCCGTCTAACCCTCTTCTCTAGACCCCAGCCGCCAATGACCAAACATCCCCGCTCGTTCTAACGGCCACCCTATAGCCCCTTCCCGTCTCCGCCATAACACCATCTCTCAGCAACCTCGACGCACGTAGCAGGTGCGGAACGAAACAATCGAAAATCAGAGGCAACAACTGAGAACGAGAGAAAAACGGGCTAAAAATAGGGGAACGGGAATGGGGGAAAACTAAAAGGAACAAAGAGGGGAGGTAGAGAACAAAAATGAGTAGCTTTGGTTTCCCATCATTAATTTCAGTTTTTTTAGTTTGATTTAACTCAAAAAATCAGAAAAAAGAGATATTCAGTTCCTGTTTTGACCTTTCGTTCGTGGAAATTGATTGAGGGGCTGTTCAGGTCGAGGTTTCGGCCGTCGTTCATGTCCGATTGAGTTTACGATGTGGATTGAGGCGAGGTTGCCGTTCTGAGTTCTGCGTTTGAGCAAGTTTCGACTGTTGTTCGTTGTTTATCGCTGTTTTTCTTTTCTCTAAAGTTTCGCACATCTGGGCAGCAGTTAAAATTGAGTTCAAAACCGTGAGACAATCAATTTTCCGATTATATTTGAGTATCGAAGTTTTCGAGTTCGTCGATTTTCGATTGTTACCGTTGCTCTGTTTCAGTCCATGTAATCACCGGACATCTTGAGGAATTGAAGCATCTGTTTCATATATTCTCCATTTAATTTTTTTTTTTAATCGCGATTGGGGTACTGTCAAATGCAAGGTTGTTCGTCGAGCTCTCAGTCCGTTGTCCGCGAGCTTTCCGTTCGTTGATCTTATTGTTTGTGATCTTCAAACCAGCCCGGGTTTTTGATTTTCGAGTTTTATTTAAGTTCTGATTTATGTTTGAGGAGTACATTCGGCTTAAGTCTAATTAACATCAAAAGGATCCTTGCTTTACTGAGGTTCGATTCTTCAACCCTCTATTCATTATATTCTGGCTCAACGTTAATTGTTGATTTGGTGATTTGGTTATGTGATTTGCTTAATGTTTACCTATGGTTTTAAATATGTTTGCTCGTGTGTTTACTTGAAATGATTGCAAGTGAATTACAAAATTGAATTGGAAACGTAAGTTTAGTTATTTGAATTGGAAAATTGGATTGTCAGTTTATGGGGTTTACAAGAATTATTTGGGGAGATGTGGGATTTGAAATTAAAAAGAAATAGAGTTGGGTTAATGCGATGTGATAATATTTCTATTTTTATATTGCTAGTTTTTATTGATCGCTAGTGGCATGCTTTAGGCCGACCACACTCGGGTAGGCAAGCATTATGATTTTCTTAGTTTCGAGGCAAGAGGTTGTTTCCCTTAGTCAAATTTATCCGGGAATGCCCCGAGGGATTTGTACATATTATTATCTGGGGTATGCCTCGAAGAACTATGTAAATATTTTGGAGGCCTTGACAAGCATGCTATATAGGTTAGCTTAGGATTTTCTTTTCTTTTCCTTTTCATTTTCTTTCATTTAGGTGGGGACGACCTCGAGTCTCTTGTGTGTTTATTTTATTTCTATGTGTTTTACCTCAATTTGAATGTTTTGAAAGCCAACTTGATCGAGTACGCAACCGTGACCATCACGGGACTTGGGGAATGCCTAACACCTTCTCCCCGAGTCAAATGAACCCCCTTACCCGAATCTCTGGTGCAGACTTAGTTTTGAAGTCTAAAGTGTTTTAAAGGAAAATCATTTAAAAATGGTGGCCTGGCACACCGAAACCAATGTCAGGTGGCGACTCTGAATAATTTCCTTTCGAACACCATTTTGTCACTTTCAAAATTGAAAAATCCTTTTCAAGCTTTTTACTAAATTCTTTTATTTATTTAAGAGGGTTTAGTGGAATGTTTTGTAAAAAAAAGGGTGTGACATCTCTGGCGACTTTGCTGGGGAGTTGCGAGTTCGAGCTAGTACTTGATTTTGTTGGCTTTTAGAATATTTGGTTGAGGTTTTTATGCTTTTTCATTAGCTTTACTTGATTTTCATTATGTTTTTATATTTTTGTTATTTTCTAGTTGTTTATTTGTTTATAGTTTTTGCTTTATGTGTTTACTGCTTTATAACTATCATCATTTGCATAACCCCGAGTCTTCTTTCCGCAACAAGTCTTCCGGAGTACGCTTGAGCGTACACGGCCTTTTTGTGAGTCACCCGTATCTTTAGGGGGTGGCGTGGGAGCGTGGAGTGGGCGGATAGCTAGAGCAGCCGCCATCGACCACGTGCCGCCCGAATTGCCTTGTCTAGTGAACCCCAACCGTAGGTCAGCCTTTAGGTCATACTTATGTGCATCATATCATTCAAACCTAGCAGGGATTCGGTCCCAGGCACCGTGTCCCGTTGTAGGAGGCCTATCCAAATTATGTCAAAATGGGCTTATGGCCCAAAAAGACATTTAATCACCCATATGTGCTACATGTTGCATCTCTTTAGGGGTAAAAGGGTCACGTGGCGGACCAAGAACATTTGAGAGTGAGATATAGGTGATTTTACACTTTTCCGTTATTTTCCAAAAATTCAAAAAAAACTGTAAATGAAAAATCAAAAAAGATTTTACACTTTTTCATTATTTTTCAAAAATTGAAAATAATAAAAAATCCAAAATATTTTATATTTTTCCATCTTTTTTTCAAAAAGATAAAATATAGCTTTCTTTCAAATTAATTGCGTCTTCCCAAACTACGCGAACCTGATTCTCGTCTCTCGGGGTGAGATACGTAGGCAACCCACATAGGGTCCGGTCTTCCTTGTAAGTCCTAGGTTTTTGGCTTTGCGGGGTCTTAGCCAAATCCTGCATGTATAGCCACTTTTGACCACATCGGTCATTCTTGCAAAATGTGGTCATTTTTGCGAAGGTGGTTCAATAAACCTATGTCTTAGGATTTTGAGTCCACAATTAGGTATCATATCAATTTAGGGTCTTTCCTTTTCGAGTTTGCATGTTTAGCCACTTTTGGCCACATCGGCCATTCTTGCAAAATGGGGTTATTTTCGCAAAAGTGGTTCAATTACTCATATATTAGGATTTTGAGTCTACAACTAGGAGTCATATTTCTTTAGGGTCCGCCCTTTTTCAGTTTGCATTTTTAGCTACTTTTGGCCACATCGGTCATTCTTGCAAAATGGGGTCATTTTCGCGAAAGTGGTTCAATTACTCATATATTAGAATTTTGAGTCCGTAACTAGGAGTCATATTAATTTAAGGTCCTTCCTTTTTGAGTTTGCATCTTTAGCCACTTCTAGCCACATCGGCTATTTTTTGCAAAATGGGTCATTTTTGTCATTTGGTCTTGGGCTATGATTATTGAGAGTTTGAATTCATATAAGCCTTAATGAGGTGTATTTCCATGTCTTAGAGGTCACCTTTGTTGAGTTTGCATTAATAGCCATCATTGGCCATATGGGTTAATTTTCAAAAATAGCTCAATCGTGTCTTGCATGTGTCCAATAGAAGGTGTCGTGGTGTCGCTTAATATCTTGAGTCACTGATTCACTTGATCTTACTTTTTCCATTCAGGTATGGAGCGATTTGCTAGAGTTTGAGCATGATATATCCCAGGACCATTCTAGTCAAAGACCATTGCATGCACGAGCTGCTTGAAGAAACTTTTTAATTTTTTTAGTCTATTTTATGATTGTCTTTTAATTTTTAGTCTTGTACGGTCGTATCGAGTATGTCAGTCTAATTAAGATTGTCGAGTCTTTTGTTATAGTACTTCCTGTTTTGTATTTGAAAAACCAAAAAAATTTATAAATGAAAAATTCCAAAAAAGATTTTTGTTTCTTAGTTTATTTTATCCATTACTTTTCAAGAACTACGCTTGATCTGATTCATGAGGGGCATGATACGTAGGCAACCTACATAGGGTTCGATCGAATCATTTTTTCTGAAAACTAAAAAAAAAGAAAAAGAAAAAAATAGAATAAATTGTGGATGTGAGGAAGGAGAGGAAAGAAAAGAGTGGCAATTAAAGAGAAAAGGAAAGGAAATAAAATGAACAATCCAATAAGTGCTGGAAAAGAAAGAAAAAGAAGGTTGAAATGAACAAAATTGGGATGATGCCAAATGACCTTCTGACCCTCGAAGCCATTGTAAAACCATTAATTGTCGCTAGGGCATTGCACGCAATGTGATATTTTTATATGATAAATGCTCTAACGCTAACGTGTTGGCTTTATTTTGCTCCTCTTTGTTATTTTCATTGTTGTCATAACAGAGTGTGGTTAGTTTGTGGTACTTTGGCAATTCATCCATACAACATAATGTCAAAAAGCAAGGAATCCATGGCTGGCAAAGACTTGGACACAAGAGTTGTTGACCCGCCGAGGGAGTTTGTGGAGTCGGAATCTGAATTGAAAGATGAGGTCCAAAGGTTGAAACAACAGATGGCGGAGATGTATCAAGCCTGAATTAAGGGACATCCTCCACCTTCATTTCCTACTACCGTGGATCTTTCCCCACAACACGCACCAGGCTTCACCCCTTACCACAATTACCCTGGCGCTTCCTCCCAAACTTTCCATGCTCCACCAGTCAAAACAACCGCATTCTCAGCTCCAGATACCCAAACATTGCACAAAATTCTTTACCTGCACATGATGATGTAAGCTTTGTGGAAAAGATGCATGGTGACATGGAGTATGAGAATCCTCTTGGGAAGTTGTTGACTGAAGTTAATGATGTTGAAATTGGTGAAGGTCCCGGTAATATTGATGTGCAATCTAGGGGTTAATATGTTGAGCTTGGTAATTGGAAAGACACTCCTTTCTTGGTTGGCCCGGGAGGAGTTTTGGTGGTTTATTTTACTGTCATTTCTGCTTGTCTGGGTTATTTAAGAGTTATAATCTAGATATTATTTTGTGGCTCATACTCTTCTTCTTCTCATTTTGTCTAGTTTGTTTAGTTGTAGTTACTCGTCTAATGTTCTTTAGGATTGTTCCAAGTTGCAACCCATGTCTGTTTTGCTTATTTTCTTCAAACCCTTTTCACCATCTGTCTAATGCAATATCATGTTTTCTGTTAGTTTTGGTCAGTTTTTGTTTAGGTTACTTTTTTCTCTCATAGTTCTCTTCGTCCTAACTCAAGTGACATGACATGCACACATAATTCTCAGCCTGATCTTGAAAGCTAGTCTGATCATGAAAGAATGGCACAGTTTTGAACATGACAAAAGAGGCATTTGAGGAAACAAGTAAAGATTCGCGCATTCTGAGAAAAAACTAAAGTTTGGATTGAGTGAAACTGAGGAAGTGAGTCTGAAAATCAAGAGGTTGATAAGAGCATACAACAAGGAAATGTTTCTCAAGCAGTTTGAGGTAAATCAGTCAGTAATGAAATACATTCTTCCACATCAAGGTATGGTTGAATCAAGTTTGCCCTGAATTGGCAAGGATCATTCATTGGGACAAAGTTATTGACTGTCGGCACTTTCTATTTGTGATGACACCATCAATAGATATTGTGCATGATTTCTTTGCTTATCTTCAACTGCACGCTTGTACTTGGCATTCTCAAAGCTTGGTATGACGAAGGTTTTTTATTCTGCTACCTGAACACTTTTATCCTTTGCTACCCATTTTGAGCTCTAATTTTTTGTTTCGTACCCCTCTTTTGGAATCAGAAATAGAGTTAGGACATAGAAAATAAAACGAAAAAGAGAAAGAAAAAAAAAAAAAAACGGAAAAGAGAAAAAGAAAAAAAAGAGAAAAAAAGAAGAAAAAGAAAAAGAAAAAGAAATAGTACCAAAAAGTAGTCTTTTGAACTACGTTCGACCTGATTCTTATCACCACAAGATACGTAGGCAGCCTTACAGTTCGGTCATACCAAATAAAGTATTTCATAATCCCCTGAAATCAATACTGGGGCAGATATTTTAAGAAATCCCATCAAAGAAAAATCCAAAAAAATTCCCCAAACTTCATGAAACTGGGGTAGAAGTTTTAATTTTGCCAAAAGGCCCGATTCCAAAAGTTGTAATTTTGAACCCTTTTATCTTGAATTATTTTGAGCCTTCATGCTACCCTTTCTTTCTAACCATGTCCAAAAGCCTACATTACGGTCCAAAGAAGACCTTCCGACCAATCATTGAGGATGCCATATCAAGTGTTGGTGAAAGTATGATCTCCCTGCATCATGGGTAATACCTTCGTTCTCAGAACAATGAGAGAAAATAATAAATGAGAGAGTCTTATCGGTGAAAACCCTCAAGGGGCACCGTAAGGCGACGGTGAGTTGAGAAAACGAGTAAAATGAGAGAGGCTTGATGGTGAAAACCCTTCGGGGCACTACAAGTCGACTGAGGATTGTGGATCAAATGGGACAATTGAAGTGCTGAAGCCCAGTTTCATACCGAAGATGTACAACAAGAGTTGAATATTAGACTTGCTTGAGAGATTAAGCCACTTAGTCCAAAGGTGCATGTCATGGTCATTAGAGTTGGTATCCACATCTGATAAGTTTCTACTTCGTAATTTTCTTGTTAAGTATCATCTCTTTCCCTTGTCCCTGATTTTGTTCCTCTCGCTACCCGGGGGTAGAAGCGTAAGGGAGTTTTTTCCAATTTAAGTGACAATGTTCGAAACGGGATTATTCTATTTATTTCATAGTCGCCACTTGGAATAAATTAAGGTGTCCCAAGTCACCGATTTATTTAAATCCCGAATCGAGGAAATTTACGACTTTCCAAATGAAGTCTGCGAACCAGAAATTCTAAGTAAGGAATTCTATTGACCCGAGGGAAGGTGTTAGGCACCCCCGGATCCCGTGGTTCTAGCACGGTCGCTTCAATTATTATAAATGGCTAAAAATATCTGATTTTATACATGTTTATAAATTATGTGCTTTGATTAAACTTTAAACCGCTTTAAACTGTTAACTTTGCATTTTATTTTTTATTTTTTGGATTTAAATGCGAATGGTCCATATTTATTTCTATGAAGTAATCTAATCATATGAATAACTTTACAACCATAATAGTATTTTAAACATGTATTGGCGACAATTGGGTTTCCATTGTAGCACTACGAGAAAGCTAATATCTTAAATATGCTTAAGCTAACACTTCTAAACAAACTGTTTATCTAATATCGCGAAACAAATTCAGTCCAAAATTGAATAGTTTTAAAACAGTTTACACTCCATTATAATCACATGAATTCAACATATGCTATAAAAATGTTAAGCTAATACAAATGGGACTTAATATCAATCTTTTGGGGGTGACTCCCAGGATGACGTTTTATTTCGAAAATCCGATCTCTCGGAGCAAATGGTTACATCAGTTGTGTTTCGAAGACATACCTGGAATTCGAAATCAAAATGGAGGAAAGGATCAGTAAACAGAGCAACAGTGAGCAGCAACAAGACAGTAACCAAAGTGGATTCCAGTGATGATCAAGAATTAGTTTAGAACCGATGAAATCAGTAGCAACAACAGCCCAGGCAGCAAACGGAGAAACAGAAAATAAGCTTCAAACCAAATGAAACTCCAGTAAAATAACAGGGGATCCGGGACCGAAAAGCAGCAACAAAAACACAGCAAACAGAATCTCGGCAAGCCAACAAACGGAAGATTCCAATGAAGAAAACAAATGGCCAAGGATTCTTAAAAGATTGCTCCGAACCAAGAAAAGCACTCGAATAGAATGAGTAGGCAATTACAAAGAGACAATAGAACAAAAGGATGGTTTCCTTAAGCTGCCAGAACTGAAAATTGAAGCAAACAAACAGAATACGCCCAATGCGTGTTTGAAGACTCTACTCCAATAAAAACTTCTGTTTTCACTCTATATTTTCTCACTGTTTTCTCTCGAATTCCAGTACTAAAAATGTAATAGGATGTATGTTTCCCTCTCTATTTTGGAATTGTATCCTTGTGCTTAAAAATCTCTCCAACAACACTCTTTCAGTACCTCCTATATTCTGCCAGTATGAATCTGTAGGAATGTCTTTCTGTTTTCCCCCTGTGAGTGTGTTCTGTGTGTATTCTCCAGAGAGTATCCTAATGTCTATGTGTATACCTCAATCTCAGTCCCCATTCCAGTGAGTTCCCTGCCTCATTTATATCCTCCAAAATGACAAAACAGAATCATTATCCCCCTCATCAACTCCCCCTTCCAGCCTGTTTTATTCCCTAACTCATGTGCACCCTTTAGTCTTTTTTAGTCATACCCCATGTTCTTTCTCATTTCCAGCTCAAAAAGCATTCAAACAATTAAGAATTCAAACTTTTTGATCATTATATTCCCTGACAGCCCACTGTTTTGTCTAAGTATGGGTTTTAAACATCTAAACAAAGTCCTAAAGGTAAAAACTAATGAAATACACTGCTGTCCAGCAAGTTTTAACAACTTATTTCCATGTGTATTGCACTTTAAAGGTTGATTTTAGGGCTACTTAAATGGACTAACAGCTATATCCAATTCACAACCTAATTTAGAATCAACAATGGTTCAAAACAAACAATCCAACAATTAGCTCAACACTCGGAACAAACAACAAACCGAAAAATTTTAATTCAAGCAAAACAGTGAACCACTGCCCGGAATTTCAAACAACCAATTTGCGAATTGAAACGACAACATTCGTTAAGTCGAATCACAACATGTATGATCGACAACAAAAGCCGACAAACAAATTCAACAAATTATAACACTCCAAAGCCGAGAGAAAGGAAGAAAAAATGAAACAAATTCGAAACTAAATGTTCGACGACGCTAATCGACGCGAACCTGTATTCAACAACATTGGTAATCAAATAGACAAAACAGAACTTTAGAATTGGCAATTCAATAAAACAGTGTTCTCGGCCAAAGAAGAGAAAAGAGAAAAAATGAAGCTAACTAATCGACGACGCTATTCGACGCAAACACATATTCTATATCATTCGATTAGCCGATTACGATATGCGTAATCGACAAACAAATCCGACAAGCAGTGACTACACAATTTCGGACAACATGTATAAATTCAATATCAAACAACTTAACGATATTAACAACGAATCGAATTCGATTCACAATCACTCGTTAAACAGCGAAGAATAAGAAACAACAAGTCGACCAAATAAAACGGTCCCAAGAGATGAAGAAAAAACAGAGAATTGATATCTGTCCGAAGAAATATCAACAAACGAAACGACCATAATCAAAACAAATAAAACAACAAGGAAAGAAAGGGAGTAAAACAGTACCTCCGAACAATTCGAAACGAAGCAATGGCCGGCCACTTGAATTTTCGTATTTGGAATCGAATGGACCTTAATTGAAATGTTTTCAAGCGAAAACAAATCAATTAAGGTCTATTAGACCCCAATTTCTCTGAAAATCCGAAAGCAAATCCCTAATTCGACATTTAGGGTTCTTACAATTCGTTTTGGGGCTTGATGGTTTGGGTATGAAATAGAGACGGAAATGATGATAAGAGTGGTGTTGCGGCTGTTGGTTAAAGTTTTGTCGGTTTGCGGCTGTTGTTGAAGACGGGGGTGATCGGCGTGGAGATTCAAGGAGCAGAGGCGGCTGGTTTTTCTCTTTTTCTCTGCTGAAGAAGGAGACGGGTGGTCTCGCTGGCAGAGGCGAGAAGACGGGGAAGGCGGCGGCTTCTGTTGGTCTGCCGTTGGTTGTGTCCGGTGATAGATGGAGAGGTGGGTTTGGGTGTCTCTGGCGGCGGCTGGAGAAGAGTGAAGGAGAAAATGAAGATGAATAATAGGGTTTGGGGGGTTTAGTATAATTAAATTAGGGATTTAATTAGGACCGTTGGATGGATGAAAACCAACGGTCCAGATTAAAACGGGAATGGGTCGGGTTGTATTGGCCGGGTCAGGGAGACGGATCTGGTGGTTTGGACTGGGTAGTGTTTTGGGCCTTTCTTGATTTAATTGAATTTGGCCCAAATCGAATTTCACACAAAGCTTTAATTATTTCCTCCCTCTCAATTAATTTAAACTCCTAATTTATAAAAAAAAATAAAAAAAATTCTAACTACACTAAAAAAAATCAAATCAAATTAACTAATACTAATTATACTAACAATCGTTACATACAATTAAATATCAATTAAACATAAATCACATAATTAAGCATTTAAATGCTAAAAATGTAAAAAGATGAATTATTTTTTGTGATTTTCATTTTGTAAGATAAAATTAATTACTCCTAATTTCAAAGTTAGATAAAAATGTAAAACACGACATATTTTGTATATTTTTTATTAATTTAAACACATATAATCACGTATATATAAATGCAAACAATTACCAAAATAACACGAAAGTTCACTAAAACACACATCGTAAAAAATAGACAATTTTTGTTTTGATTTTGTGGGAGTAATTCATGTTAGGCAAAAATCACGTGCTCACAATTGCCCCTCTTTGCGCGGAAAACCATGAAGAGTTTTTCGTGCAAAGATAAATGAGCAAATACGAGCGATTTTTGCCCGTTTGGATACTCCGTGGGAAGCATTTTGAAAGAGTTTTGACCGAGCCTTTGCTTCGGAGGCTTCCTACATATCCTGGGCTAAACAGGAATCAGGTCAATGTAGTTCGGGAAGTTTTGGTAGCTGGGACTACCGTGGACTGACACTTTGCTGTTATTGTTGCTATCGTTGCTGCATGTTGCTGCTTACTGCTTACTGATCTCCTTATTACACCAAAAGAAATTAAAGTCGAACTAGCTATGCTATCAAACTATGAGTTACAAGATTCCTATCTATGATTCTCTTGAAAACTTGATCTTGAATCTTAGCTGATTTGCTGTAGACCTCGATCTGAATCTTGATGCTCCACAAGCTGTACGTGCTCGTTTATTTCTGTGACATTGAGTGAAACGGAGTCGGCGGAGCTTGTTACTTCAATCATCTTCTGAGCAATCGTGCCTTTGTTTACTCCAACATTTGAACTCTTTTCTTTTGGTTCTTTTCTTCTTTTCTTCACTCTGGATTGATGTTCCATTTGTAGGTTATCTCGATCCTTGCGTCCCGAGGTCAAACCTATTTAGACAACAAAACAAACAAACGAACGAAATTTTTCCGCCCTAGTTTTGCTAGGAAAATTTCGTGAGTTAGTTGTGACACAGAAAGTGATTAAAAGACTCTTTGGTATTGGGTAAGAAAGTCATGGTTTCACAAAGGTTCAAACGGCTTTCTGGCCGGGATTTTGTAGAAGAGTTTCACGGCTTTCTGGCCGGAATTCAAACAATGTCTAACGGTTTTTGGCCGCTAGAACCTCGGTTTTTTGGCCGGGGTCAAAACAAATGGCTCCGCAGTTTTCTGACTGGGAGATCCTCGGTTTTCTGACCGGGGATAAAAAGTTTCACGGCTTTCTGGCCGGAATTCAAACAATATCTAACGGTTTTTTTGGCCGTCAGATCCTCGGTTTTTGGCCGGGGTAAAAGTAAATGGCTCCGCAGTTTTCTGACTGGGAGATCCTCGGTTTTCTGACCGGGGATAAAAGTTTCACGGCTTTCTGGCCGGAGTTCAAACAACATCTAACGGTTTTTTGGCCGTCAGATCCTCGGTTTTTTGGCCGGGGTAAAAGTAAATGGCTCCGCAGTTTTCTGACCGGGAGATCCTCGGTTTTCTGACCGGGGATAAAAGTTTCGCGGCTTTCTGGCCGGAATTCAAACAACATCTAACGGTTTTTTGGCCGTCGGATCCTCGGTTTTTTGGCCGGGGTAAAAGTAAATGGCTCCACAGTTTTCTGACTGGGAGATCCTCGGTTTTCTGACCGGGGATAAAAGTTTCACGGCTTTCTGGCCGGAATTCAAACAATATCTAACGGTTTTTTGGCCGTCGGATCCTCGGTTTTTTGGCCGAGGTTAAAGCAAATGACTCCGCAGTTTTTGACTGGGGAGATCCTCGGTTTTTTGACCGGGGATAAAAGTTTCACGGCTTTCTGGCCGGAATTCAAACAATATCTAACGGTTTTTTGGCCGTCGGATCCTCGGTTTTTTGGCCGGGGTAAAAGTAAATGGCTCCGCAGTTTTCTGACTGGGAGATCCTCGGTTTTCTGACCGGGAAGAAAAGTTTCACGGCTTTCTGGCCGGAATTCAAACAATATCTAACGGTTTTTTGGCCGTCGGATCCTCGGTTTTTTTGGCCGGTGTCCAAACAGATATTGGACTGATATGATTTGATTCTCTTTTTCAGAGTTTTTCCTTTTCTTTTATTCTCTTTTTTTGGCCTTCTTTTAGGCGTTCTTTTTAACCATCAACAAATGCATAAGATAAATCTCTAAAAAGAAACTTACTTTTTATGTGTTTTCCTTGTTCCAAAGCCATTTCAAAGCTTGCGTATTTCACTTCTTCGAGTGGTACCTTCTCCTTGCACATTTAAACAGACCTGCTTTCAACAAAGAACATTTTATCAGTTGAAAAAGTGGTTGGCTTTGCGGCCTTGGTTATCTTCATTGCTTGATCGTTTCCCCATTTCCATTGAGAAGTTTGCTACCAATTGTCTTTGGGATGACTTCCTTTCGAATTGACTGGGTTCATTTCCGGAATTCCATGGGGATTTTCCGTGTAGGTTCTATCCTTCTGCCTTATTCTGTCTCTTCTAAGACCTTAACCTTTGATTTCCGTTTCCTTTCTAAAACTCTTTTCCTTTGGAAACAATCGATCATTACGATCCAATCGTGGATTGTAACAATACACCACTGAGGCTGTTTTTCTTTTCTTCTTTACCAGGCGGAGTCCTGTAAAACCGGTCCTGTCACCTTCCTTTGTAATATTTTCAGAATTAAAATTAAACCGAAAGGGATTCAAAGAAGAAGAATGAATCAAAGAATGGAAAAACGTATCAAAGATAGAGGAGTCCCTTTCGAGGGAGAAAAGAAGGACTTATCTGAGGTATACGCTGACTTTAACCAACATGACATGCTCCTCGGACTAGATGCTTGATCGTCACAAAACTCCCATTTTCTTATGAACCAAAACGGGTCTATATTTCCGAGCTAAGGAGCCGCGCCAGGACCTCTCGTGGTGAAACAAACTTTTCGGTTGATAGCGCCCTTTGCGGGTTTTCGCCAATCGACCTCTCTCATTTCTCTTCTTACCATCGCCAGATAGCACTCTTTGCGAGTTTTTACCAACAGGCTCTCTCATTTTGTATTTCTCTACTTCCATCGTCTTATGGTGCCCGAAGGTTTTCACCAATAAGACTCTCTCATTTTATTTATCTACTTCCATCGTCTTATGGTGCCCGAAGGTTTTCATTAATAAGACTCTCTCATTTTATTTCTTTTCATTCCAGGAACCCCGGATCGTAACAATGATGTTTTCACAACTTCCAATCGATCTTGAAGGAATTGTACTCGGTTCGGGTAACAAGAATTGTAAACAAAATTACAACTTTGGAATCATCTTGACGGATCTTAAACCGAATCAAAAATATCATCTGCCCCGGTTTCATTTTTGGGGAAATTGGGATTTTTTGGTTTTGGTGTGACTGAACCTCAGGAAGAGGTTGCCTACGTATCCTTTCGGAATCAAGTCAGAACGTAGTTCAGAAACTTTGTTTTTTTTTTTTTTTTTTGGTTTGGTTTGGATTCCAAAGAGGGTAGCCAAAGAAAAGTAACCGGCTCAAAGGGTTTACAAAATGGTTGGTAGTGTTTGGGTAGCGGGAATAAAAGCCTTCAATCATTTCGACTTGTGAGGACCTCATTGAAGCAAGTTCAGACATAATACCTTTTCACAGCATCTGCATTCACAGCCGTTTCAGGGTCTTTTCCTTCCATGTCTCCCAAGTATAATGCTCCTCTTGGCAGTATCTTCCTAATGATGTATGGTCCTTTCCAATTAGGAGCGAATTTTCCTTTCGCTTCCTCATGATGTGGAAGAATGCGTCTTAAAACCAACTGACCTACTTCGAAATTTCTCGGTCGTACTTTCTTGTTGTAAGCACGAGCCATTCTTTGTTGGTACAGTTGTCCGTGACAGACTGCAACCATTCGCTTTTCATCGATCAAAGTTAATTGCTCCAAACGAGTCTTAACCCACTCGCTATCTTCAATCTCTGCTTCAACAATTGTACGAAGCGAAGGAATTTCTACCTCTGCCGGTATCACAGCCTCAGTTCCATAGACTAGCAGGTATGGAGTTGCTCCCACCGATGTGCGTACTGTAGTACGGTATCCCAATAAAGCGAACGGTAATTGTTCATGCCATTGTCTAGAACTTTGGATTGTTTTTCTCAAAATCTTCTTAATGTTTTTGTTCGCTGCTTCCACGGCACCGTTGGCTTTGGGCCGATAAGGGGTGGAGTTCCTATGCGTTATTTTGAATTGCTCGCATATTTCTTCCATCAAATGACTATTCAGATTCGCAGTATTGTCTGTGATGATAGTTGCGGGTATACCAAAACGACAGATAAGATTTGAGTGTACAAAATCCACCACCGCTTTCTTGGTGACTGATTTGAGAGTGACGGCTTCGACCCATTTTGTGAAGTAGTCGATAGCCACCAATATGAATCGGTGTCCATTCGAAGCTTTCGGCTCAATCGGGCCGATGACATCCATTCCCCAAGCGACAAATGGCCACGGCGCTGACATAGGATGCAGCTCAGTTGGAGGTGCATGAATCAGATCTCCATGTACCTGACATTGATGGCATTTTCGGACAAAACCGAAACAATCTTTCTCCATGGTCATCCAATAATAACCTGCTCGAAGGATTTTCTTGGCTAAGACATACCCATTCATATGAGGCCCGCATACTCCTGCGTGTACTTCGTGCATGATTCTTCCTGCTTCTTCGGCATCAACACACCTTAAAAGGTTAAGATCTGGGGTTCTTTTGTACATGACCTCGCCACTCAAAAAGAAACCACCTGCATGTCTCCTAATGGTCCTCTTTTGATCTCCAGTAGCATGTTCTGGGTATTCTTGCGTTTTCAGAAATCTCCCGATATCGTAATACCATGGCTTGACGCTCGGTCCTTCTTCGATTGCATTGCAATAACCGTGGCTTTCCCTGATTTGAATTTCCAAGGGATTGACATGGGCGTTGCCCGGATAAGGTAGCATTGAAGCTAAAGTGGCAAGTGCATCGGCTAGTTCATTGTGACATCGTGGGATATACCTGAACTCTATCGATGCAAATCGCTTGCCAAGAATATTCACGTGCTGTCGGTAAGGGAGGAGTTTAACGTCCCGAGTTTCCCATTCACCTTGAGATTGTTTGATAATTAGATCCGAATCTCCCATGATCAACAAATCTTCGACGCCCTGATCAATTGCCATGTTCATGCCCATGATACAAGCTTCATACTCAGCCGTATTGTTCGTGCAGAAGAAACGGAGCCTAGCCGTGGCCGGGTAATGCTGACCAGCGGGAGAGATCAAGATTGCCCCAATCCCTACACCTTTAGCGTTTACCGCCCCATCGAAAAACATTTTCCAAGCATGACTGTCTTCCGAAACAACTTCTGTCGTATTTACCTCTTCATCAGGAAAGTAGGTATTCAATGGTTGATACTCTTCGTCGATCGGGTTCTCGGCCAAATGGTCCGCCAATGCTTGGGCCTTCATTGCCGTGCGAGTGACATAGACTATGTCAAACTCAGTGAGCAGGATTTGCCACTTTGCCAATCTTCCGGTGGGCATCGGTTTCTGGAATATATACTTCAAAGGATCCAACCGAGTAATGAGGTGAGTCGTATGGGCTTGGAGGTAGTGTCTCAATTTATGAGCGACCCAAGTTAAAGCACAACACGTTCTTTCCAGCAAAGTGTACTTGACCTCATAACTAGTGAATTTCTTGCTCAGGTAGTAAATCGCTTGCTCTTTCTTCTCTGCCGCATCACGTTGCCCGAGAACACAACCAAAAGAGTTTTCCAAGACTGTTAAATACAAGAAAAGAGGTCTCCCTGGCTCTGGCGGGACTAAGACTGGAGGGTTTGACAAATATTCTTTGATCTTGTCAAAAGCTTCTTGGCATTCGGTTGTCCATTTGATTGCAGCGTCTTTCTTCAACAACTTGAATATGGGTTCACATGTGGAAGTCAACTGAGCGATGAACCTACTGATGTAGTTCAGTCGGCCTAGAAGACTCATTACATCTTTCTTTGTTCTGGGGGAGGTAAATCCCGGATGGATTTTATCTTTGTGGGATCTAATTCAATACCTCTTCTACTGACTATGAAACCCAAAAGTTTACCTGACGGGACTCCAAAAGCGCATTTGGCCGGATTCGGTTTCAAATCGTACTTCCGCAACCTCTCAAAGAATTTCCTCAAGTCTCGCACATGATTGCCTTGAGTTCTGGATTTGATGATCACATCGTCCACGTACACCTCTATTTCCTGATGCATCATGTCGTGGAAAATGGCAGTCATAGCTCTCATGTATGTTGCTCCTGCGTTTTTCAAACCGAACGGCATGACTCTGTAACAGTAAGTCCCCCAAGGTGTGGTAAAAGCGGTCTTCTCGGCATCCTCTTCATCCATCAACACTTGATGATATCCCGCATAACAATCCACAAACGATTGTATCTCATGTTTGGCACAGTTATCAACAAGGATGTGGATGTTTGGTAAAGGAAAGTTATCTTTAGGACTCGCTTTATTCAAATCTCGGTAGTCAACACATACTCGAGTTTTTCCGTCCTTCTTTGGCACGGGCACAACATTAGCCAACCACGTGGTGTATTGTACCACTCGGATTACCCCCGTTTTCAACTGCTTAGTGATTTCTTCTTTGATTTTATCACTGATGTCAGTCTTGAACTTTCTCTGCTTCTGTTGCACTGGGCGACAGTCAGGGTAGATTGGTAATTTGTGCACCACTAGATCAGCTCCTAATCCTGGCATATCATCGTAAGACCAAGCAAACACGTCTTTAAATTCAAACAAGAGTTGGATTATTGCATCTCGTGTTTTCTCATCCGTGTGGATGCTTATCTTGGTCTCTCGGACCTCTTCATCAGTTCCCAAATTAACCGGTTCGGTGTCATTCAAATTTGGCTTAGGTTTATTCTCAAAATGTTCCAATTCTCGATTTATTTCCCTAAAAGCCTCATCTTCATCGTATTCCGGTTCTTGGTTCATTATTTCCAGATTAGGTGGCGTGTTCGGATTTGAGCATGAGTTCCGCAAGCATGTCATGTTATTTAAAGCCGCATTATTAGGACTGAAAAGGAAGAATAAATAACAAAAATTAGAAAGAGTGCAAAAGTAAGGAAATATTTATTTTATTTTCTTGGAATTTTCTGAAAACAAACAAAATTACATTGGGGAAACAAAAAATACAAGAAAACAAAGAAAAACATCCAAGCTACGTCCTGAAGTAACTTGTGATGAAGGAAAAACGACAGGACAAATCTACCAGAACTCCCGCCTGATTGGGAAAGGTGTGGCTTTCCAATTTTGCAATTTAGCTTCAGGGCCCACATACAGCACCTCAGCGGTGCTTGTTCCTTCTCCCGATTGGACCATATTAACATCATAGAGCATTTGCCTCATGGCCCCACATATGTCTTCAATTTCCTTCGCTGTAAAGACCTCGTCTTCTTCTTCTTCACTGTACCTTGGTCGGACAAAAGTTTGGTACAGATGTGGCAATGGTTGCGGCAGAACCCATCGTTTCTCCTTTCTCTTGTTGGCCCATCTTTCATCTTCAGGGGTTGGGCAAAAGCCCACTCCGAAAAACTTTTCAGCTACAGGTAAAGTTATCAGCTTCGGCACTCCTTGTAGGGACTTCCCCAAACCTTTTCCTGGCCGGAAGCCATGTTTAATCATTTCTTTCGCCACCATGATGGAGGCATTAGACAAAAAAGGTTGGGGGAGAGGGTTCCCTTCTTCGTGTTGATCCGCCAACACAATCTCGAAAGCTTGATAGACAATGTTTTCGCTTCCCGCTTCCGCTTCCAAGCAAGGTATGGATGGATCTCGGTAAATTGATTGCTCATCTTCCCCGTGGACCACGATCTCTTGTCCCTTGTGCTCAAATTTCAACATCTGATGGAGGGTAGAGGGCACAGCTCCGGCCGCATGAATCCATGGTCTCCCTAGAAGAAAATTGTAAGAAGTGTCCATATCCAAAACTTGGAATGTCACTTCGAAGTCCACCGGGCCGATGGTCATAATTACATCAATCTCTCCGACAGTATCTCTTTTCACACCGTCAAAAGCTCGCACACATATATTGTTAGGCCGAATCCTTTCGGCTCCGATTCCTATGCGGCCTAAAGTGGAAAGCGGGCATATGTCTACCCCCGAACCCCCATCAACCATGACCCTCTTCATATAGTAGCCTTCGCTTTTGACGGTCAAATGCAAAGCTTTGTTGTGGGCGGCACCCTCCAAAGGCAAATCAGCTTTACTGAAAGAAATCTGGTTGATCGCGAAGAATCTTTCTGTCATTCTTTCAAGTTGTTCGGATGAAGTCTCAATAGGCACGTATGCCTCATTCAAGGCTTTTAGCAAAACCTTTTGATGTTCAGTAGACTTCATTAGAAGGGACAACATCGACACCTGCTCTGGGCATTTACGCAGTTGGTCTATCACCTCATAATCAGGCATTTGCATCTTTTGAAAAAAGACCTCTGCCTCTTCAGCACTTACAGGTTTCTTCGACGGGAAACGCCTTTGTGTGGCATTATTTACCTCCTGTGTGTTTAAGTACTTCTGTCCTAAGACACTCTCAGATGAATTTCCCACGATCTCTTTCCCTTTGCGCATAACAAGTGTTCGTTGGTAGCTCCAGGGTACTGCGGACGGATCTGTCATTGGTTTTTGTTGCACGCGTGCAATAACCACAGGTTCATCTGGTTTTCGGGCCACATAAGTTCCCTTTGGTACATACATTGATGTTTCTCTCTTTAAATGGAACTTCTTGGGGGCACCTATGGACAATGGTTTTTCCAATCTACCTCGTGGGAGGTAAAGGACTCCGCCCTTCTGAGACGATGCTTTCAATTCAATCGTCTTTTCGGATTTGGTTTCAAGAGCTTCAACCTTTTTCCCCATTTTCTCTTGTTTCGGGGTAGCCTCAGGACGCTTCTCTATGTTGGCGATGGCGATTATCGCTTTCAAAGCTGGGTCAAATTCTTTGTCGTCACAAATCATCCCAATCACCGGTCCGTTGTTGTGGGCCGGTAATGGGTTGTTTGTCACATTTGGGATGTCTTCATCTGCGAAGACGATCCTCCCTTGATTGATCAATTCTTGCACTGCCTTCTTTAACGTCCAACAGTTGTCAGTACTATGTCCTTCAACACCTGAATGATATGCACAGTATATCCCCCTCTGGTAGGCAGGAGAGTCTGGATTCTGCCTGTTCTGCGGAACAGGCTGCAATAGGTTTTCTTGCCCGAGTTTCGGGAAAAGAGTGGAATACGGCTCCCCAATCGGTGTAAAGCTCGTTTTGGGTTGCTCACGGTGGCGAGCGTTATTTGGCCGTGGATTATACTCGTTTGGGTAAGGAGGTTGGTTTCTCTGGAATGGAGGTGGATTCCTGTTGGCTGGTGGCTGTGGCCGTGACTGAGGTTGAATGTTCATGACTGCATAGGGTGGAGGCGGAGGAGCATAAGCCATGCCGTGATGTGGATAGTAATGTTGGGGGACCCTATCGGAGAATACCTGCCTTGAGGTTCGATATCTCCTGTCTTCTACCGCTGCCATAGCAGATTCTTCTTTCTTCTTGCTTCGGGGCATCCCTCCAGACCCGCCTTGAATGGCTTGGGAAGTTGCCCGAATGGCCGCTTGGCTCAAAATTCGCCCTGTTTTCAAGCCATTTTCTACCATCTCTCCGATCTTGATAGCTTCGGCAAAAGGTTTTCCCATTGCCGACATCATATTTTGAAAGTAATCGGGCTCTTGAGCTTGGAGAAAAGTCGTGACCATTTCAATTTCGTCCATGGGGGGTTTCACCCTGGACGCTTGCTCTCGCCACTTGATGGCATATTCTCTGAAGCTTTCTGAGGGCTTCTTTTTTAAGTTCGATAGAGAATTTCTGTCCGGCGCAATATCGATGTTGTATTGGAATTGTTTTACAAAATCTCTGGCCAGATCATCCCAGATGTGCCATCGAGATATGTCTTGATCCATATACCATTCGGACGCTATTCCGACCAAACTTTCTCCGAAGTACGCCATCAACAATTCTTCTCTGCCGCCGGCACCCCTCAATTGATTGCAGTATTTCTTCAAATGAGCAATGGGGTCGCCATGTCCATCGTACTTTTCGAACTTTGGTGTCTTAAAACCTGATGGCAAATGGACGTGCGGGAACATGCACAGATCGGCGTAAGATACACTCTTCTGTCCACTCGGACCTTGCATGTTCTTAAAGCTTTGTTCCAAACTCCTCATTCTTTTTGCCATCTCATCCTGCTCGGGGGTCTTTGGATTTTGGCTCGGTAGGAACTCATATCGAGGTGGCTGAGAATATGTATTGGCTGCAACTTGTGTATGGTCCCGTGTGAGCGGTGGCGCTGGGAATGTAAAGGATGAGGAGTCGAAGAAAGGAGCGTGTGCGGTGGGGTGCGTTGTGATTGGAACTGGCAATTCAACGGACGTTCTTGCAGATGTATCATGTGGTGTCACCCGAGGATGGGATGTGGAGGGTGATTCAGAGAGGTTTGTAGCATTGGAATACCCGAACAGAGTAGGCGGGTAATTGATGGGGGTATTTGTAATACCGCTTGACCTGAGAAGAATTTCAGGGAACCCGGGGACCGGACTCGGGGGCTCTTTCCCGTTGTTCCAATCGTCCAACATCTCGAGCATGCGGCAACGCAGCATTCTATTCTCTTCCAAAGCTGCCGACTCAGTAGCCGGGATGGTTGTCAATGAGCTTTCCTCTGAAACGGGGATGGTTGCTAAAGGCATTTCTGAAGACATGTCGGCACCCTTTTTTGATCTAGTGAAATAGGAATGAGTACTCTCAGGCTGCCGAACTTTTCCTTTGGACCTTGTGAAGTACGAATGTGGTGCCGGATTACCGCAAAGTCAACCACTTTTACTAAAACCTGGATTTCAGCAAACAAACGGTTAGTCTGAAACAACATAACAAATAAGTAATCTCACGTTGGGTGTGATGCACTTATACAGGTGATAATGTTGCTACATGTATTCGTTTGCGATGCGTCATTCCGGTTTGTATTTTCTTTCGCTTTCATCTTTCATCGATCTTCTTTTTCTCTTAACTTCTTCTCCCCCCCCCTTTTTTTTTCATTTTTATTTTTATTTATTTATTTTTTAGTGATGGTCGAATCTTATGTGGATTGCCTACGTATCATGTCCCCGCATGAATCAGACCGGGCGTAGTTCGGAAACAATAGACATAAGATGAAGTGTTCATGAATTTTATTTCAACAAACTTAAACTTGAAACACTTGCAAAATGTCAACAATGGAGAAAAACTCGTACAAGGACAAACAGACTCTAAAACAAAAGATTTTCCTAAGCATGTTCCAACGCCTCGAATCTTTGCGCCCGGGGGGCGTTGTTTGGCCTTGCTGCAGTTCTTGGGGTGAGATCTTTCTGTATACTTCCCAATTCCGCCATGACCTGGTGGACACATTCCATGATTGAAGAAAAGAGGGCAGGCCGAGGTACTTGTTCGCAGTTCAAACACTTCATAGTAATGTAGTGCCCGATCTCATTGATCCTGGTTCTGATTATGTCTTTTTCTCTGAGCAGCTGCCCTATGTGCCCGTTCTTTGCCCCTAATACTTGAGAGTTGCCGGAGACATGGTCCAAGAGCCTATCTATTTGTCTTTCCATCCGTGCCATCAAGTTGTGACAACGGTCTCTATCTGCTTTAGCATCCTGGACTTGCCTAAGAGTTCGCTCTTTAAGAGTGGCATTTGCTTTTCTCAAATCAACGATGATCGCATCATAGTTTTTCTCTACTTGTTGTAGACGGAGTGCTTCTTGGTGGGCCGCTCTCTTCCATTTTGTTCGGACCGCAACCAAAGCCGCTTTTGCCTTCTCCAAGTCTTCTTGGTGTTCAAAGGCTTTTCTTTCCAAATCGTTTATCAGCATTTGATCACTCCGACTCCTCCTCGACCTTTCTGCGGCCAATTGCATCTCTTGAATTCGAGTTTGGAGTGCTTCTCTTTCCTGCTCCCAACCGGCCCTTTCCCGATCGAAGTCAGCCTGTTGTATGTCCATGGCTGCTTCCGGGATTCCTTTGTCTTCTTTTAAAGTGTTGATGCAAGATTGGAAATTTTGTGCTCTCTCATGCTCAACCTCCCTAACTCTGGCTTCTATTTCTCTCTCCCAATCGACGGCATACTTCACTGACCTTTCTGACCTTTGCTCCGGTATTGGTTGGTTGTGGAACCATTCAAGATAAGCGAGACTCACTTCTCCCCGTTCCCGATCGGCAACCATTTCGTTGATGTCGGAGAGTCGACTACCGAACCACACCTTCTGTGCATAAGTCTCCCTCGGGGTCTCTTCTGTCACAAATTCCCATACAAATGATCGCATATCCTCAATTGGGGCCTTTTTCTGTTCTCTTCCCAGCTGCCGCATGACACGTAGCGGGGCATATGGTTGGAAACCCCCGAAACCCATTAATATGTAGAATGGGCGGTATGTCGACATATGCATGATTTTGGCGGAAGGGAACCAATAATAATTCCAGGTAAGTTGATCTGCTCTCAAAGAGTTGAGAAGTTCTTGCCAAGTCCTCAAGTCTTCCGGAAGGTTACAACGGGCGGCTCTGTTTGTATGACAGCGAATATAATTCAGCCAATCCGCTTTGAAGTTTATCACAATTGGGTGATGGTAGAGGTGCTCTATAAACCACATTTGTAATAAAATATTGCAACCCTCAAAATAGTCTTGTCCTTCTTGGCACCGAGTTAAGGCCCGGAAGATGTCTCCTAGTATCATCGGAAGAACAGTGTGTTCCTCGTTACTCTGTATATATGAGACAACCGCAGCTAAACGGATTCTGATGCGTCCACCACGTTCGGGAAAAACCATGGTTCCCAAAAAAGCGATCATGAAAGCATAGATTCTTAAATCTCCCCAGGCGTCATAATTTAGTTGGTTAACAAATTCGACGTTTGAGAATTTCCCAAACCCTTCTTTATCACCAAATCTGTCGTAGAGATAATCTAGTGGCACCCAACCGTTCTCCAAACAACCGAGGGGAACCCGCCGAAGACATAGCTTTTTCAAGAAGTTATTCACACTCATCTGCCTAGGAGCTGCAGGCCTCATCTTGTGCAAATCTCTTCCGAGCCCCGTGAGTCCGCCCAATTCTTCCAAAGTGGGTGTCATTTCACAATCCCGGAATTTGAACACATTGCTTGTTGAGTCCCAAAAACTCACTAAAGCTCTGATCACATTTTTATCCGGTTTTATCATCATGATGTCCGGAAGAAATTTGAGGTGCTTGTGAACTTGATTTCTTTCCCAAGCTGAAAAACTAGTCCACCATTTACGGAGCCGATCTGGGGTTTTGTCCTGGACCATGAACATAGGTGGCATTTCGTCTCTCACCCTTTTCTGGCCGATTCGTTGCGAGGAAGTCATGCTGATCCTAGAAAAGATAAAAAATGGATTTAAGATTTTTTTTTTTTTTTTTTTAATTTTTTTTTTTAAAATGAATCTTGTTAATACGGCCTTTCAGCACTTGAAGAAGATTTGAAGGCTGTATAACAGGATACCAGTGTGATGTCTATATTCCGTTTTGCAAAATTAGTCCTCCGGCGCCCCTTTTGAGGCGTTTGGCTATTTTTGCAAAATTTCCTAACTCTTGACTAAGAACAAAAAATCCTAATTCTAATATATATTTATTTATTAATTTTTTTTTTCTTAAAAAATTTTTTTTTAAAATCAGTATTAGTTGAGCCCGATATGGGTTGCCTACGTATCTCATTTTTGGTGAGAATCAAACTTGCGTAGTTCGAAAATAAAAGAACTAAATCATTTTAAGAAAAGAAAACGAACTATTTTTTAAACAGCATTTCTAAAACAAATTATTTTCAAAGGAACTAAGAAAATTTATTTGAAAATTTATTTTCAAAGAAACTAAACTATTTTTGTAAAATTAAGAAAATTTATTTGAATTTTTTTTTTTTTTTTTTATTTTTCAGAATTTATTTTTTTAAAGAACTAACTATTTTCGTAAAATTAAGAGAATTTATTAGGAACTAAGAAAATTTATTTGAAAATTTATTTTCAAAGAAACTAAACTATTTTTGTAAAATTAAGAAAATTTATTTGAAATTTTTGCAATTTTTTTTTAGAATTTATTTTCAAAGAATTAACTATTTTCATAAAATTAAGAAAATTTAGTTTGGAATTTTTTGCAATTTTTCAGAATTTATTTTCAAAGAATTAACTATTTTCATAAAATTAAGAAAATTTAGTTTGGAATTTTTTTTTTGCATTTTTCAGAAATTATTTTCAAAAAAAAAACTAACTATTTTCATAAAATTAAGAAAATTTAGTTTGGAATTTTTATTTTTATTTTTTATTTTTATTTTTTTTTTATTTTTTATTTTTTGCATTTTTTTCTAACTATTTTCATAAAATTATTTTAACTATATACCCTGACGTTTTCCACTTCTTCCTCTTTTTAACAAACCGGTCGGCATGTAAGATCGAAACAAATAAATGCACACAAAAAGATGCAACAAGTTGGTCTTTTTGTTTCGGGTACACCTGTCCTAGACAGGCCCAACCCCTGTGTTGAGCCTCCTAAGTCAAATATGCACATGATGCAAATAAACGTTCCTATCGGGGATCCGGCATAAGGTCTTGTTATTCTAAGTCATCATCCTGTTGGAAAAGTGTCTAGAGACTGGCTTTAACTCGAGCGGACAACTCGAGCCGAAGAGTGTCGGTGCACCGGTAGCATGGCTTTCCGGCTTAATTGACAAAACTCTCCGCCTAAACATGTGTGACTACAAAATCCTTCACCGGGTGCCAAGCACCACAGCTATCTTGAGAAAAACGGGCTATGTCAAGCAAATGCCCGATATTATATTTCAAAAGACTCAAAAAGAAAAAAAAAATGGGTATCGGCACAATTTATATACAGTTCACAAAATATCAAAGCGGTAAAACAACATTTAGCATATAAAATATAAACATGTAATAAAATCAGATAATAAGTAAGCCAAATAAAATAATTATTCAAAGCTCGAATTCTTAAACCCTGAACCAGTAGTTCTGGGTTTTTATTCCCCAGCAGAGTCGCCAGAGCTGTCACACCTCCTTTTGGCGCGCCCGCTACCCGGGGGTAGAAGCGTAAGGGAGTTTTTTCCAATTTAAGTGACAATGTTCGAAACGGGATTATTCTATTTATTTCATAGTCGCCACTTGGAATAAATTAAGGTGTCCCAAGTCACCGATTTATTTAAATCCCGAATCGAGGAAATTTACGACTTTCCAAATGAAGTCTGCGAACCAGAAATTCTAAGTAAGGAATTCTGTTGACCCGAGGGAAGGTGTTAGGCACCCCCGGATCCCGTGGTTCTAGCACGGTCGCTTCAATTATTATAAATGGCTAAAAATATCTGATTTTATACATGTTTATAAATTATGTGCTTTGATTAAACTTTAAACCGCTTTAAACTGTTAACTTTGCATTTTATTTTTATTTTTTGGATTTAAATGCGAATGGTCCATATTTATTTCTATGAAGTAATCTAATCATATGAATAACTTTACAACCATAATAGTATTTTAAACATGTATTGGCGACAATTGGGTTTCCATTGTAGCACTACGAGAAAGCTAATATCTTAAATATGCTTAAGCTAACACTTCTAAACAAACTGTTTATCTAATATCGCGAAACAAATTCAGTCCAAAATTGAATAGTTTTAAAACAGTTTACACTCCATTATAATCACATGAATTCAACATATGCTATAAAAATGTTAAGCTAATACAAATGGGACTTAATATCAATCTTTTGGGGGTGACTCCCAGGATGACGTTTTATTTCGAAAATCCGATCTCTCGGAGCAAATGGTTACATCAGTTGTGTTTCGAAGACATACCTGGAATTCGAAATCAAAATGGAGGAAAGGATCAGTAAACAGAGCAACAGTGAGCAGCAACAAGACAGTAACCAAAGTGGATTCCAGTGATGATCAAGAATTAGTTTAGAACCGATGAAATCAGTAGCAACAACAGCCCAGGCAGCAAACGGAGAAACAGAAAATAAGCTTCAAACCAAATGAAACTCCAGTAAAATAACAGGGGATCCGGGACCGAAAAGCAGCAACAAAAACACAGCAAACAGAATCTCGGCAAGCCAACAAACGGAAGATTCCAATGAAGAAAACAAATGGCCAAGGATTCTTAAAAGATTGCTCCGAACCAAGAAAAGCACTCGAATAGAATGAGTAGGCAATTACAAAGAGACAATAGAACAAAAGGATGGTTTCCTTAAGCTGCCAGAACTGAAAATTGAAGCAAACAAACAGAATACGCCCAATGCGTGTTTGAAGACTCTACTCCAATAAAAACTTCTGTTTTCACTCTATATTTTCTCACTGTTTTCTCTCGAATTCCAGTACTAAAAATGTAATAGGATGTATGTTTCCCTCTCTATTTTGGAATTGTATCCTTGTGCTTAAAAATCTCTCCAACAACACTCTTTCAGTACCTCCTATATTCTGCCAGTATGAATCTGTAGGAATGTCTTTCTGTTTTCCCCCTGTGAGTGTGTTCTGTGTGTATTCTCCAGAGAGTATCCTAATGTCTATGTGTATACCTCAATCTCAGTCCCCATTCCAGTGAGTTCCCTGCCTCATTTATATCCTCCAAAATGACAAAACAGAATCATTATCCCCCTCATCAACTCCCCCTTCCAGCCTGTTTTATTCCCTAACTCATGTGCACCCTTTAGTCTTTTTTAGTCATACCCCATGTTCTTTCTCATTTCCAGCTCAAAAAGCATTCAAACAATTAAGAATTCAAACTTTTTGATCATTATATTCCCTGACAGCCCACTGTTTTGTCTAAGTATGGGTTTTAAACATCTAAACAAAGTCCTAAAGGTAAAAACTAATGAAATACATTGCTGTCCAGCAAGTTTTAACAACTTATTTCCATGTGTATTGCACTTTAAAGGTTGATTTTAGGGCTACTTAAATGGACTAACAGCTATATCCAATTCACAACCTAATTTAGAATCAACAATGGTTCAAAACAAACAATCCAACAATTAGCTCAACACTCTGAACAATCAAACAAACCGAAAAATTTTAATTCAAGCAAAACAGTGAACCACTGCCCGGAATTTCAAACAACCAATTTGCGAATTGAAACGACAACATTCGTTAAGTCGAATCACAACATGTATGATCGACAACAAAAGCCGACAAACAAATTCAACAAATTATAACACTCCAAAGCCGAGAGAAAGGAAGAAAAAATGAAACAAATTCGAAACTAAATGTTCGACGACGCTAATCGACGCGAACCTGTATTCAACAACATTGGTAATCAAATAGACAAAACAGAACTTTAGAATTGGCAATTCAATAAAACAGTGTTCTCGGCCAAAGAAGAGAAAAGAGAAAAAATGAAGCTAACTAATCGACGACGCTATTCGACGCAAACACATATTCTATATCATTCGATTAGCCGATTACGATATGCGTAATCGACAAACAAATCCGACAAGCAGTGACTACACAATTTCGGACAACATGTATAAATTCAATATCAAACAACTTAACGATATTAACAACGAATCGAATTCGATTCACAATCACTCGTTAAACAGCGAAGAATAAGAAACAACAAGTCGACCAAATAAAACGGTCCCAAGAGATGAAGAAAAAACAGAGAATTGATATCTGTCCGAAGAAATATCAACAAACGAAACGACCATAATCAAAACAAATAAAACAACAAGGAAAGAAAGGGAGTAAAACAGTACCTCCGAACAATTCGAAACGAAGCAGTGGCCGGCCACTTGAATTTTCGTATTTGGAATCGAATGGACCTTAATTGAAATGTTTTCAAGCGAAAACAAATCAATTAAGGTCTATTAGACCCCAATTTCTCTGAAAATCCGAAAGCAAATCCCTAATTCGACATTTAGGGTTCTTACAATTCGTTTTGGGGCTTGATGGTTTGGGTATGAAATAGAGACGGAAATGATGATAAGAGTGGTGTTGCGGCTGTTGGTTAAAGTTTTGTCGGTTTGCGGCTGTTGTTGAAGACGGGGGTGATCGGCGTGGAGATTCAAGGAGCAGAGGCGGCTGGTTTTTCTCTTTTTCTCTGCTGAAGAAGGAGACGGGTGGTCTCGCTGGCAGAGGCGAGAAGACGGGGAAGGCGGCGGCTTCTGTTGGTCTGCCGTTGGTTGTGTCCGGTGATAGATGGAGAGGTGGGTTTGGGTGTCTCTGGCGGCGGCTGGAGAAGAGTGAAGGAGAAAATGAAGATGAATAATAGGGTTTGGGGGTTTAGTATAATTAAATTAGGGATTTAATTAGGACCGTTGGATGGATGAAAACCAACGGTCCAGATTAAAACGGGAATGGGTCGGGTTGTATTGGCCGGGTCAGGGAGACGGATCTGGTGGTTTGGACTGGGTAGTGTTTTGGGCCTTTCTTGATTTAATTGAATTTGGCCCAAATCGAATTTCACACAAAGCTTTAATTATTTCCTCCCTCTCAATTAATTTAAACTCCTAATTTATAAAAAAAAATAAAAAAAATTCTAACTACACTAAAAAAAATCAAATCAAATTAACTAATACTAATTATACTAACAATCGTTACATACAATTAAATATCAATTAAACATAAATCACATAATTAAGCATTTAAATGCTAAAAATGTAAAAAGATGAATTATTTTTTGTGATTTTCATTTTGTAAGATAAAATTAATTACTCCTAATTTCAAAGTTAGATAAAAATGTAAAACACGACATATTTTGTATATTTTTTATTAATTTAAACACATATAATCACGTATATATAAATGCAAACAATTACCAAAATAACACGAAAGTTCACTAAAACACACATCGTAAAAAATAGACAATTTTTGTTTTGATTTTGTGGGAGTAATTCATGTTAGGCAAAAATCACGTGCTCACAGCTGCCCCTGATTTTGTTCCTCTCGTTTTGTTTGAGTCCCTTCTTGAGTCTGTTTGGTCTGAACAAGTGAGGAATGACTTTAAACTTTCCACCAGCTTTCCAATTGCAAAGCGGAGTTCGGCCATGCACATCACAATTGACATGATTAAGAGTAAGAAGTATGGTGATAACTGAGGTTCAGGCAGTTGGAGTGGATCTTGAATTTTGAGAAAATACATAGATTCAGCAACTCTCAGAATGAAAAACACAATGCAACAAGTGACGTGAGAGATTTAAGTCAGAGGTTTTGTGGTGTAACTCCAATCAAAAGGTCGAACAACTCTTTGCTAGCCTGATGCAGCTAATCAAGATGAAGCATGGCAATGGCAGAAGCAGACACTCAGCAATGATGCCACAAACTAACCACCACATTTTCAAACTAACAAGATTTTATTTGTCTGAAGCAGAGGCAAGAAATTTTTTAAGTCCACAGGTACCTCCTATGGGAAAAGCATGGTTCAGGGAGCAAAATTCTATTCAGAATCCTCCAAGATGGGAGCGTGGCTCAGGTAAGTTAGTTTTAGAATTTTCAGGACCCTCCTGGATAATGGGATTTAATTTTTGAATTTTTAGGACCCTCTTGGATAATGGGATTTAGTTTTAGAATTTTCAGGACCCTCCTGGATAATGGGATTTAGTTTTAGAATTCTCAGGACCATCCTAGATAATGGGATTTAATTTTAGAATTTTCAGGATCCTCCTGGATAATGGGATTAATTTTAAAAAAATGTTTTCAGGACCCTCCTGGATAAAGGGATTTAGTTTTAGAATTCTCAGGAGCCTCTCGGATAATGGGATTTAATTTTAGAATTTTCAGGACCCTCCTGGATAATGGGATTTAGTTTTAGAATTTTCAGGACCCTCCTGGATAATGGAATTTAGTTTTAGAATTTTCAGGACCCTCCTGGATAATGGGATTTAGTTTTAGAATTTTCAGGACCCTCCTGGATAATGGGATTTAATTTAGAATTTTCAGGACCCTCCTGGATAATGAGATTTACTTTTAAGTTTTCAGGACCCTCCTGGATAATAGGATTTAATTTTATAATTTTCAGGGACCCTCCTGGATAATGGAATTTAATTTTAGTTCTCAGGACCCTCCTGGATAATGGGATTTAATTTTAGAATTTTCAGGACCCTCCTGGACAATGGGATTTAATTTTAGAATTTTCAGGACCCTCCTGGATAATGGGATTTAATTTTAGAATTTTCAGGACCCCCTGGATAATGGGATTTAGTTTTAGAATTTTCAGGACCCTCCCGGATAATGGGATTTAATTTTAGAATTTTCAGGACCATCCTGGATAATGGGATATAATTTTAGAATTCTCAGGACCCTCCTGGATAGTGGGATTTAATTTTAGAATTTTCAGGACCCTCCTGGATAATGGGATCTAACTTTCAAACTCTGAGAGCTTCGTAGGTAGCATGATCCAATTAACATTCACATTTATGCCCGAATCCCAAACTGGGGCAGAAAAATTTCTTTTGTCTCCTAGATAATGGGATGTAGTTTTAGATTTTTCAGGACACTCATGGATAAAGGGATTTAATTTTAGAATTTTCAGGACCCTCCTGGATAATGGGATTTAGTTTTATAATTTTCAGGACCCTCCTAGATAATGAGATTTAGTTTTTAGAATTCTCAGGATCCTCCTGGATAATGGGATTTAGTTTAAGAATTTTCAAGGACCCTCCTGGATAATGAGATTTAGTTTTAGAGTTTTCACGACCCTCCTAGATAATGGGATTTAGTTTTAGAATTTTCAGGACCCTCCTGGATAATGGGATTTAATTTTAGAATTTTCAGGACCCTCCTGGATAATGGGATCCAGTTTTTGAATTTTCAGGACCCTCCTGGATAATGGGATTTAGTTTTTGAATGCCTCCATTCCACCTGGATAATGGGATTTAGTTTTAGAATTTTCAGGACCCTCCTGGATAATGGGATTTAATTTTAGAATTTTCAGGACCCTCCTGGATAATGGGATTTAATTTTAGAATTTTCAGGACCCTCCTGGATAATGGGATTTAATTTTAGAATTTTCAGGACCCTCCTGGATAATGGGATTTAGTTTTAGAATTTTCAGGACCCTCCTGGATAACGGGATTTAATTTTAGGTTTTCAGGACCCTCCAGGATAATAGAATTTAATTTTAAGTTATCACGACCCTCCTGGATAATGGGATTTAATTTTAAGTTTTCATGACCCTCCTGGATAATGAGATTTAATTTTAGAATTTTCAGGACCCTCCTGGATAATGGGATTCAGTTTAAGAATTTTCAGGACCCTCCTGGATAATGGGATTTAATTTTAGAATTTTCAGGACCCTCCTGGATAATGGGATTTAATTTTAGAATTTTCAGGACCTTCCTGGATAATGGGATTTAGTTTTAGAATTTTTGGGACCCTCCTGGATAATGGCATTTAGTTTTAGAATTTTCAGGACCCTCCTGGATAATGGGATTTAATTTTAGAATTTTCAGGACCCTCCTGGATAATGGGATTTAGTTTTAAAATTTTCAGGACCCTCCTGGATAATGGGATTTAATTTTTGAATTTTAAGGACCCTCCTGGATAATGGGATTTAATTTTTTGAATTCTCAGGACCCTCCTGGATAATGGGATTTAATTTTCAAATTTTGAGAGCTCTGTAGGTAGCATGATCCAATTAACATTCAGATTTATGCCCGAATCCCAAACTGGGGCAGAAAAATTTCTTTTGTTTTGTTTGTTTTGCTGTAATGTCAGGCACCCACCTGGATAATGAGGGAAATCATTTCAGAAATTAGTTCATGCTAGAAGTAGCAGAAGCTCGCGGCAAGAATGCGAGTCAATAATCCGAGGTGATCAACGTAAGGAATTTCAATCCAGAACAGAAAAGAAAAAAGAAAAAAAAAGGAAAAAGAAAAAGAAAAAAAATAAAAGGGAGGTGAGTCCAAAATGCAGAGGCCTAGACAAGAGGTGGATCGCTCAAGACATGACTAAAGTCACAAGCATTGTTTGTCCGGTTTTGATACGAAAAGCAGAAGAAAACGAGCTAACACTTGCATCTAGCAAGCATCAAGGTTCAGATCTGAAGTCTGCATGAAGAATCATTCAAGAATCAAGATCAATCTTCAGAAGACTTAGAGATAGGAATCTTGTAACTCATAGTTAATAGGTTTAGTTAGTCTTTTTCATTTTCTCATCTTGATGTAATAACAGGACCGTGAACCGGAACCTCGACGGCACTCGACTCGACTCTCCACCTCGGTACACTTCATTGTCTCATTCACTTCTGAACTCTGATTCCTGTATAGCCGGGGATATGTAGGCAGCTCAGATACTAGAGCTCGGTCACATTCTCTTTTCCTTAGTTTGTCGTTCTAAATAAGCGTCGGGTCATAAATTGATTACGCCGCTTATAGTTCTTTGCTCCGAAAACTCTTCGTGTTTATGAGCAAAGACACTATTATCCAAACACATAACTACTTTGTAAGCACGTAAATTATTTTTAGGATATTTATTCGAGTTTATTCCTATAGGATTTCACTTTATTATTAATTTTAGTTCTATTTTTAAGGCACAAAAATTAAAAGAAAATATAAAAAAAATACAAAATAGTTTCATGTTCTATCCATTTCTATTTAGTTTAGGTTATTAATATTTTTATAGCCATAAATTATTTTACTATGATTTTTCACTCTTACTTTTAATAAACATAAAACATGATATATATATATATATATATATATATATAGTCTATTTAATTAATTAAAATTAGTTTAGTTCTTACTTTAAATTTAGTTTATTATTTAATGGACCTCTTAAATTAAAGAAATCCAACTTTTGAAGCCCCATTTTACCCAAATAGAGGCCCAAATCTTGGCAGCCCAATGCCTTTACCCTTGACCCGCCGGATACCCGCTGACCCGCCCCATTTTGTAATTTAAATCCTAGCCCTTCATCCCTTTTAATCCCACGGCCCAGATTTCATCTTCACCTTCTCCCACAAAAACATCTAACATAGACACAAAAGAGGAAAAAACCCTAACAAAAAAAGAGGAGCCAGCAGCCGATCTGCCGCATCTCCAAAACCTCAAACCAACCGCCGTCTAACCCTCTTCTCTAGACCCCAGCCGCCAATGACCAAACATCCCCGCTCGTTCTAACGGCCACCCTATAGCCCCTTCTCGTCTCCGCCAGAACACCATCTCCCAGCAACCTCGACGCACGTAGCAGGTGCGGAACGAAACACTCGAAAATCAGAGGCAACAACTGAGAACGAGAGAAAAACGGGCTAAAAACAGGGGAACGGGAATGGGGGAAAACTAAAAGGAACGAAGAGGGGAGGTAGAGAACAAAAATGAGTAGCTTTGGTTTCCCATCTTTGATTTCAGTTTTTTTTTTAGTTTGATTTAACTCGAAAAATTAAAAAAAAGAGATATTCAGTTCCTGTTTTGACCTTTCGTTCGTGGAAATTGATTGAGGGGCTGTTCAGGTCGAGGTTTCGGCCGTCGTTCATGTCCGATTGAGTTTACGATGTGGATTGAGGCGAGGTTGCCGTTCTGAGTTCTGCGTTTGAGCAAGTTTCGATTGTTGTTCGTTGTTTATCGCTGTTTTTCTTTTCTCTAAAGTTTCGCACATCTGGGCAGCAGTTAAAATTGAGTTCAAAACCGTGAGACAATCAATTTTCCGATTATATTTGAGTATCGAAGTTTTCGAGTTCGTCGATTTTCGATTGTTACCGTTGCTCTGTTTCAGTCCATGTAATCACCGGACATCTTGAGGAATTGAAGCATCTGTTTCATATATTCTCCATTTAATTTTTTTTCTCGCGATTGAGGTACTGTCAAATGCAAGGTTGTTCGTCGAGCTCTCAGTCCGTTGTCCGCGAGCTTTCCGTTCGTTGATCTTATTGTTTGTGATCTTCAAACCAGCCCGGGTTTTTGATTTTCGAGTTCTATTTAAGTTCCGGTTTATGTTTGAGGAGTACATTCGGCTTAAGTCTAATTAACATCGAAAGGATCCTTGCTTTAACCGAGGTTCGATTCTTCAACCCTCTATTCATTATATTCTGGCTCAACGTTAATTGTTGATTTGGTGATTTGGTTATGTGATTTGCTTAATGTTTACCTATGGTTTTAAATATGTCTGCTCGTATGTTTACTTGAAATGATTGCAAGTGAATTACAAAATTGAATTGGAAACGTAAGTTTAGTTATTTGAATTGGAAAATTGGATTGTCAGTTTATGGGGTTTACAAGAATTATTTGGGGAGATGTGGGATTTGATATTAAAAAGAAATAGAGTTGGGTTAATGCGATGTGATAATATTTCTATTTTTATATTGCTAGTTTTTATTGATCGCTAGTGGCATGCTTTAGGCCGACCACACTCGGGTAGGCAAGCATTATGATTTTCTTAGTTTCGAGGCAAGAGGTTGTTTCCTTAGTCAAATTTATCCGGGAATGCCCCGAGGGATTTGTACATATTATTATCTGGGGTATGCCTCGAAGAACTATGTAAATATTTTGGAGGCCTTGACAAGCATGCTATATAGGTTAGCTTAGGATTTTCTTTTCTTTTCCTTTTCATTTTCTTTCATTTAGGTGGGGACGACCTCGAGTCTCTTGTGTGTTTATTTTATTTCTATGTGTTTTACCTCAATTTGAATGTTTTGAAAGCCAACTTGATCGAGTACGCAACCGTGACCATCACGGGACTTGGGGAATGCCTAACACCTTCTCCCCGAGTCAAATGAACCCCCTTACCCGAATCTCTGGTGCAGACTTAGTTTTGAAGTCTAAAGTGTTTTAAAGGAAAATCATTTAAAAATGGTGGCCTGGCACACCGAAACCAATGTCTGGTGGCGACTCTGAATAATTTCCTTTTGAACACCATTTTGTCACTTTCAAAATTGAAAAACCCTTTTCAAGCTTTTACAAAATTCTTTTATTTATTTAAGAGGGTTTAATGGAAGGTTTTGGTAAAAAAGGGGTGTGACAAAAAGTTCCCTTTCTCTTCATTTAGAAAGAGATGTATTCCAAACCTGGAGTTTTATAGATGGCTAAAAGTGACATTAATATAATATGTTAAATGTTATGTAATAAAACAGTCGCATGAAATATAAAGGACATTTAAGGAATATGAATAATTAAACTTATTATGAGAAAAAGTAGAAGGTTTTTATAGAGCTAAACAAGTGTGTAGAGGCGGATTCAAAATTTGTATACGATATAAGTACAATATTCTATTCAATCATTGCCCTCAAAGGTTTTAGTGTCAAAGTGCAAATTACTTTATATTAACCAATTTTTTTTAAAAAAAAATAAAAAATATATATACATACATATATATATATATATATATCCACCTCTAAGTGTGTATGCGATAATTCCTGATGTAAAACGCTAATTTATATATTCAATCTCAACTAACTTGGAATTAAAGTAAATAATGTCAATGATATTTTCTACTATGTCCACTTAGCTTATAAATATTTCCAGTATAACAAATAAGAAAGAATAACTAAAAGTAAATTCTTTTCTCCTTGTACAGAAGACAACCAATAGAAGTTCGACAAACGTTTTTGTCAACTTTTTATGTGCTAATAATATAACACAAAGATGTTTACAAATAAGGAAGCATCTATGCTTTATATTAAACAAACATTTATTTACTCAAAACTTTCAAAATTGACCCTATATATATACGAGGCAAATTCAAGATTTAATGTTTATATGTTCTTGCAACTATCACGAGTAAATTTTCAATAATAATTAAGTTCACGCTCAAATATTTATAAATATTTAGTGAATTTTCGGAACATATTTATACTGTTTGAATAAAAGTTATTGGGTTCACGTAACCCAATTGGTCGCAAAAGTGAAGAACATTATTACAATAACCTCACGCCTTTACAACTTTTCCTGTTATAGCACTGTATATCACAGTATTGTTAGATTTCATTCTTGGGAGATATGCAATGGAGCCAGATATTAGGTAAATTAAAAGGACAAAAGCATATAATTAAGCATGCAAGCATATATTTATATATATGTATTAATTGTTGTAAAGCACTAGGTCTGGTTTCTAAATGTGGTCCAGTTTATTTACTTTTGTTCTTTGGGTTGTATCATGGGACAAGTACCCTAATTGATTTCTCGGTTGTTTTCAATTGGGTATTCCTCCTTTGGCATATTATAATGTATTCCCTCTGTTTTTTGTAAGCTTTAACGCCCGTGGAGGCCAATTTGAGGGGAAAAGACATTGCGAGCTTGAGATTTCTCCCGTTCGAGGTGAGTAATACTTGCAAATGATATCCTGAGGTTTTTTTGAAACCCCGGATTTGGACATCATAGTGTTGTATTTAGGTGACTTGAATGCCGGATATGAGTGTGGGGTAGAGCACCTTTGGAGATTGTGACTTGGTCCATCACGGTTGTTGATCTTACTGCGTGACTGATTGAAACTTACTTGATACTATTATGATTTGGGCTGATTGCCATATGTTGGGCTTCGTGCCGATTATTTCGATCCTTCGGGGATCAGTATCATTGATTTTGTATTACTTTGCACATTATTTGGTCTCACTCCAAGGTTTTAATGTGGTTTTCGCAAACTCAGTTATTTTCTAAGATTTGAAATATTTTATTGTCGTTTTGAGCTGAGAACTATCATTCTAAAATGTGCCCAAGTGGCCTATGTGCATTTCTAGACTGAGCATGGATCGGGATGCGCACCACAACAGTATTATAGTGATCTCTAGATATCTGGTTGTCTCGGGATACACGCTGCAACAATGATACATTGATATTAAGGCTGAGAGCCTATTTGAAGCCAAGACATGACTGATATTGCGCTTGGGCAGTATGAGCCCCTCCGGATTCTGTACACACCCAGTGAGCACCGTCGATGTTTAATCGGTCGTACTGCATGCCGTAGTGGGTACCTGAGTGTACCGTTATATGCATTGCATTGCATTCATGTTTTGTGCATTTTTCGTTGTTATATATTTTTTCTTGAGATATTTATTTGCTGTTCGGATATTGTCTGATCACTTCTAAGAGGATGAATTTTAGAAAGTGGTAACATTGACACTGTATGAGGCAACGGGTCAGGTAACAATGGCTGGCCAGGAATAAGAATATTCCATGTAGTCAAATCTGAATAATGTATATACAAAGGTAAACTTGAATAAGAAGAGAAGCCAGGTCCTGCGAACGCCAGCAGCTACCTCAGCAACTGGGATAAATGCTGATAAAAAGCAGGAGTGCTCGTCTATCCCTCCTGTGTACCTGAATCTGCACACAAAGGTGCATGGAGTAGGGGTGAGCATTAAGTATTCAGTGAGTAATAAATATATACAAGTAGCCGAAAGTAAGAAATCCACAGAATACCACAAAATGAAGTTATACTACAGTCCGATCCTCCTACGAACTAGCAACAACAGTACAATACAATTATAACAGATAGTTCAATAGATAAAGATGCAATGAAATGCACATAACCGCTACGGCGTGTAGCCCGATCCATTTAACGTCGACGGCGCTCACCGGGGGTGTGTACAGACTCCGGAGGGGCTCCTACAGCCCAAGCGCAATACCGCTGCGGCGTGCAGCCCGATCCTCATATCAACCGTTGCGGCGTGCAGCCCGATCCATCCTCAGTCCACATCAAGCATATAAGTCACACAACAACTCAAATTATTTATTTCCAGGTTCCAGTTTATTTATTATAAAAATACTTAAATTCTTATTTAATTTTTCCAAAACAGGTGACTTAGCATTTCAATACGGTGATTTCAAGCCAGGGATTGAGATCTGTGAATAAGCAAGTATATCTATCACATATATAACAATCCCCTAGGGATACTACAGGTCGGCACAAGGCCTCAAACACGGCTTACAGCCCACAATTATATCAAACACAGTATTTTACAACCACTAATATTATATTATACTCATTCGGGATGGACTAAGTCTCAATCCCCAGTCACAATCAATCCTGCACCTGCCACGGGGTGCGAGCCATGCCCTACTAGCGTCACAATGTGCTAAGCCGGGATTTCGAACCCTCAGGCTACCATATACACAAACTACTCACCTCTAGCCGGTCGAAGACTCGTCCGCGATGCCTTTTCCTTTTGTATTTGCCGCCTCGTGCGTAGAATCTAGTCAAACCACAACAATTATATCAAATACGGGTCAAAAAAACATAACCCAATTCAATTTATACGAAATACGCGATAATACACCAAGTTGGTAAAACCCGACCCCGGGCCCGCTGCTCGAAAAATTCTGAAATTAGTACCAACGCGATCCTCGTCTCGCCGCGAGTCCGTGCATATAAAATTTATCGAAATCGGACTCCGTTTGCCCATTCAAATCAATGATTTTCCGTAATTTAGGCCTAGGGCTAAAATCCCCCTTTAATCTTCCATTAACAGTGAAATACTCAAGGATTCCATGATAAAATAACGTAATTAGGCCATAAAACTTACCTCCTTGTTGAGACGAGAACAACGCCGCGAAAATCACCTCAATCGGAGCTCTAGAACTCAAGATGCGGCTAAAATACCAAATTTTCTTTTTTCCGATTACTATTCATGCGTCCAGCACTCTTCACACGTGCGTGACACTGTTCACGCGTGTCTGCTACTGTTCACACTGCTAAAAAATTCAGCAACTATCCAAAATAATTGTAGCAACTTTTATTTTCACTAAAATAGCTTTAACTCCGTCGTACGAACTCCGAATTTGACGATTGTTTTTCCTATGGCTCCGTAATTTCGATACGGATCCAGTGCTTCAGACAAAAACTGTATTTGGATCTCATTTGCTTAGTGCAACATGAATTTCGCTCGTTAAATAATTAAATCACATTTCGCGTCAAAAACCCAATCGCGACTTGATGAAATTAAACCAAAATTTCCGGATCAGTCCTATAATTCATTATTTAAATTCTCGAACTCTCGAAATCAAATTTGGATCTCTAGAACTAAAATTAGACCTTTGGATCATTACATTTATGCTCAAAACGGCAAAAATCTTCCAAAAATGACCCGTTGGGCATCCGAAACACACCCGAGACCCTCGGGACCACAACCAAAAACTCAAACTCAACCTAATACTTCATTCAAACTTGCTCGGATCATAAAAACGCTACCTTAAACATCAAAAATCACCAAAATCCTAGAATTCGATTCAAACTTAAACTTAAACTTTCAAAATTCACATTCGATCAAAAACCCGACCAAACGATGTCCGAATAACCTGAAAATTTGCAAACATATCCAAAATCACCTAAGGAAGCTACTGCAACTGTCGGAATTCCATTCCGACTCCCGGATCAAAATATCACCTATCGATCGGATTCCGCCAAAATTCCAACTTCGCCAAAATAGGCTAACTTCTTCACCGGACCTCCAAAATTACTTCCGATTGCGCTCCTAAGTCTTAAATCATCCCCCAAAACTAACCGAATCATCGGAATTCAGTTCCGAGCCCTCTAACTCATAAGTCAACGTTGGGTTGACTTTTCCAACTTAAGCTTTCCTTAAAGAGATTAATTGTCCCATTTCCTACCAAAATCGATCCGAATTGACTCAAAGTTTGCACACAAGTCAAATTCGACATTACGGACTTGCACCAACTTTCAGAATCGCATTCCGACCCCGATATCAAAATTTTCACTTCCGGTCGAATTTTCTCACTTCCGGTCGAATTTTCTCATAAACCTTCAAATTCCAATATTTAGCCAAATCACTTCAAAATGACCTCCGGACATTCGAATTCACTTCCGATCGCGTTCCCAACTCCAAAATCACCATATGGATCTATTCCCAGACTCGGAATCCTAAACGGATATCTATAACTCTAAAATGCCTTCCAACCCAAATTTATGAAATTCTTCTAAAATACTAACTTCCACCATATACGCCAAAATGCTCACGAGTTATCAAAACCCAAATCCGGACATACGCCCAAGTTCAAAATCATCATACGAGCATGCTGGAACTATTAGATCCCAATTCCAAGGTCATTTACTCAAAATTCCAATCCTAGTTCATTTCTTCAACTTTAAGCTTTCAAAAGGAGAATTTCCATTTAGATTTGACTCCAAACTTCCTGAAATTCAATTCTGACCATACACACACGTCAATATACCTGAGATGAAGCTGTTCATGGCCTCAATCTGCTGAATGACGCGTCGAAGCTCAAAACGACCGGTCGGGTCGTTACAATCTCCCCCACTTAAACATACGTTCGTCCTCGAACGTGCTGAGAACTACAATGATGTAGTCTCAAATAACTTATTTAACACATCATGCACCTTCTCGTACTACCATTACTTAGTTGAGCACATTAGCTATATAATTTTGTAAATATAATTCTTTATTCAAGCGAATAAGCCATTAGGCCAAATTTCAACACCCTGCATTTCCTGCCAAGTCTGTTTCCATCATTCGACCACCATATCAATCTCCACACGTTGTACCCAAACATTAATGCATAACTTTGTTGAATTTACACTTCGCATCACTTTACTCATATGACCATAATAACATTCTTTATTTACTGCAGTTGCCTACAATACCCAAATACCGATGGAAACCTCTTATTAGTTGAAGTCTTATTCCAACACTTTCATATACTGCCAACGATAAATAAAACACGGGCTAAACCGTAACAATTCCTCAAATCAACCATTTATGAAGCCATTTCTCTTTTGACTGATTTTACAACGGATTTTGGAGCCAAACCTCGATATTACCTTTCTATCTAGCTGAAATCACGTATGTTCGCACTCATTAACAACTCCAACGATCATTTCGATTATAACACACCACAGTGGTAATATGACACCTCCTCATCGGCCTAAGCCACGACGAGCAAAACACAGGCTCCAATAAGAAATGATCTGAACACACTCGAATCATGACAACTGACTCACACAGAAGAGTTGTAATTCAATTTCCTCAATTCCATCACAACACATAACTGAGATCTCGTCTTACATCATTGAATTAGAGTACCTGAACCCTCCTCGAATGTCCTAACATCACGTGGCCTTGCCAAGACTCACGGTTCTATCCAAGCACTATTACTCATGGAGCACCTCAAGTCACCATGCTCAAAACGGTCAGCCACGCACATATTTAGGTCTGAACTCAAGCAATCAATCACACCCACGGTGATACATTTAATATATGCTATCAAATCCTGAATGGATACAACCGATGTGCTATTCCCCGAGCGGTACCCAATACGGACTATTCCTTAGAAGCTAGGAAGTATTGTATACAAAGTAACTTATAGGAAACTATATTTTCCACATCACACTGTTGCGGCGTGCAACCCGTTCCAATAACATACCCGTGGCGGCGTGCCACCCGATCCAGATACCATACCTGTGGCGGCGTGCCACCCGATCCACGCATAAATCTCGCAAGAGGAAATGCACATCGAGTCAAGTTGCTCATTACAACAAACATATATATAGCCTCAAGCTCGGCCACATGAAACGCATCCGACAACGTTCCTCAATACCGGAACTGAATCAATGGTAGATACCTCTACACTGACATCCCCCACAAAGGCCCAACTGACAAAGCAATACCTACCAGCCGTCCGCTGGCCCTAGAGTACATCTACCTTGCTGGAGCATAATCTGATACACTCTACTACGCAGTTTGTGGCATTTTCTAACATAGTCCATATCACATTAGTACAGACGACCTGACTTATGACAACCAGTCTGAAATAAAGTATCATACCCCAAATTCATCATATCAAACTACGAGAGAGCCACTAGGGCTACCAATTTCCAATAATCGCTAAACGATGCCGATACACTCGTATTACCACAACTGCATAGGCGGATTACGAGAACTTCTAGTCTCCAGCACATATATAGCACATGAATAGCTATGCCTGATTCCACATTTCCCCGTACGAATACATAACACATCGCAAACTCTTTCTTCCAATTCATTGCATAAGTTTAACTGCCAGGACCGAGTCCTTTTACCCACGTCGAGCTATGCAACTGCCAGCACTCAAGAGCTTTGTTGCACCATATCTGCAAGACTCATTACTTCAAACACATACCAGGAGTTAATTGTATCATTATCATACCGTTCCGGTTTATTAACAAGTTGCTCCATTTACCCAATTTCCTTTCCGATTCATCTTAAATTTAATATTCTCTTTATTGTAGCACTACAATATCTCAACTCATGTTACCACACGAGACTCATAGATAAGACTACACGGTCTAAGGCTCACAGGCTGCTAAATACTCTCTCAATGTTTCCAAGAAGTACCACATTCTACAATACTTTGTTTTGAAGAACTTCTTGCGATTTTGAATTCGTTATCATTACTCCCCAACACAGATACATAGAATCCCCTCATTCACATAACATACACAAGTCTTGATTATTTCTAACGAAACCACCGTCTTTAGCCATATACACAATCTTAAGACACCTTACCGTTACAAGCAAAGTCTTAAACACCGCAAGGCCATTCTCGGGCGTCATTCACGCTTATTCAATTATAATTCAACTGTCTTATTGGACAGGACCACTCGTGCCCTATTAGAACTCTGGCACCGCAGAACATGATTACATGCATTTAGCTATCTTTCCTTCCTATACACCGAACATTCTTGCCAGCAGCAGTTCAAACCATCCTATTATTTCTTCATATCTACGAAGCACTATAACCTTTATCAGAATTCCCCAACATACTTAGAGACAGAACCAACATAGCACACAACAGTGCAATCAGTTAATCAATAACAACCTCCCCAACTTGGCTCGGAGCCATACATCAAAGCACTTTTAGTCGCTCATAGCATTCTTTACTCAAATGATGCCACAATGTTATGGTGAGATTAAACTCAAGTCATTTACAAGCTTGACAAAGACTCGAATCATCAGAGACCTTAATACTTATGCAATTCTTGCATTTATACACACACCACAATTAAGCCTACTCTCTTTAGGTGACAGAAATCTTTTCTAAGTCCCAAAATTTTCAAAAATTTCGGCAGAGTTTCCTTTGTAAATTGGCCTATCCACCTGCCAGAGAATCACCAAACCATTCTAACAATACATCCACAACTCAACAAGACATCACAATGTATTTCAACAACATTAAATCTCAATACTTTACGAATCATATTATCACAATTTATACCTGAACATGCGATACACCTGCTCGCATCATCACATATCAAATACCCTTCAATTACACATCCGAATCAACCCACCTACTTTGCATCAATCTAGTATTTCAGTACAACACCTTCCACCAGGATATACATAGCATAATCACTTTAGTCTTCCTAAGTCTAAACTCGTTTTACTACACGTAAGGCACTTTACCTTCCAACTAAGAGATATGATAAATATTCACCACGCCCATAGCTCGGGGCTACACAACAGATTACAATAAGGATCTAACACCTGACAGCTCATACATTATTAAGCTACCATTTCCACAGTTAGGAACAATACCGATCACACGAAATTTCATAATACCAGTTTGTAAAATCAACACTTTGGTGCTCATGTCATAGACAAAGATCTAGCCTCAAGTCCTCCCGACTGGCCCAACATGAACTCGCAGAGATTATATCTCGCCCCTCGATCGGGGAATCACAAGCCCTCAAGGCAATTATATTACTGAGCGCTCGAAGCGTACACAGACGTGTGGAAGGAATTTCAAAGATTATATCTCAACCTGAATCAAGTACGCACGATAAGAATTCCAAGAAATGTGAAGTGTTTCCTAAAGGTTTGCAGCCTCCCGAGGATAAGTACAGGCGTCCCCGTACCGATCCACAAGACTCTACCAACCGGCTCAAGACTTATGAGGCCTAGTAACCTAGGCTCTGATACCAACTTGTCACGACCCCAATCCCGGTCGTGATGGCGCCCAACACAACTCCTAGGCAAGCCCGACCATTTACACTCTCATCCCGAGCATGAAGCTCAAATCAATTACCTGGATATTATTATCAACAATAAAGCTAAACTGAATAACTACCCAAAGATCTAGGGTCATGAGTCTAGAGCCTCTAAACATGATCGGATAACAATATCTAAACCAAATACTCAAGTTTGAATAATGTATATACAAAGGAAAACTGGAATAAGAAAATAAGCCAGGTCCTGCGAACACCAGCAGCTACCTCAGCAACTCGGATAAATACCGATAAAAGCTGGAGTGCTCGTCTATCCCTCCTGTGTACCTGAATCTGCACACAAAGGTGGAGGGAGTAGGGGTGAGTACTAAGTACTTAGTGAGTCATGAAGCTCAAATCAATTACCTGGATATTATTATCAACAATAAAGCTAAACTACAGTCCGATCCTCCTACGAACTAGCAACAATAGTACAATACAATTATCACAGATTAATTCAATAGATAAAGATGCAATGCAATGCACATAACCGCTACGGCGTGTAGCCCGATCCATTTAACGTCGACGGCGCTCACTGGGGTGTGTACAGACTCCGGAGGGGCTCCTACGGCCCAAGCGCAATACCGCTGCGGCGTGCAGCCCGATCCTCATATCAACCGCTGCGGCGTACAGCCCGATCCATCCTCAGTCCACATCAAGCATATAAGTCATACAACAACTCAAATTATTTATTCCTCGTTCCAACTTATTTATTATGAAAATACTTAAATTCTTATTTAATTTTTCCAAAACAGGTGACTTAACAATTCAATACTGTGATTTCAACCCAGGACTGAGATCAGTGATTAAAGCAAGTATAGCTATCACACATATAACTATCCCCTAGGGATACTACAGGTTAGCACAGGGCCCCAAACACGGCTTACAACCCACAATTATATAAAACACAGTATTTTTCAACCACTAATATCATATTATACTCATTCGGGATGGACAAAGTCTCGATCCCCAGTCACAATCGATCCCGCACCTGCCACGGGGTGCGAGCCACGCCCTACTAGCGTCACAATGTGCTAAGCCGGGGTTTCGAACCCTCAAGCTACCATATACACAAACTACTCACCTCTAGCCGGTCGAAGACTCGTCCGCGATGCCTTTTCCTTTTTGAATTTGCCGCCCCGTGCGTAGAATCTAGTCAAACCACAACAATTATATCAAATACGGGTCAAAGAAATATAACCCAATTCAATTTATACGAAATACGCGATAATACATTTATACGAAATACGCGACCACGGGACCGTTGCTCAAAAAATTCCGAAATTAGTACCAACGCGATCCTCATCTCGCCGCGAGTCCGTGCATATAAAATTTATCGAAATCGGACTCCGTTTGCCCATTCAAATCAATGATTTTCCGTAATTTAGGCCTAGGGCTAAAATCCCCCTTTAATCTTCCATTAACAGTGAAATACTCAAGGATTCCATGATAAAATAACGTAATTAGGCCATAAAACTTACCTCCTTGTTGAGACGAGAACAATGCCGCGAAAATCACCTCAATCGGAGCTCTAGAACTCAAGATGTGGCTAAAATGCCAAATTTTATTTTTTTTCGATACTGTTCAAGCGTCCAGCACTGTTCACACGTGCGGGACACTGTTTACGCGTGCCTGGTACTAGATTTGCCCCAGAAAATTGCAGCAGCTTTTTGTTTCACTAAAAATGCTATAACTCAATCATACGAACTCGGAATTTGACGATTCTTTTTCCTATGGCTCCGTAACTTCGATACGGATCCAGTGGTTCAAACAAAACTGAATTTGGATCTCATTTTCTCAGTGCAACATCAATTTCGCTCGTTAAACAATTAAATCACATTTCGCGTCAAAAACTCAATCGCGACTTGATGAAATTAAACCAAAATTTCCGGATCAGTCCTATAATTCATTATTTAAATTCTCGAACTCTCGAAATCAAATTTGGATCTCTAGAACTAAAAATAGACCTTTGGATCATTACATTTATGTTCAAAACGACAAAAATCTTCCAAAAATGACCCGTTGGGCATCCGAAACACACCCGAGACCCTCGGGACCACAACCAAAAACTCAAACTCAACCTAATACTTCATTCAAACTTGCTCGGATCATAAAAACACTACCTTAAACATCAAAAATCACCAAAATCCTAGAATTCAATTCAAACTTAAACTTAAACTTTCAAAATTCACATTCGATCAAAAACCCGACCAAACGATGTCCGAATGACCTGAAAATTTGTAAACATATCCAAAATCACCTAACGAAGCTATTGCAACTGTCGAAATTCCATTCCGACTCCCGGATCAAAATATCACCTATCGATCGGATTCCGCCAAAATTCCAACTTCGCCAAAATAGGCTAACTTCTTCACCGGACCTCCAAAATTACTTCCGATTGCGCTCCTAAGTCTTAAATCGTCCCCCCGAAACTAACCGAATCATCGGAATTCAGTTCTGATCCCTCATGGCGCCTACTCGTGGTAGCTAGGCAAGCCACTGTATTCATACTATCCTGTTTTTAACATAATTTTAATTAAATAAATGCGGAATACTTTATCGAAATGGAAATAACAAATCACAAGGTGAAAATCATACTGAAATCCTCTACCCAAGACGTGGAGTCACCAACTCACGAACTACTATGGAATACTACACATAAAAGTCTGAAGGAAATATAACAAAATTCTGTTTGTCTCGGAACAAAGAGACTACGGCTAATAACATAAATAAAGAAAGAGACGCCGGGCCTGCGGACGTCTGCAAGCTACCTCGGTCTCAAATATGATTAGCTCTCACGCAATCTACTTACTGCTGCTGCTGCTCCTGATCGTAACCTGGACCTGTGCAAAAACGCACCGAAGTGTAGCATCAGCACAACCGACCCCATGTGCTGGTAAGTGCCTGGCCTATCCCGGCGAAGTAGTGACAAGCCTAGGACCAGACACTCACATAAACCTGTGCAATTCATTATATATATATGTGTACCACAAAATAACAAGAAATAATCAAGTATTAACACAATAAGGAATACCTTAAAGAATTCAACAATTAATCACAGTTAATAATTTCACAAGGAATATAATGGAAAAACAAGTAATATCACTTCAAGAAATAGCAAGCAGTTGCACGGCATCACCCTTCGTGCTTTTACTCTCATCCTCACATCCATAGTACGGCATGATCCTTCGTACATGGTTCAATAACAGGGCACGACATGATCCTTCGTGCATAATCAATAATAGGGCACGGCATGATCCTTCGTGCATAATCAATAATAGGGCACGGCATGATCCTTCGTGCATAATCAATAATAGGGCACGACATGATCCTTCGTGCATAATCAATAATAAACATGGCACGGCATTAACCTTCGTGCATAAATAAATAAACATGGCACGGCATCACCCTTCGTGCATTATCACTCTTCCTCACCCAAATAACAATCACAGTTAAGGGCAAAGAAAGAAACAGTAATTCATAAACCGCCCCATCAAGGGCAATCAATAATTATCTTCACAACAAGTCCCAACAAGGGAGAACAATAACAATTCATCCGTAATATATCTCAAAATAATCATTTTCCAACGACTCACGGTCATACTAGACGCCAGTGTATGGATGCTCGTCACCACGACCCATACACCGCACTCGATCACATAACACATAGCACATAATCCTATTCCCTCAAGCTAGGATAGAACAAACACTTACCTCGAATGCTTATGAACAATTCACTCCGTGGAAATGTCTTTTCTTTCAATTTGGCTCCAATCCAACCGTATCTATACACAATTGATTTAATATCATCAATTCTACTCAACAAACTAATTCTTAATACCAAATACAACTTTTACAACATTCTGCCATGAATAGTGAATTTCAACCCCCAGGCCCACATGGTCGGAATTCGGGGTTAGAACTAAAATCCGGTTACCCATTCCCCCACGAGTTCATATATATAATTTGTTTCAAAATCGGACCTCAATTCGAGGTCCAATTCCCCAATTTATGAAAAACCCTATTTTCTAACAAAAACAAGAATTTTACCATGAAAATCTTTGATTTCTTATGAAAAACATGTTTAATGATGTTAGGAATTGAAAGAATTAAGTAAAAAGTGACTTACAATCGTTTTGATGAAGAAGAAATCCTTGAAGAATCGCAAATGGATGTTTTGGTTTTGTAAAATGTGAAGAAATGACTGAAATTCGTGTTTTTCAGGTCTCTGTGTTCGCATTTGCGAACATGGGTTCGCAATTGCGAACCCCGACCAATTTCTGGAGTTTGAAAATTAAGCTAAGGGTGGGAAGTTCGCATTTGCGAACATTTGTTCGCATTTGCGAACAGTTCGCATTTGCGAACTAATGTTCGCATTTGCGAACACATGCTGTATAAGGCAGTGTTCGCATTTGCGAACAATGGTTCGCATTTGCGAACCAAGGCATAATGGGAAATGTTCGCATTTGCGAACTTTTGTTCGCATTTGCGAACATAGGCTGGCACTGGGGACCTTCGCAAATGCGAACAATTGTTCGCATTTGCGAACAAGGCTGAGCCAAAGGGGGCTTCGCATTTGCGATGAATGTTCGCATTTGCGAGCCTGTCCCCCTTCGCAATTGCGAGAAAACTTCGCAATTGCGAAACCAACAGCTGGGTGAAAAACCAGCAGTTCAAAAATTCAGAGTTTCATCCAACGGCCTATCAAATCTTTACCCGAGCCCCCGGGCTCCAAACCAAACATGTACACAACCTCAAAAACACATTATGGACTTGTTCGTGCGATCATATCGCCAATATCACTTTGTTTTAATCAAATCGAGCCTCAAACTCATGATTTTCATACTTTTGATTTTCAAAACTTCTTAACTTGGAACTCAAGGTCCAAAACATCTCAAACGACATCCAAATGTCACTAAACTTTACAGAAATCACATATATAATATTTAAGACTTGTACTGGGCGTCGGAACCAAAATACGAGCCCGATACCAAGGTCAATTAATTTATTTCCTTTAATAATTGCATCAAAAACAATTTCACATAAAAATTCATAACTTGGGCTCTAGGCCTCAGAATTCGACTCCGGACGCATGTCCAAGTCCCATATTTTTCTACGGACCTCCCGGGACCATCCAATCTCGGGTCCGGATCCGTTTACCAAAAATGTTGACCGAAGTCAACCATATCAATATTAATATCATTTTTATCCAAATTTCTCATAAAATTCATATTTTCTATCACAAAATCTTTCCGGCTACATGCTCGGATCATGCACGTAAATCGAGGCAACATAGAATGAGGTTTTCAAGGCCTCGAAGCTCGAAATGATTAATTAAATAAGTGATGACCCTTTGGGTCGTCACAATCTCCACCTCTAAAACAACCGTTCGTCCTCGAACGGACAAAAGAAAGAAGTACCCGAGTCGGGAAACAAGTGTGGGTAGCGGCTCCGCATATCGGACTCGGACTCCGAGGTCGATGCCTCAGGAGGCCGACCTCTCCACCGAACACGCACGGAAGGATAACTCTTCGACCTCAACTGTCGAACCCGCCGGTCTAGAATAGCCACCGGCTCCTTCTCGTAAGATAGATCATTGTCCAATTGGACAGTAACTGAAGTCCAACACATGAGTGGGATCGCCGTGGTATCTCCGAAGCATAGATACGTGAAAAACCGGATGCACGGACTGATAAGCTAGGCGGCAAAGCTAATCCGTAAGCCACCCCTCCCACTCTGTCTAAAATCTCAAATGGGCCAATATACCTAGGGCCGAGCTTGCCCTTCTTCCCAAACCTCATCACGCCCTTCATAGGCGACACTCGGAGCAATACTCGTTCACCAACCATGAAATCTACATCTCGAACCTTACGATCCGCATAAGTCTTTTGCCTAGACCGAGCTGAACGCAATCTCTCCTGAATAGTCTTGACCTTATCTAAGGCCTCCTGAACTAAGTCTGTACCCAACAACCGACCCTCTCCCGGTTCAAAACATCCAACTGGTGATCGACATCGCCTACCATATAACGCCTCATACGGGGCCATCTAGATGCTAGATTGGCAACTGTTATTGTAGGCGAACTCTGCTAATGGCAGAAACTGGTCCCACGAGCCCCCGAAATCAATAACACAGGCTCGAAGCATGTCCTCAAGAATCTGAATAGTCCTCTCTGACTGGCCATCCGTCTGAGGATGAAATGCTGTACTCAACTGAACCTGGGTGCCTAACTCCTGCTGAACCGCTCTCCAGAACCGCGAGGTAAACTGCGTACCCCGATCAGAGATAATAGATACCGGCACCCCATGGAGACGAACAATCTCCCTAATGTAAACCTCCGCTAACCTCTCCGACGAGTAGGAGACAGATACTGGAATAAAGTGTGCTGATTTGGTCAGTCTATCAACAATGACCCAAATAGTATCAAATTTCCTCCGAGTCAAAGGAAGTCCAGTAATGAAGTCCATTATGATCCGCTCCCATTTCCACTCGGGAATTTCAATCCTCCGGAATACACCACCAGGTCTCCGGTGCTCATATTTCACCTGCTGACAATTTAGATACCGAGCGACATACGCAACGATATCTTTCTTCATTCTGCGCCACCAATAGTGCTGTCGCAAGTCCTGATACATCTTCGCGGCGCCTGGGTGAATAGAATACCGTGAACTGTGGGCTTCTGCTAAGATCAACTCTCGAATCCCTTCGACATTGGGCACACAAACTTGACCCTGCAATTTCAATACCCCATCATCATCTAGGTTTACCTGTGTGGCACCTCCCCGCTGTACTGTATCTCTCAACTCACGCAAATGAGGATCATCAAATTGCCTCTCACGGATACGCTCTAATAAGGAAGAACGAGCGACCGTGCAGGCTAACACTCTGCTAGGCTCAGAAATGTCTAATCTCACGAACCGGTTGGCTAAGGCCTGAACATCTAGAGCTAATGGTCTCTGATTGACCGGAATATATGCAAGACTACCCATGCCGGCATACTTTCTACTCAATGCATCGGCCACCACATTGGCCTTACCTGGGTGATATAATATAGTAACATCATAGTCTTTTAGCAACTCTAACCACCTCCGCTGTCGTAGATTCAACTCCTTCTGTTTGAACAAGTACTGTAGGCTTTTGTGATCAGTGTACACCTCACATGTCACACCATATAGATAATGCCTCCAGATCTTTAAGGCATGAACCACTGCTGCCAACTCAAGATCATGAACTGGATAATTCTTCTCATGTATCTTTAACTGCCTCGAAGCATAAGCGATAACCTTACCATCCTGCATCAATACCGCTCCAAGCCCTGTACGAGATGCGTCACAATAAACTGTATAAGGCCCTGTACCTGTAGGTAGTACCAACACTGGTGCGGTGGTCAAGGCTGTCTTGAGCTTTTGAAAGCTCGCCTCACACTCCTCCGACCACCGAAACTGGACACCCTTCCGGGTCAACCTGGTCATCGGGACTGCAATAGAAGAAAATCCTCTACAAATCGACGGTAGTAACCTCGCTAATCCCAAGAAACTCCGGATCTCGATCATCGAAGCTGGTCGAGGCCAATTCTGGACTGCCTCAATCTTCTTTGGGTCTACCTGAATACCTTCCACTGATACAATGTGACCCAGAAATGCTACCGAACTCAGCCAGAATTCACATTTAGAAAATTTGGCATATAGCTGGTTATCTTTCAGAGTCTGAAGAACCACTCTGAGGTGCTACTCGTGCTCTTCCTAGCTGTGGGAGTACACCAGGATGTCATCTATATAGACTATCACGAACAGATCTAAGTAAGGCCTGAATACCCGATTCATCAACTCCATGAATGCTGCTGGGGCATTGGACAACCCGAAGGACATGACCAAGAACTCATAATGCCCATATCTAGAGCGAAAGGTCGTCTTAGGAATGTCAGCCGCCCTGATCTTCAGCTGATGGTAGCCTGACCTCAAGTCTATCTTAGAAAATACCCTCGCTCCCTGGAGTTGGTCAAACAAATCATCAATCCTCGGCAGTGGATATTTATTTTTGATAGTCACCTTGTTTAACTGCCGGTAATCAATACACATCCGCATCGAGCCATCCTTCTTCTTTACAAATAATACAGGTGCTCCCCGGGGGGAAACACTGGGCCTGATAAAGCCCTTCTCAAGAAGGTCCTGCAACTGATCTTTCAACTCTTTTAATTCCGGCGGGGCCATACGATAGGGTGGAATAGAGATGGGCTGAGTGCCCGGTGCCAGATCAATACAGAAATCAATATCCCTGTCGGGTGGCATGCCCGGCAGGTCTGAAGGAAAAACCTCAGGAAACTCCCGTGCAATAGGGACTGAATCAATGGAAGGAACTTCTGCGCTGGAATCACGGACATAAGCCAAATAAGCTAGACACCCCTTCTCGACCATACGTCGAGCCTTAACATAAGAAATAACAATGCGAACGGAGTGGCTTGAGGTACCCTTCCACTCTAATCGGGGTGATTCTGGCAAGGCTAAGGTGACAGTCTTAGCATGACAATTAAGAATAGCATGGTATGGGGACAACCAGTCCATCCCCAATATGACATCAAAATCTACCATATCCAAGAGCAACAGATCAACACGGGTCTCAAGACCCCCAAATATAACTACGCACGAACGATGCACCCGATCGACTACAATAGAGTCACCCACTGGCGTAGCCACATAAACTGGAATATCCAGAGCATAGCTGGGCACAACCAAATACGGTGCGAAGTAGGAAGACACATAGGAATATGTAGATCCAGGGTCAAATAATACCGAAGCACCTCTGCCACACACAAGAATAGTACCTGTAATCACGGCATCTGATGCCTCTGCCTCTGGCCTGGCTGGTAAAGCATAGAATCGGGGATCTGCACCTCCCCTCTGAGCTGCGTCTCTAGGACGACCATCAACTGGCTGACCTCTACCTCTCGCTGGACGGTCTCCACCTCTACGGTCTCGACCTCCACCTCTATAATCTCTACCCCCGCCTCTGGCTGGCTGGGCAGGCTGAGGGTCAGCTGGGGCCTGAATCATAGGACGAGGACCTCGCTGCTGAGAGTTGCCCGCTGCTAGAGGGCAATTCCTGATAATATGACCTGGGTCACCACAACCGTAGCAACTCCTAGACTGATAGGGCTGCTGGCCCTGACGACCCGAATGGCCTCCACGAACACTCTGAAGAGGCTGAGCATTAATAGGAGACTGGTCTGAATAATGCCCCCGAGAACCACGATCACCTGATCCACCCTGTGAAGCCTGAAGGGCGGAATGAAAAGGCCTGGAGGACTGGCCTCTATCAAAGGATTCTCTGCTACCAGAGGAAGAAGCACCAAACCTACCCGAATGACGAGGCCTCTTATCCGAAGAATAACCGCCTCCTCTAGCGAGAGCCATCTCAACTCTGCGTGCTGCATTGGCTGCCTTCTGAAATGATATGTCACTCCCCACGCCCATAGCCATCTGGAGTCTAATCGGCTGATTAAGCCCATCTATAAATCTGCGGACCCTCTCCCGCTCCGTGGGAAGTATCACCACCGCATGACGAGCCAAGTCGATAAATCTCGTCTCATACTGTGTAACTGTCATAGTGCCCTGATGGAGGCGCTCAAACTGCCTCCGAAGTACATCCCTCCGAGTAGCAGGGAGAAACTTCTCCATAAATAGTTCCGCAAACTGGTCCCATGATAAAGCTGGGGACCCTGCTGGTCGAGTCAGGCAATAATCTCTCCACCAAGTCTTGGCGGATCCTGCAAGTCTGAAGGTACAGAAGTCAACTCCGTTTGTCTCCACAATCCCCATAGTCTTGAGAATCTCGTGGCAACTGAATAAAAAGTCCTGAGGATCCTCTGATGCGGCTCCACCGAAAGTAGTGGTAAATAGCTTGGAGAACCGATCAAGCCTCTATAACGAATCGAAGTCATGGCCGTTCCATCACCGGCATGAGCCGTGGTACCCGACCGAGTGGCCACAGCTGGCTGAACCGGTGCCTGAGGCCGAGGAGCTACTAGCTCCGGAGTATGAGCGACAGTGAGTCCGGGCCCTCCTCCGACCCGAGAAGTGGTCGGGCAAGCGATAATAAACCCGCTCTAGCAATGCCGTCCATGAATCCCGCTATTCCGACCAAAGCATCCCGGAGATCCGGGGTAATCAAAGCCTCTCCTGGGACCCGAGCTGGGCCCACTGGAGCCGCTGGAACCGGAACCTCCTCGTCAATCTCAATATGAGGCTCCACCTGCGGGGTAGCTGCCTGGGGGCCGAGCTTCTACCCCTACCACGGCCTCTCGATACGGCCTCGGCCCTCGCCCCTCACGGGAGCCGCCCGGGGCTCGGGCCGCCGGTCGACCGGACGAAGAAGCGCGTGTCCTCACCATCCGCGAAAGGACAGAATAGAAATTCAATCAGTAATTGATGAACAAGTCGCACGACAAGAAAGAACAAATGAGAGACTTTTTCCTAACTCAATAGACTCGGAGGACAAGTACGGACGTCTCCGTACCTACCTCTCAAACTCTACTAAGCTTGTTCGTGAGTGGTGAGACCTATGTAACCTAGAGCTACGATACCAACTTGTCACGACCCGGATTTTCCCCAACATCGGGATCGTGATGGCGCCTACTCGTGGTAGCTAGGCAAGCCACCGTATTCATACTATCCTCTGTTTTTAACATAATTTTAATTAAATAAATGCGGAATACTTTATCGAAATGGAAATAACAAATCACAAGGTGAAAATCATACCGAAATCCTCTACCCAAGACGTGGAGTCACCAACTCACGAACTACTATGGAATACTACACATAAAAGTCCGAAGGAAATATAACATAATTCTGTTTGTCTCGAAACAAAGAGACTACAGCTAATAACATAAATAAAGAAGAGACGCCGGGCCTGCGGACGTCTGCAAGCTACCTCGGTCTCAATTATGATTAGCTCCCACGCAATCTACTTACTGCTGCTGCTGCTCCTGATCGTAACCTGGACCTGTGCAAAAACGCACAGAAGTGTAGCATCAGCACAACCGACCCCATGTGTTGGTAAGTGCCTGGCCTATCCCGGCGAAGTAGTGACAAGCCTAGGACCAGACACTCACATAAACCTGTGCAATTCATTATATATATATGTGTACCACAAAATAACAAGAAATAATCAAGTATTAACACAATAAGGAATACCTTAAAGAATTCAACAATTAATCACAATTAATAATTTCACAAGGAAAAACAAAGTATAATGTAAACACAAGTAATATCACTTCAAGAAATAGCAAGCGGTTGCACGGCATCACCCTTCGTGCTTTTACTCTCATCCTCACATCCATAGTACGGCATGATCCTTCGTACATGGTTCAATAACAGGGCACGGCATGATCCTTCGTGCATAATCAATAATAGGGCACGGCATGATCCTTCGTGCATAATCAATAATAGGGCACGGCATGATCCTTCGTGCATAATCAATAATAGGGCACGGCATGATCCTTCGTGCATAATCAATAATAAACATGGCACGGCATTAACCTTCGTGCATAAATAAATAAACATGGCACGACATCACCCTTCGTGCATTATCACTCTTCCTCACCCAAATAACAATCACAGTTAAGGGCAAAGAAAGAAACAGTAATTCATAAACCGCCCCATCAAGGGCAATCAATAATTATCTTCACAACAAGTCCCAACAAGGGAGAACAATAACAATTCATCCGTAATATATCTCAAAATAATCATTTTCCAACGACTCACGGTCATACTAGACGCCAGTGTATGGATGCTCGTCACCACAGCCCATACACCGCACTCGATCACATAACACATATAACATAATCCTATTCCCTCAAGCTAGGATAGAACAAACACTTACCTCGAATGCTTATGAACAATTCACTCCGTGGAAATGTCTTTTCTTTCAATTTGGCTCCAATCCAACCGTATCTATACACAATTGATTTAATATCATCAATTCTACTCAACAAACTAATTCTTAATACCAAATACAACTTTTACAACATTCTGCCATGAATAGTGAATTTTAACCCCGGGCCCACATGGTCGGAATTCGGGGTTAGGACCAAAATCCGGTTACCCATTCCCCCACGAGTTCATATATATAATTTGTTTCAAAATCGGACCTCAATTCGAGGTCCAATTCCCCAATTTATGAAAAACCCTATTTTCTAACAAAAACAAGAATTTTACCATGAAAATCTTTGATTTCTTATGAAAAACATGTTTAATGATGTTAGGAATTGAAAGAATTAAGTAAAAAGTGACTTACAATCGTTTTGATGAAGAAGAAATCCTTGAAGAATCGCAAATGGGTGTTTTGGTTTTGTAAAATGTGAAGAAATGACTGAAATTCGTGTTTTTCAGTTCTCTGTGTTCGCATTTGCGAACATGGGTTCGCAATTGCGAACCCCGACCAATTTCTGGAGTTTGAAAAATAAGCTAAGGGTGGGAAGTTCGCATTTGCGAACATTTGTTCGCATTTGCGAACAGTTCGCATTTGCGAACTAATGTTCGCATTTGCGAACACATGTTGTATAAGGCAGTGTTCGCATTTGCGAACAATGGTTCGCATTTGCGAACCAAGGCATAATGGGGAATGTTCGCATTTGCGAACTTTTGTTCGCATTTGCGAACATAGGCTGGCACTGGGGACCTTCGCAAATGCGAACAATTGTTCGCATTTGCGAACAAGGCCGGGCCAAAGGGGGCTTCGCATTTGCGATGAATGTTCGCATTTGCGAGCCTGTCCCCCTTCGCAATTGCGAGAAAACTTCGCAATTGCGAAGCCAACAGCTGGGTGAAAAACCAGCAGTTCAAAAATTCAGAGTTTCATCCAACGGCCTATCAAATCTTTACCCGAGCCCCCGGGCTCCAAACCAAACATGTACACAACCTCAAAAACACATTATGGACTTGTTCGTGCGATCATATCGCCAATATCACTTCGTTTTAATCAAATCGAGCCTCAAACTCATGATTTTCATACTTTTGATTTTCAAAACTTCTTAACTTGGAACTCAAGGTCCAAAACATCTCAAACGACATCCAAATGTCACTAAACTTTACAGAAATCACATATATAATATTTAAGACTTGTACCGGGCGTCGGAACCAAAATACGAGCCCGATACCAAGGTCAATTAATTTATTTCCTTTAATAATTGCATCAAAAACAATTTCACATAAAAATTAATAACTTGGGCTCTAGGCCTCAGAATTCGACTCCGGACGCATGTCCAAGTCCCATATTTTTCTACGGACCTCTCGGGACCATCCAATCTCGGGTCCGGATCCGTTTGCCAAAAATGTTGACCGAAGTCAACCATATCAATATTAATATCATTTTTATCCAAATTTCTCATAAAATTCATATTTTCTATCACAAAATCTTTCCGGCTACATGCTCGGATCATGCACGTAAATCGAGGCAACATAGAATGAGGTTTTCAAGGCCTCGGAAGCTCGAAATGATTAATTAAATAAGTGATGACCCTTTGGGTCGTCACAGAAGGCTCCTCTGAACCTGACCCACCGCTCATAAGTCAATGTTGGGTTGACTTTTCTAACTTAAGCTTTCCTTAAAGAGATTAATTGTCCCATTTCCTACCAAAATCGATCCGAATTGACTCAAAGTTTTCACACAAGTCACATTCGACATTACGGACTTTCACCAACTTTCAGAATCGCATTCCAACCCCGATATCAAAATTTTCACTCCCGGACGAATTTTTTCATAAACCTTCAAAATCCTATATTTAGCCAAATGACTTCAAAATGACCTTCGGACATCTAAATTCACTTCCGATCCGCGTTCCCATCTCCAAAATCACTATAAAGATCTATTCCCGGACTCGAAATCCCAAATGGACATCTATAACTCTAAAATGCCTTCCAACCCAAATTTATGAAATTCTTCTAAAATACTAACTTCCACCATATACGCCAAAATGCTCACGGGTTATCAAAAACCAAATCCGAGCATGCTGGAACTTTCAGATCCCAATTCCAAGGTCATGTACTCAAAATTCCAATCCTAGTTCATTTCTTCAACTTTAAGCTTTCAAAAGGAGAACTTCCATTTAGATTTGACTCCAAACTTCTTGAATTTTAATTCTGACCATACACACAAGTCAATATACGTGAGATGAGCACCGTCGATGTTTAATCGGTCGTACTGCATGCCGTAGTGGGTACCTGAGTGTACCGTTATATGCATTGCATTGCATTCATGTTTTGTGCATTTTTCGTTGTTATATATTTTTTCTTGAGATATTTATTTGCTGTTCGGATATTGTCTGATCACTTCTAAGAGGATGAATTTTAGAAAGTGGTAACATTGACACTGTATGAGGCAACGGGTCAGGTAACAATGGCTGGCCAGGAATAAGAATATTCCATGTAGGGCAAATTTATGAACTTAATTATGCGTACTTGTTTGTGCCCGAGGGGCTGATGTTGTGCTGACTGCACTATTTGTGTCGCGTTTTTTTTCTTAAACTATTGAAAAGGAATATTTTCAAAAGAAGTTTTGAACTGAGTCAAGATATTTTCTATAGGATTTATATGTTTTCCCTGTTTTCTCAATGGTTACATTATACCATATAGCATGATGATTTGCTTTACGTGGTTTATTGCTGCTCAGTTATTATTTACTCGTATTACCACTGAGTTGGAAGTACTCATTTTACTCCCTGCACCATGTGTGCAGATTCAGGTATTTGTCTACCCGGTAGCGGGTTTGAGCTGATTGAAGATTTTCTATCATAGCGGAGCCAGGTGAACGCTGGCGTCCGCGGCAGCACATCCTCTCCCTTATTTTATGTTATTCATGTTACCTTCAAACTTTATTCCTATTTCTAGACTTGTATTACTTTAAACTCTGTAGTAGCTCATGACTAGGGACACCTCGATATCGGGCTGTTCCGGGATGGTTTCCTATTGTTATCGTTATTTTTCCGCACTTTTGATTATGGTAATCGTGTTTAAACTTTATAAATGTTAAATAGTTGTTAAAAAGAAAGCGTTTTTTTGTTGGCTGGCCTTGTCTTATTGAGAGGCGTCATCACGATCGATTTGGGATTCGGGCTGTGACAGCGATAAAAGTGTTCAGTTAAGGTAGCTACACAATTCCATGAAATCGACTAATTCAAAATTTATACAGTACATGCCTGCACGTCCATCACCTAGCATGCGCATCACCCTTACATCAATCGCATAACACATAATTTGGGGTTTCATACCCTTAGAATCAAGTTTAGAATTGTTACTTACCTCAAACTGTGCAAATTCCTCCTACAACAAGCCCCTGCCTCGCTAAACGGCATTCGAATGCCTCTAATCTAGCCACAAACAGTTCGATACAATCAACACGAGCTAAAAGAATTAACTCCACAATAAAAATACTAAGCTCTTAATCAAAAGTCAAAAAGTCAACTCAAAAGTCCCCTCTCCCCCTGGCCCATATCTCAAAATCTAATAAAATTCACAAAATCCGAACACTCATTAAAATACGAGTTTACCCATACCAAAATTACTAAAACCCGATACTAAAATTTCAATCAAATTCCTAAAATTTTCTAAGAACATTTTTTTCATTTTCACCCCAAATCACTAATTAAATGATGAAATCAAAGATACAAACATGGAATTTAACCAAAAATAAGTAAGAATCACTTACCCCAATCACTCTTTTGAAAATCTCTCAAGAATCGCCTCCCACCGAGCTCCCAAACAAATGTGTGTTATGAACTCAAACCCTTGTTTTTGAAATATTTAAGTCTACCCAAGTGACATTTCTTCGTGAACACTACCCTCTTATTGCGTAGCACAAATCAATATGCCGCCCAAAAGTCTCCTACGCGAATGCAATGTACTACTCGCAAAGGTGATGCCTTACTGACGCCAACCTTCGCGAACATGATCCACCTTTTGCAAATGCATAGACCAAATGCATGGGGTCCTAGTCTGATCCTCTCTTCTTCGTGAACATGACCCCCTTCTTGCGTTCGCGATACACCATCTTCCCAAACCTTTGCGAATGCAGATACCCATACGTGAACACGAAGAAGAAGTACTCACCTGCCTCCATATACTCTTTGCGAACGCGAAGAAGAAAACCAGACACAAGAAAATCTGCAGCTTCAGCCTTTATCCATGTCCAAATTCCAACTAGTTAACCATCTGAAACTCACTCGAAGCCCTCGGGACCTCAACCAAATATACCAACAAGGCTCAAACATAACATGAACTTTGTCGAGACTTCAAATCACAACAAAAAATGCTAAAACCATGAATCACACATCGATTCAAGCCTAAAGAACTTTTGAAGCTCTAACTTCTACATTCGATGCCAAAACCTATCAAATCACGCCTGGTTGACCCTAAATATTGCAAAAAGTCATAAATACCACCACAAACCTATTCCAACTCCTATAACTCTAATCCAAGCCCGAAAACCACAAATTCCACCCCGGTAAAACTTTTAAATTTCCAACATTTTGCTATTTCAAGCCAAATTCCACTACGAACCTCCGAATTGCAATTTTAATAAACTCACAAGTCCTAAATCAGCCAACGAAGCTAACAAAACCATCAAAACTCTATTCCAAAGTCGTTTGCACATAAGTCAAAATTCGGCCAACCTTGAGACTAAGTGAATTAATTTATTTCAAAATCTCTCCAAACTCGAACCAACTACCCTAGAAAGTCACATAATAACTGCAAAGTATAAAATGAAAAAAATGAGAAAACAGGGATACAACTCTAAAAATGATCGGGCGGATCGTTACATATAAGAAAGGCAGGTTGGGGGGCCACACGCGTTTGGTCGGCATGTTCGCGAAGCTTGGAAATGTTTGTTCATCGCATTTGTAAGTGTGTTCTAGTGTTTCTGTAAGAGGAATCTTGGTAGTAACATTGTTGTGCTTCTCAAACGTGAGGCACTTTCTGCATTCGCGAAGAGTAAGTCATTAGGCAGCAGAATAAAATTTTAAAATTGAGTGTTCGTATCATTCTTTCATATTTTAGACCTAGAGAGCTCGGTGTGAGGTAATTTTTTATGGGGTTTTCAAGGAAATTATTGGGATTTGAGCCGTTTGAAGTTCGATAATCGAGGGAAAGGCCTACTAGTGGAGTGACTTAGCGTGTTTCGATATAAGTGACTTGTCTATCATTGTGTAGCGGATAATTTCCCCTTAGGATTGATATTTTTTGTGATAAATGTGATGTGTGAAAGCCATACACAAGGTGACGAGTGTGTGCACGGGTTAAATGTACCTTTCATACCTTAATTGAGTTATCTTAACATGTTATCTTCATCATCATTAGTATACTTTCACATGCTCTACTGATGTGCCAGAGAAATTCGGCACATTTACATACTACTTGCTCTTATATTGGCTTGTTTTATTGCAAAATGTAGTCCATACTTATGTGATTTTGTGGTTTTACAGATAAAGAGGAAGAAAAGACCAAGGACACAAAAATGGAAGCAAAAAGACAAGAAAAAGGGCAAAGTTGTGCAAAACGGCTGATCTGCGGACCAACATGCGATCGCATATCGCATATGCGGACCGTAGAAGAGCAACCAAATCGCAGAGCTAAACAGAGAATGGAGCTAAAATGCGACGTATTCTGCGACCGCACAGTGAACTTGCGATCCGCACAGTGAACTTGCGATCTGCACGTCTGCCGCAAAATGAACACGAAGGAAACCTAAGAGTCAACTATGCGGTACCATCTGCGGTCGCACAATCATTATATGGACCGCAAAATGGTGATGCGATGAGCACATGAACAACTAGGGTTCCTATCCGCGATGCCGCCTGTCAAGATGCGAACCGCAGACTTGTTATGCGACAGATCTGCGGTCGCGTAGCTGACCTGGAAGGGTAAACTTGTCCGTTTTTTGTCCGAAATTGGTCCCTCTATAAATAGCTTTTTAGAATCTTGTGTAAGGGTATCTTGTGCAGACTTTATACTACACGCCAAGACTTTATTACTTCATCTTTTTGGAAGCTTTTGGTGGAAGAATCCTTTTACTTTGTAAGCATTTATGACATTTATTACACCTTGTATTTTGTATTTTAGCATGTGTGGCTAAACTTAAATACTAAGGTTGTGAACCCTAAATGGGTGTTATGTAAATGGGTGTTTAACATTGAATATATGCATAATGGTTGGTTGATATTTCTTTACTTCTCATTCTTCATTTATTGTTGGTGGTTGCAAACACTAACTAAAGCCATTTAAGTCCTACCTTGCTTGGGAAAGTGGGTTAGATTTTGGAAGAAGTAAAGAACAAAAACTCGAGGCCTTACACCTCGTTTAATAGAATTGCTTAGGGATAAGTGAGTTTTATTTGGCATTTATTGATTGTTATACATTGTGACTCCTAGACTTTTGGGAAAAAGCAAGAGAGGAAATACTATTCAAGTATTGGGAAATATTGGGTAGTTGCATAGAAATCAATTGCATATCAATAATCAACCATTAGAAATATATCATATTAACACCGATAGCATTACACTACATTTATGGGAACACAACCTTGGTTTAATCAACTCTATTAATTACTACATCAAGCATTCTCATTAGTTAATATTCTAAAACAACCTTCACTCATACTACTACTCCTACACCATTTCTATGTTACTCCTAACGGAATAGATTCAAGATTCTAGTCGGGTAACACACTAATTCAAGTGATCATTTCACACCTATTCCCTGTGGGATTCGACCCCAACCTAGTTGGGTTACTATATTTGACACCGACCGCCTTACACTAATTATAAAAGTGTAATTTGAGCGTATCAAATTTTGGCGCCGTTGCCGGGGAATACGGTTTTGAAATTACTCATTAGTGTGTACTTTACTTGATATCTAATTCTATTCCATTACACTTTGCTTGCTTTGCTTGGTGTGATAGGTTACAATGTCTGATTACGAGGACGAAGGGGAAGAGAATCCTTTTGCGGATATCGATGAATATATCGATGACACAAATGCAATTGTACCCCCTGCTGTTGGTGCCTCAACATTTAAGGTGGATCATGGTCTAATCCTCATGCTCAAAGCGGAAGGGTTTTTCAGGAATTCCACCGATGACGACCCAACTCAACACTTAAGGAATTTTCCGGGAGTGTGTGCTATGCACAAACAAACCAATGTCTCAGAAGATGCCTTAAGGTTGAGAGTCTTCAAGTACTCATTGGCCGGAGATGCTTGAAGGTGGCTTCAAAACTTGCCACCCAATTCAATCGGATCATGGCCCGAACTTGTTCGGACATTCCTATCAAAATGGTTCCCACAAAGCAAGAAATCTGAGCTTAGAGATAAAATATTTTTCTTTAAGCAAACAACAAGGGGAGTACTTACATGAGGCGTGGGATCGCTTTAAACTATATTTGGTGAGGTCGCCAAATCATGGATTCCCCGATTCAATTTTGCTTGAGAAGTTTTACATGGGTCTTGATCCCATGAACCAAGCCATTGAAAAGAATGCGGCGGACGGATCTTTTATGGATAAGTCTTTTGCTAGAGTAACTCAAATCCTCGACAAGATGGCCAAACATAATCAAGCATGGCATTCCGAGGATACATCCGGTGGAATAGCTTATGGGTCTCCTTCTTTGACAAATTTGATCAAGGAAAACCAAGAGAGAGACCAAATCATTGCGGGGTTGGCCACTAATGTTAATGTGTTGACCAAGATGTTTACGGAAAATCAAACGAAGAAGGTCAACGTTGTCAAGGATATGCCTTCCATTCCGAATGAAGATTTTGAAGAGGCTAATTACATCAACAACCCCCAAGGAGGGTACCAAAGGCAATACTATCAAGGTCAAGGAGCACAAAACCAATGGAGGCCAAACCCGCAAGGGCAAGGCAACCAACAATGGAGGTATGACCAAGGTAGTTCACAACAAAGAAATTGGGGCAACAACAACAACAACTTTTCTAACTGGAGTGAAAATCCTTATGTTCCTCCAAAAGGACAACATTCGAACCAAGGGTCCTCAAATGATTCAAAATTGGAAGCTATGCTAGAGAGAGTGCTACAAAATCAAGAAAAGTCTGATGCTTCAATGAGGAATATTGGGAAAGTTGTTGGCTCTCATAATGCTTCAATCCAAAAATTGGAAATGCAAATGAGAGATCTCTCCAAGGAACAAAACCCCAAGCAAAAGGGAACACTACCTAGTGACACGATTGCAAACCCAAGAGGTAGTGGAAGTGGTCCAACCTCTCATGTCATGGCAATCACCACTAGGAGTGGAAAAGTGCTACTTGGAGAGAATGAACACATAGTTGAAGATGTGGAGACCAAGAAAACGGTTGAGGGTGAAGAACAAGAGGTTATTGAAGTTGAAAAACAAAAGGTTGTTGTGATTGATGAACCAAAGGTTGTTGAGGTTGAAAGAATTCCGGAAAAAGCTAAAGCACCACAAGAAGATCGAGAAGAGGAAAAGGAAAAGGGGAAAGAGTCATCAAAACCTCTTCCACCTATTCCTAGACCTCCTCCTCCATTCCCTCAAAGTCTAGCAAGAAGGATTGATGATAGCAAGCTTGAAAAGTTCTACGATATTCTCAAACAATTGACGTTAAACATTCCTTTTGTAGAAGCTTCTCAAGAAATGCTGGGGTTCGCTAAGTACTTGAAAGATTTGATCACTAAAAAGAAGACCTCAAAGCATGAGGTGGTAAGCATGACTCACAAGGTAAGCTCTATCATTGCCACGACTCCGGTCCAAAAGAAGGAGGATCCGGGAGCCTTTACCATACCTTGTACTATTGGGGCACGTGAATTTGCAAGGGCCCTATGTGACAATGGAGCTAGCATCAACTTAATGCCACTTGCTATATATAAGCAAGCAGGATTGGGTATGCCTAGACCTACAAGCATGAGATTGCAAATGGCCGATCGTTCCATCAAGCGACCGGTGGGAATTGTGGATGATGTACTGGTGAAAGTGGGGAAATTCCATTTGCCCGTGGACTTTGTGATTCTTGATTGTGCTGTGAATAAAGAGATCCCTATTATTTTGGGGAGACTATTCTTAGCTACGGGTCGAGCACTCATGGATTCTGAGAGAAATGAGATAAAATTCCGGGTGAATGATGAAGAAGTCACTTTTCAAGCTAGCAAGGGCATGAAGTTGCCCCACGAATATGAGAGCATTTCGATGATAGAAGCGGTTGATGAGGTAGAGGATGCCGTGGAATTGAAAATGGAGGAACAATGCCTTGGTGAGGCATTGGCGGCGATCTTAGTGAATTTTGATGGGGAAAACATGGATGGGTACATAGAATCGGTGAATGCATTGGAGGGTCTTGGATCCTACACTTGCACGCCGGCAAAGCTCTCTCTTGACTTAGAGAATAGAGCTACTCCCCCCGCCAAGCCATCAATCATTGAGCCACCACAACTAGAGCTCAAACCACTCCCTCCGCACTTGAGGTATAAATTTCTTGGCTCTAATGATACTTTCCCCGTAATTGTGTCTTGTTTGTTGAATGATATGCATGTAGAGCAATTATTAGAAGTCTTAAGGGAGCACATGCAAGCAATTGGGTGGACAATCGCCGACATCCGTGGCATTCCCGCGGGTATTTGTGAACACAAAATCCAATTGGAGAATGACACCAAGCCAAGTGTGGAGCATCAAAGGCGACTAAATCCTTCAATGCAAGAGGTGGTGAAAAAGGAAATTATCAAGTGGTTAGACGCCGGAGTTGTCTACCCAATCGCCGATAGTTCTTTGTGAAGCCCGGAATACAGGTAAGCACCTTCAATAATAAATCAAGTGCTTCCAAAATCAATCATTTTTTTATCAGTTTAGATCAAGCCACATAGGGCCAATTCCACCTTTTTGCAACTATTAACTAACTGATAAACATGCACAAATCACGGCGAGGTTGATGGCCCGCTCCAACAGAAAGTAAATTGTGCACTGCCGAGGGTCAAGCGACACGAACCATAGATGCATCTATTATCACTGATGTGTTCATCCCGTTCCATAATTAAACACATATCCTGCTCCTAAATCATCGATGCGATGCAGGCATGCATAAAATAAACAATTACCCTGCTCGAGAATCATTCGTGCAACATAGGTACACATAATATACATACTCAAGTAGGAAATTAGGAGCTCGTCAAGGATAATCCTCCAAATAAACAACATTCTCTTCTTAACATTTTAGGGTAATTTACTATTAAATCTCTTATTAAACTAATTTACCAATTAGAGGTGATCTAAACAGTTCAAGATATCAATGAGTTCACTGTATTCGAAATATAACATGCTTTCGAGTCCTAGACTACCCAGACAATAGCATAATAGTAGCTATGCACATACTCTCGTCACCTCGTGCGTGCGTAGCCCCCACAAATAGGAGCACATAAACATTTTACTCACCTATGGGGTAGATTCCCCCTCACAGAATTAGAAAGGAGACTCACCTCACTTCGAAGACTCGCAACTGGCATTTTACATTCTTCTGAAGGCTTGAACCAACGCACAATGCACCCAAACTATCCAATTTAATGATAAACTAATGATAATGTACTCAAATACTTTTTAAAAATTCCGATTATACGAATTCCCTAACTTTGCTTAGTGAAATGACCAAAATGTCCTCGAGCCCACGTGCCCGGAATCCAAAATTTCTCGAAGATAAAGGTTACCCATGACCTGAGGAACTCAGATATATAATTTCCTCCTAGTTCCATGCTCAAAATCGTGGCTAAAATTTAAGATTACAATTTTCTCGGTTACCAAAACCTCAATATTTACTCTAATTTCCATGATTAATTCCATGTGTAGACTTGTATCTAACATAAAACCAGTAGAAATGACTTACCCCGCGGCCCACGATGGATGATGAAAAGGACGCTCCAAAGTTGCTCCAAAAATCGCTCCCATGGAAGAAAAATGAAATGAAATGAGCCAAAATCGGATTTAAAACAACACTGGCCAGAAAAACCCTCTATGCAATCGCATACAATGCGTCGTGATTGCATAGAGAAAAGAAAATGTTGCCCTTAAAATGCTCTATGCGATCGCATAGCTCTCCATTGTGATCTCATAGCTCCAGCAAAAGTCCTCTTCCACGATCGAATGCAACCCATTGCGATCGCGTAGGCTAAATTTTTGCCCACTCAACCAATGCTCTATGCAATCACATCTCCTCTCATGCAATCGCATAGAGTTAAAGTCTACGGCAAAAATACCAGAAACCAGCCATCCTCCCAAGGCAAAAATTGATCTGTTAACTATCCAGAATCCACCCGAAGCCCCCGGGACCCCAACTAAATATACCAACCAATCCCAAAATACACTCCGGACTCGCTCGAGGCTTCATATCACATCAAACAACGCTAAAATCATGAATTACACCCTAAATTCAAGTTTATAAACTTTAAAATTTCAAACTTTATTTCTGATGTTAAAACCTATCCGATTGACCTGAAATTTTGCACACAAGTCATATTCGACATTACGGACCTGCTCCAACTTCCGGAATTTGTTTCTAACCCTGATATCGAAAGTCAACCCCCGCTCAAACTCTTCAAAAACCTTCATATTTCTATCTTTAGCCAAATGTCTTCAAAATGACCTACGGACCTCCAAATTCACTTTTGATCACGCTCCCAACTCCAGAATCACCATACGGAGCTACTCCCAGTCTCAAAATTCCAAACGGACGTTGATAACAATGAATTGTACATCAAGCCAAACTTATACAATTTCTTCTAAATTGCTAACTTCCACATTATGCGCCAAAATGCTCCCGGGTTTTCCAAAACCCGATTCGGACATACGCCCAAGTCCGAAATCATCATACGAACTTGCTAGAAACATCGAATCCTAATTTCCAGGTTGTTTACTAAAATTTCCAATCCTAGTTCATTCTTTCAAGTTTTAGCTTCCGAATTGAGAATTGTCTTCTCAAATAACCTCTGAACTTCCCGATATCATGTTCCGACCACGCGTACAAGTTGTAATATCTGAAATGAAGTTGTTCATGTCCTCCAACTACTAAACGGAATACTAGTACTCAATAGAACCGGTCGGTATGTTACATTCTATCCCACTTAAACATACGTTTGTGCTCGAACATAATGAGAACTATACCGGAGTAGTCTGAAATGGCTGTTTAGCACCTCATGCATCTTGTCGTGCTATCATAGCTTAGCTGAGCACATGAGTTTTATAAATTTTGAAGATATTCCCATTTATTCACGCAATTAAGCCTTAGAGCCCAATTCCCACCTTCGAAACCGTATGCTAGGCCTTATTCCCATATACGATCACCATTTCAACAACTACACCCTGTATTCAAACACGATTACGTAACTTTACTGAATTCTTACCTTGTAACACTAAGTCCACAGGACCACAATAATATTCTCTGATCAACTTAGTCAAATTCTACTGATCCAATACAACCGCTTAGGAAATAAGCCACCCCAGACATTATTAAAATCTCATATGACTACCATGCGCCAATGGGCTACCAATTCGAACACAACACAAATAGGAAATCGAATTCTGGAAGGAATTATCTAAATCCCGCACTAATACGGACTTTTCTTAGAAATATAGGAAGCGAAACACATAAAGTGATGGCACATAGAAAACTAGACTTGACATCATACTGTTGCAGCACATAACCCAATCAAAATATCATACCATGGCAGCATGCCACCCGATCCACTAATAGGTCTCACATAAGGAGATTACACTTCGAGCTAAACTTGCTCATTACAACAAAACATCGAATTCCGATCGTAAGCACATTAAGTGCATAATACCATCCCTAAGGGAACATATAGCGCTATAGGATACAAAAATTAAGTACAACTGAGGTGTGATATACAACATAAATCTCAAATCCATCTTGCTCATAACACATCATTTCTACGCGGATTCTCAACACGTAGGCAATTTTCTCTAGCCGTCTCAAAACTCATATGGCGCAATACATCATTACCTGGAATAGTCGATGACAAAATAACACCCCAACCATTCCTTCATAGGGAACACTCGCTGAGACGAACACGACTGGCCTGATATAAAGCCTTGTTCACATATGTAAATCATTACATCGATCTAAGCCAATTTCGGATTGTGCCCACTTGGCGAATGACCTTTCAAAGGTTCATAGTAACTCTCATTTCCTTATGACGCATAAGAACAATCGTCATAATTGGAGGAACCTCCCCAGTTCCTGACCCAATAAACAAAGTGCCCTCCAGCCACAGTTTCTCAAACAAATGTTATTACCATAATCCTCACACTTGCTTAAATCTTTAGTCAAACAAGTGACTACATGACACACTTACACAATCTTCCCGTGGTACACACTCCCAATATCTTCTGAGATAAATATTGAGTTTTCCCATTCCAACCATCAGTCACACAAACGCTAAAAAGCAATCAAGAATCCTTAAGCAGGATACAAAGCTTCTTTCTCACAAACACATCAATCTCAGTTGACTCTGAACCAATACCAATTTACTCTAATGATTCAACCTTTTCCTTGCTCATAAGAGCTCGTAATACCCTTGCCAACCCAAGCTGCTACATTAATCCTCACTTTGAATCTTCATGCTACTCACTGCACTCAATGTGCCAACATACGATAGAACACGATTTACATCCTAGCTCCGAACTCGTTAACATTTAACCACCTCCTCACATAATAAACTTTTGCTTAACTCACTTTAGGAGAATCATAGCAATACCTAGGTAACTCCCCATAACTGTGGAAATATGAAACTCTACAAGTAGTGGTCCAAGCCACCATACCCCTTTCCGGAATCTATTTTTACACAACGAGCCTTAGAAATAGAAGGCTTCTGAATAATATCAATTGTGACGGCTGACAAGTCTGATTTGCACCATCACAAATCGTACACAACCTGATCACGTTGAAGGAACTAATGGCAGCTCCCAACATGCCAAATTCAACTATGGCTAATCAACCCCTTTTCCTTCAAATTTATACTTGAGTGCTTTGGAAATAGTACCAATTCTCTTTAAAACATAACACGCTCCATCTACACTCATCCCGGGTGATCTTGAACCACAAGACCATGTTGTCTCAACCCCGACAAAGCATTTCGTACTTTCTAATCAATATGTCACAAGCCAACCATCACTAAACATTCTATGTCACTTCTCATGAGCATGCTTTCCAAGCTTGATCCTTAATTGTACGTATAAACTAGATATAATTAGGCACTACACTTTACCTCTTGAATTCACTAGGACCGTTACTGAGGTTCATCCGCTCTAACTTGGCCTTGAATATAATCGGCTACATAAATCTCATAACACAGTATTACCCCCTCAACGAGGCACCTAGTAGAATTACCCCCTTTATGACCAGGTTCCATACAAGGCATAAATCCCGAATTCTTTCCCAAGTTCGAACATGAGCCTAAAAGGCCAACCATAGCACATCTTTGACAATTCCTCTGCTCACATTACTGCTTATGATATTGTTCCGTAGCTGAAATGACTCCTCAGTATGCTATAACAAGAAACATCATGAGTAGCTTACCATGCAACCCAAATCATAAGGGGCGGGACACTCCCTCTTAGCTTAAAGCCATTATTACAAATCTCTGGAGTTCATCATTATTCTTGATTTCTATTGACATAACATTGCGCAATCATCTGCCGCAAATTCTCGAAATTCTCATGCAAATCTCTATCTTTCATATTCTGATTCATCATCCACCTTCGCACCAACAATCGCTGGCATTCTCGATATCTTACCGCAAAAACTCAATTTGGTACTCTAATTCATTAACACCATTCACACCATAATTCCCTTTGTTGTATATTCAGTAGAAATATTCACAGGAGCCTCGCCAACCACGCGAGTGCTATCCTGTCACTGAAATATCCCACCTGTCGAAATCACTCCCCGATATCTTCCAATACTACTGCATGGGGTACCATCACTACGACATCAATAACCTGTCCTGAGTTCGAGCTAACTCTCCAGCTGCACGAGTCCATTCACCCCTCGTGGTCATCCATTAAATGTGCGACAACATCCCTTCGCTTCAAAGTCTTGTTACATATTTCTTCACTTCAAGCAGCTTATCTCTGTCATATACAATCTCCTGCCGTATAACAACACTATGCTTCAAATTAATCTACCGAGTTCCATTGCCAGTCACCAAAATCCCCTACTTCAAATTAGATCTGAAAGCGCCAATACCCAAGCACCAATACTCTCAAGTCGTTCCAAGCTCCCATAAGGTGCATAGTTCTCTCAACACCAAGCCCTTACGCAGCTCCGCTGCTCTCCCACTTTGGGAAAACCCACTTCTTTAATCAACTGCTTGACTTGCGCTTTCTCAGCCTGAGCCTTTGGGTGTTTCAAACTCCGATAGACACCTTCCACATGTCTTTTTCATCTATTGCTGCTCAGTTATTGTCTTAATAGAATTTATCTTCATAGAATTTGAACCCACAAACCGCTACTGGCTTAAACCCTTCAAAAGGTCATCTTTCTCGAACCGCCAACATTTAAAATACTGATTCGATCCTAAACCAACACACCATGAGATATCTGATAGTTGCATTTCCAATTCCATTTACCAATATCTTGCCCCAAGGGCCGACCATAGAAGATCATAACATCGATAGACTTAATACGTCTAATTAGAACAACATCACCCCAATAGAGGAGAGAATTCCTTCACGCTTGCAATCACCACAGTTTTATTACTTCCACTAGTCCACATCTGACCATCCTTAGTTTGATTGACTTCTCTTGCTGGGAATAAAATACTGAATCCCTTTGGTTACACACTGAGTAAACCTCCCTTCAATTCATTTACTGCCCCGACATTTGGACAAACATCCTACCATTACAATATCGCAGAATAAACGCTCGTAAGCATCATGGCAACCTGTGCCTAGCCTCAAGGCTCTCAGAATTTATGTTATTGAGCTGAATAATAGAATACCCTTCCACAAATATAATGTAATGGTCCAATTAACTATACCGGGAAAATCATCCCACACCACGTTTGTAGTGCCATTTTAATTCTTCAAATTCTCGATTGATAACAAGCTGTCATGTCACATAAGATTGAGTGGAAAGGAATCAAAGGCATAAGCCTCAAAAGGAATCGAACCGCACGATAAGGAAATCAAGACGGGAAGTACTCCTAACAGTCCTACAGCCTCCCGGGGATAATTACAGACGTCACCGTACTGATCCGCGAGACTCTACTAGACTTGCTCATGACTCGTGAAACCGACGGGAACTTGGCTCTGAAACCATGTTGTCACGGCCAAAAATCCATTAAGGGTCATGATGGCGCCTGTGAGCACGTGATTTTTTCCCTAAGCAATTAAATTCCAAAATAAAATATACAAAATCATTTTTGATTGCAATTAGTTTGATTAAGTGTATAGAAAATACATGTGTGTGTTTTTAATTGATAAAAATAAAATTTGAAATGAAATACAAAAAGGAAATTAATTAAAAAATATCACAAAAATTATAGAGTAAACACTGGGAAATTAGAAAATCAAGGAAAAAATACAAAAATTGGAAAATAAAAGAAAATAGATCAGTATAAAATGTATACAAGGAAAATAAGTATAAAATACAACGGAATATAGAAGAAATTAAAATAAATACAATTCCAAAAATAAAAAAATACAAAAATACAATTTGAAATGTCAAAATTAGGCCAAATACATAATATACTCAGCCCAAATTGACATAACACAGACCAGGCCCAAACAATTGAACCGGCCAGTCTCTTAATAAGGCTAAACGACGCCGTATATCATGCCAAATGTGGGCCGTTGATAGAATTGATCAATGGACTAGGTAAGGCGGTGGCTTTATGAATGAAACGATATCACCTAAGACAATTAAATCAAGGCCGTCCATCTATTTAATCTAATGGATGAGACCAGTGTCTCACCTAAGCCAAATGATGTCGCCTAAGCAATTGAATTATAGCCATTCAATCATTTAATCTAACATACTAGATAACATCTATATCCGTGAACCAGTTCGGTTTCATGCCGGGATCTGGACCGTTCATCTAACTAAATCCAACGGTTGAGAAACAACAACACATAATCAATATATATCCCCAAACCTCCCGTTCATTTTTCATTACATACATACACCTCTCATCACACAAACCCTAGCCGCCATGAAACCCCTCTTCTTCCCCCCCTTTTCTCCCTTTTCTCATAGAGACCACCGGAACCCTACCGGTGGTCAGTCTTCTACTACCTTCTCCGGCTCAGGCCAACCCTCTAAACTCCTCTCTTCTTCTTCAAACACTTCTAACACCATTAACCCCAGTCCAAAAACCTACCACCCTCCATTTCTTGAAATTTCGATTGCCGGAACCCTAGCCGGCGACCACTAAGGTATAAACCAAACCCACCTTAACACCATAGAACCATCTTGAGACGATCTATCACCCTACCATAGTCCCATATCTCAAATATTACCTTAACTCCTCGAATATTAGAAAATATCTCACAGGAACCCTTCTCCAGCGAGTACCCAAAAACAAAAACCCTTCAAAACCTTACCCTAAATCTCTTAATACTCCTCACACACCCAAACCAGACTTCCAAGAGTCTATTTGGGAGATCTGTCATCTAAGAGACCCTAAGTCTCTGAAATGCTAAAAATCAAGAAAGAAGAAAGAAAATGAAAGAAAGAATAAAGAAAGAAGAAAAAAAGAAAGAAAAGGAAAAAGGAAAAAAGAAGGAGAAACCCTAAAGCTAAGTACTCTGAAAACTTGCTTCTGTTCAGTGTCTCTTTTGTGTGCTTATCTGTTTAAAACCTGGGTCTGCTTAAAAATCCCTATGCATGTTAAAAGTGATTAAATGCCATGAATCCATCTCTGTGTTATACTTTGTTTTTCTGTGTTCGTACTTGTTAAAAAACCTGAGTTTATTGCATGTATGCCTGAAATCTATTAAAGTATTCTTTAGTTTTGATATAGCTACCTGTAAATCATGTGCTATTAGTTATTTCTATGTTATTGTTCAATAGATCCTGTCTCGACTAGGGTTTTGATTAGTTGGAATTCAACCATTAGCAATTTGTCTCTCTGAGTTCTAATTAATTTTAAAGTTAGTCATAAGTAGGGCTATTTGTGCAGAACAACATAAATACGGCTACATTTGCAATATGATTTATATGTTGGTTTCTTCTGAACTTCTGGGTGTTTATGCATATTTAGGTTATATGTGTAAATGCCTTTTGTGGTTATGTTTCCAACATAGTATGAGCCTTTGGTTAGTGTCTATCTTTGTAATATTGGTAAATTTTGGAAGGGTTATATAGTCTGAAACTGGATAATTTTTAAAACAAGTCTCAGGGGGTTATATTTTTAATACATTCAATTACCCATGTCTTGGCAGACCTAATACAGATCGGGTAAATATAATTAAATGCAAAGGGTAAAAAGGGAAAGGGAAATGGTATTTCTGTAGATTACATAGAACTTATGGAGGTATAAACGACTTTAATGCCTGGTTTTTCTGAAAATACATGAACAATAAGGGGTAGACTAGGCATAGTTAAAAGGTAATTGTGTAATAAACCTTAGAAAGTAAGGGCGACTAGGTAAAATCTACCCAATAGAACAATAGAGAACAACCTAGAACCTTCTAGCATGGGTTCAAGTGCATTTCGTTAAAATTCCGCTATACTTAATTGAATTAATTGAAAAAGAGCTGGGGAGAGAAATAGAAATAACTAATTCAAAATCCCCCCCCCCCCTAAATTTACTCTATAAATAGGCTGTTTCAAGCCTGAAAAAGTTGGTTAAAAAATGTTCGAATTTTACTGGTTAAATTATTTGAATTCAACTCTTGGTGTTCCAACTATAGAAGTTCGAAATTAGGTCTAATTTTTCATTCTAAGTTCTTAATTTCAGAGTTTGAGGGTTCACAATCTAAGAGTTCTAATCTTCATAACTCTACTGGTCTTCTACTTAGTATTCAATTCAAGTGTTATTCCTTGAGTTATTTGCTGGTTGTCTACTGAGTTTGGAAGCTTGCTGTGTTAATATCTACTCCTGTTTACTAATCAAATTAAACTTAAACAGTAAATGATCATATCAGGTGATAACCGAAACATAAAACATACAAAATACGGTCCCAAATATATCGTGGTGTCACGAGACTGAGCCTCTACGGAATAGCATCCTAATACAATCAAGTCTAGGCAAATAGGAAATCAACAAGATGATAAAGAAGGAGAAAACAAGCTCTGCGGACGCTGGCAGCTACCTCGTAATCTCCGCAAAAGTAGACAAGGATCAGCAGCTACAATGTCTCAACTGCTCTCGGGCACCTGTGGATCTGCACAGAAAGTGCAGGGGAGTGGGGTGAGTATATTTCAACTCAGTGAGTAACAATAATAAATAACAACTGAAGGTAAGAACTCCTGTGCTATCACTTAGGAGTTCTAAGGCAACCCTCACAGGTACGTCATCACTATAGAAATGCTCAAATCTCCAATCCACGTTTATCTCTACAAGGTTCCACACTGAACCAACCCTCACTCGTACCCCTACGGTGTACGGCCATCTCAACATATAAAGACACATACCTATGTCTATGATGTATAAGTAATTAGGTAGATAGTAGGATATGATTAAGTATAATGTTGCGGCGTGCAGCCCGCTCCAATACATATACCGCTGCGGCGCGCAGCCCGCTCCATTTAACGTCGACGGCGCTCACTGGGGGTGTATACAGACTTCGGAGGGGCTCCCTAGGCCCAAGCACTATTATACCGCGGCGTGCAGCCCGATCCACACATGTATTACTGCGGCGTGCAGTCCGATCCAATATTTATATGTATATATATTTATACTGCTGCGGCGCGTAGCCCGATCCCATGATATACACCAGCGCTCACTGAGAATGTGTGCGGACTCGGACTCCGAAGGGGCTCCTACAGCCCAAGCGCAATAATACTGCGGCGTGCAGTCCGTTCCACATGTATATCACTGCGGCGTGTAGTCCAATCCACATATACATTACTGCGACGTGCAGTCTGATCCAATACATATAGTGCTGCGGCGCGCAGCCCGATCCAATATAGGTACATATATACTTGGCCTCTCAGGCCCAATATACTATATCACGGTGGGTCCTGGACCCTGTCTCAGTCAATATAGACTTGGCCTTTCAGGCCCACTCAGCTAGAACAGGGAATTCCACCCTAGATAATCTCTCTTAACGTACACATCTAGTACGGGCTCATATTATGCTATACAACTAGAGCTACGGCTGAGTGTATGTTTCCAACATGATATAAGGGTCACCTAGCTCTATAGGTTCCCTAATGCTCTACAGATCGGCACAAGGCCCCAAACATGGCTATTAGCCCAATTGTACAGTTATAATCTCATTAGCAATCATACAACACAGTATTCTATTAGCCGGGAAGGACTAGTTCCGAACCCCCATTCACAATGTCACCACGCCCGTCATAGAACGCGTGTCTCATCTCAATATAGCACTGTGAAGTGCTAGTACGGGGTTTCAAACCCTCAGTACATTGTTTACTACTACCACTCACCTCGAACCCGTAGAAGCTTCAATCCGCTTTGCGCTTGCCTCGCAAATCAACCTCCTCGGGTGCCAAATCTGCTCAAAATCATAGAGAATGCATCAACATATGCTAATTACACGTAATTCATTCGAAATAACCCAAATTGTATCAAAACACACAAGTTGTCAAAACCCGACTTTTGGTACACTTGTCGAAAAATTACAAAAATCACATATTCAGAATTCTCATCTCGATACGAGTCGGAATTCCATTCCGACCCCCGGATCAAAATCTCACCTACCGTTCGGATTTCGCCAAAATTCAACCTTAGCCAATTCAAGCCTATTTCTACACCGGGCCTCCAAATTCAATTCCGATCGCTCCCCTAAGTCACAATTCACCTCCCGGAACTAACCGAATCATCCGAGTTCGATTCCGAGTTCTCTAACTAAATAGTCAACTCCGGGTTGACTTTCCTTATTCAAGTTTCCTTCAAAAAGGCTATATGCCTCATTTTCAATTCAATTCACTCCTAACTTCCCCGATAGACTCTAACACTGATATAAACGCATGAATTATGTAATTACAACATAACGGGGTGGTAATTACCGTGACGACGGGCCGGGTCGTCACATTCTCCCCTCTTAAGCAAACGCTCGTCCTCGAGCCGGTCAAGAAACATACCTGAAGTCTCAAATAGCTGAGGGTATCTGCTCCGCATCTCCTGCTCAACCTCCCAAGTAGCCTCCTCTACAGGTCGACCTCTCCACTGAACCTTAACTGATGCAATCTCCTTCGACCTCAACTTCCTTACTTGGCGACCCAAAATAGCAATAGGCTCCACATTATAGGATAGATCACCATCAAGCTCAATGGTACTGAAGTCTAATACATGGGACGGATCTCCGATGTACTTCCGGAGCATAGACACATGGAATACCGGATGAACGCTGGATAAGCTGGGTGGCAAGGCTAACTCATATGCCACCTCTCCAACTCTCCTGAGTATCTCAAAAGGACCAATGTACCTGGGACTTAACTTCCCCTTCTTCCCGAACCGCATGACACCCTTCATGGGTGAACCCTTCAGCAATACCCTATCACCAACCATGAAAGACAACTCTCGAATCCTACGGTCCGCATAACTCTTCTGGCGAGACTGTGCTGTGCGAAGCCTCTCCTGAATCAACTTCGCTCTATCCAGAGCATCCTGAACTAACTCAGTCCCTATCAATCGATCCTCACCAGGCTCAAACCATCCGATGGGAGATCTACACCGTCTGCCATACAATGCCTCGTACGGGGCCATCTGAATACTCGACTGGTAGCTGTTGTTGTAGGCAAACTCGGCAAGTGGCAAAAACTCATCCCATGAACCACCAAAGTCAATCACACATGCCCGCAACATATCCTCCGGGATCTGAATAGTGCGCTCAGACTGTCCGTCTGTCTGGGGGTGAAATGCGGTGCTTAACTCAACCCGTGTACCCATCTCTCGCTGAAATGCTCTCCAAAACTGAGAAGTGAACTAAGTGCCTCTGTCAGATATAATAGACACCGGGACCCCATGCAACCTGACAATCTCCCGAATAAAGATCGATGCCAACCGCTCCGATGAGTAAGTAGTACTAACTGGGATGAAATGTGCGGACTTAGTCAGCCGATCAACAATCACCCATACAGAATCAAACTTCCTCGCTGTCCGAGGGAGCCCAGTAACAAAATCCATGGTGATCCTCTCCCATTTCCACTCGGGAATAACCATACGCTGAAGAACACCGCCCGGTCTCTGATGCTCATATTTGACCTGCTGGCAATTGAGGCACTTAGCTACATGCCTAACAATATCCATCTTCATTCTCCTCCACCAGTAGTGTTGTCTCAAGTCTTGGTACATCTTTGCGGCACCTGGGTGAATAGAGTACCGCGAACCGTGTGCCTCCTCAAGTATCAACTCCCGCAAATCGTCTACATTAGGCACGCATATACGGCCCTGCATCCTCAGAACACCATCACTGTCGATAGTCACATCTCTAACATCATTATGCTGCACTCTGTCCTTAAGGACAAGCAAATGTGGGTCATCATACTGTCGCTCCCCGATGCGATCATATAAGGAAGATCGAGAAACAACACAAGCCAACACCCGACTCGGCTCCGAAATATCTAATCTCACTAGCCGATTGGCTAGGGCCTGAACATCATAAGCAAATGGCCTCTCCCCAACTGGGATGAAAGCTAGGCTGCCCATGCTAACCGCCTTCCGACTCAAGGCATCGGCCACCACATTGGCCTTCCCCGGATGATACAAAATAGTGATATCATAGTCCTTAAGCAACTCCAACCACCTCCGCCGTCTCAAATTAAGGTCTTTCTGTCTGAATAAGTGCTGAAGGCTGCGATGATCCGTGAACACCTCACAGGAGACACCATACGGGTAATGCCTCCAAATCTTCAAAGCATGAACTATGGCTGCTAGCTCCAAATCATGAACAGGGTAGTTCTTCTCGTGGGGCTTCAACTGACGAGAAGCATAAGCAATGACCCTACCCTCCTGCATCAACACACAACCAATGCCAACTCCCGAGGCATCACAATATACAGTATAAGAATCTGAAGCTGTCGGTAGAACCAAGACTGGTGTTGTGGTCAGTGCTGTCTTGAGCTTCTGAAAGCTCTCCTCGCACTCCTCGGACCATAAGAAAGGAACACCCTTTTGAGTCAATCTAGTCAAGGGTGAAGCAATAGAAGAGAACCCCTGAACGAATCGGCGATAATACCCTGCCAATCCCAGAAAGCTACGGATCTCAGTAACTGAGGTCGGTCTGGGCCAACTCTGCACTGCCTCGACCTTCCTCGGATCTACCCGAATACCATCACAGGACACCACGTGCCCTAAGAATGCCACGGACTCAAGCCAGAACTCACATTTGGAGAACTTGGCATACAGCTTCTCCTCTCTCAACCTCTGCAACACAATACTCAAGTGCCGAGCATGCTCCTCCCGGCTACGAGAGTAGACTAAAATGTCATCAATGAACACGATCACAAATGAATAAAGATAGGGCCTGAACACATGTTCATCAGATGCATAAATGCTGCTGGGGCGTTGGTCAGCCCAAAAGACATCACAAGGAACTCATAGTGACCATATCTGGTCCTGAATGCGGTCTTCATAATGTCGGACTCTCTAATCTTCAGCTGATGGTAGCCTGAACGAAGATCAATCTTCGAGAACACCCTAGCTCCTTGGAGCTGATCAAATAAATCATCAATACGAGGCAGAGGATACTTATTCTTCACTGTTACTTTGTTTAGCTGCTTGTAGTCAATACACATCCTCATGGATCCGTCCTTCTTCTTAACAAACAGGACCGGTGCACCCCACGGCGACACACTCGGCCGAATGAACCCCTTATCTAGGAGTTCCTGGAGCTTCTCCTTCAATTCCTTCAACTCAGCTGGTGCCATCCGATACGGAGGAATAGAAATAGGCTGAGTGCCTGGCACCAAATCGATACCAAAATCAATATCCCTGTCCGGCGGCATGCCCGGCAGGTCTGAGGGAAACACATCGGGAAAGTCTCGCACAATGGGAACAGAATCAATACTGGGAGTCTGGGCCTCGACCTCCCGCACAAATGCTAAATAAGAGAGACATCCCTTCCCAACCATTCGTTGGGCCTTGAGGAAAGATATTACCCTGCTAGGTACATACTCAGTCGTGCCTCGCCACTCGATCCTCTGAATGCCCGGCATAGCCAAAGTGACTGTCTTAGCATGACAGTCCGGAATAGCATGACATGGAGATAGCCAGTCCATGCCCAATATAACATCAAAATCAATCATGCTGAGAAGCAACAGGTCTACTCGGGTCTCCAGACCTCCAATAGTGACCAAACAAGACCGGTATACGTGGTCCACAATAATAGTATCCCCTACCGGGGTAGATACATGCACTGGCAGCTCAAGACTCCCTCGGGTCGTGCCCAAATGAGGAGCAAAATATGTAGACACATAAGAATAAGTAGAACCGGGATCAAACAATACCGAGGCATCTCTGTGGCAGACTGAAATAATACCTGTAATGACATCATCAGAAGCAACAGCCTCAGATCGGCCCTGAAAAGCATAGCATCTAGCCTGACCGCCTGATCGGCCTCCCCCTCGAGAGCGACCCCTAGCTGTCCTGACCCTCACCCCTAGCTGGCGGGGCGGGTGCTGAAGTAGAAGGACCAGATGACGAGGGCTGCCCCCTCTGCTGATAAGATCTGGAAACAAGACGGGGACACTCCCTACGGTGATGCCCAAACTCTCCGCACTCGTAGCAACTCCCGGTGCTGGGTACCGAGACTGATAAGGACCTCTGGCGCTGGAGTGGCCAGCTGATGAACTAGGCCGAGATGAACCCTGAGCGGATGGGGCCTGTGAAGAACTCTGAGCTGGCATGGCACTGAGAGCTGGCTGGCTCTGGTGCGAACCCTGATAATCCTGTCTAGGAGACCATCTGCGACGATCTGAGCGTCTCGACTGCGAAGACCTGAAAGAGCGACCTCGGCTCTGCTGACTCTGGCCTCTGGTCTGAGTGCCACTGGAACTAGCTACTCCTCGAGGCCTCTTGGCCTCCCTCTCATCCCGCTCCCTGCGACGATCTGTCTCAATGTCGCGAGCAATATCCAGAGCATCCTCAAATGTACGACTCAAAACCCTCTCCCGAGTCATCAGAATACGAATGGGATAAATGAGGCCGTCCACGAAGCGCCCAATCCTCTCTCCGTCGGAATGAACTAACCACGGTGCATATCTGGACAACTCTGTAAACCTGATCTCATACTCTGACACTGACATGTCCCCCTGACGGAAACCCTCAAACTGCCTACGCATCTCTTATCTCTGAGATCGAGGCACCCATTTCTCCAAGAACATTGTGGAGAACTCCGGCCATGATAGTGGTGCTGCCCCTGCCGGCCTGTGGCACTCATAAGCCTCCCACCAAGCGAAGGCTGGTCCCTGAAACTGAAAGGTAGTGAAAGATACCCCACTGGACTCCAATATCCCTGCCGTACGAAGCATCCGACGGCACTTATCCGGAAAACCTTGGGCGTCCTCGCCCGGAGCACCAGTGAACACTGGAGGAGATAACCTGGTGAACCTCTCGAGATGACGCTGCTCATCGTCTGTCATAGCTGGGACCCTGTCCCCCTGAATCTGATCTGCTGGCTGAACCGGTACCACAGGCTAAACTGGAGGAGCCTCTGGTGTCTGTAAGCCCTGCACTGCTGGCTCTGGAGTGCGTACTGCGGGGGTCTGATGACCACCCCCGATCCCCGATGCGGCTGCTGCAGTAGTAACTGAAACCGCCTGTGCTAGGCCAGTGCAGACTGCTAGTATCTAAGCCAGGGTCTCCTGTAGACCCGGAATGACAATGGGCACAGCTCGTGCCTGATCTGGTGCTGCTGGCACCTCTGCAACTAGGGGATGTGGGTCAGCTGGCACTGCCTCGGCTGCCCTAACTCCGCCACGACCACGGCCGCGTCCACGGCCTCTAGTAGGTGGTAGTGGTGGTCGTCCTCCACGTCCGGATGATCGAGTTCTCGCCATCTGCGAGAGAATAGAATGTCAAAGTTCAGATCAAGTCAAAAGTAATCGCACGACAAGAATTACAAGAATTGAAACTTTTCCTAAAAAGGTTTGCAGCCTCCCGAGGATAAGTACAGGCGTCCCCGCACCGATCCACGAGACTCTACCAACCGGCTCATGACTCGCGAGACCTGTTAACCTAGGCTCTGATGGTTTCTTGTCATGACCCAAACCCTGGTCGTGATGGCGCCCAACACAATGCTAGGCAAGCCCGACCATATTATCTCTTAACCGACCAATTATTAATTCCAGTTAATCAAATTAAACTTAAACGGCAAGTATTCATATCAAAATGATAAACGTAATAGTAGAAACATACAAAATACGGTCCAAACATATCGTGGTGTCACGAGACTGAGCCTCTACAGAATAGCATCCTAATACAATCAAGTCTAGGCAAATAGGAAATCAACAAGATGATAAAGAAGGAGAAAACAAACTCTGCGGACGCTGGCAGCTACCTCGTAATCTCCGCAAAAGTAGACAAGGATCAGCAGCTACAATGTCTCAACTGCTCTCGGGCACCTGTGGATCTGCACAGAAAGTGCAGGGGAGTGGGGTGAGTATATTTCAACTCAGTGAGTAACAATAATAAATAATAACTGAAGGTAAGAACTCCTGTGCTATCACTTAGCAGTTCTAAGGCAACCCTCACAGGTACGTCATCACTATAGTAGTAATCTAACCTCCAATCTACGTTTATCTCTACAAGGTTCCACACTGAACCAACCCTCACTCGTACCCCTACGGTGTACGGCCATCTCAACATATAAAGACACATACCTATGTCTATGATGTATAAGTAATTAGGTAGATAGTAGGATATGATTAAGTATAATGCTGCGGCGTGCAGCCCGCTCCAATACATATACCGCTGCGGCATGCAGCCCGCTCCATTTAACGTCGACGGCGCTCACTGGGGGTGTATACAGACTTCGGAGGGGCTCCCTAGGCCCAAGCACTATTATACTGCGGCGTGCAGCCCGATCCACACATGTATTACTGCGGCGTGCAGTCCGATCCAATATATATATGTATATATATTTATACTGCTGCGGCGCGCAGCCCGATCCCATAATATACACCAGTGCTCACTGAGAATGTGTGCAGACTCAGACTCCGAAGGGGCTCCTACAGCCCAAGCGCAATAATACTGCGGCGTGCAATCCGTCCCACATGTATATTACATGTATATTACATGTATATTACTGCGGCGTGCAGTCCGATCCAATATATATACTGCTGCGGCGTGCAACCCGATCCAATATAGGTATATATATATAATACCTCATAATGGGTCCTCGACCCTATCCCAGTCAATATGTGCTTGGCCTCTCAGGCCCAATATAATATATCACAGTGGGTCCTTGACCCTATCTCATCTCAATCGGTATAGACTTGGCCTTTCAGGCCCACTCAGCTAGAACAGGGAATTCCACCCTAGATAATCTCTCTCAATGTACACATCTAGTACGGGCTCATATTATGCTATACAGCTAGAGCTACGGCCGAGTGTATGTTTCCAACATGATATAAGGGTCACCTAGCTCTATAGGTTCTCTAATGCTCTACAGATCGGCACAAGGCCCCAAACATAGCTATTATCCCAATTGTACAGTTATAATCTCATTAGCAATCATACAACACAGTATTCTATTAGCCGGGAAGGACTAAGTCCGAACCCCCAATCACAATGTCACCACGCTCGTCACAAGACGCGTGTCTCATCTCAATATAGCACTGTGAAGTGCTAGTACGGGGTTTCAAACCCTCAGTACATTGTTTACTACTACCACTCACCTCGAACCCGTAGAAGCTTCAATCCGCTTTGCGCTTGCCTCGCAAATCAACCTCCTCGGGTGCCAAATCTGCTCAAAATCATAGAGAATGCATCAACATATGCTAATTACACGTAATTCATTCGAAATAACCCAAATTGTATCAAAACACACAATCAATCAAAAACCCGACTAAACGACGTCCGAATGACCTGAAATTTTGCAGGCACATCCAAAATCACCTAACGGAGCTACCGCAACTATCGGAATTCCATTCCGACCCCCGGATCAAAATCTCACCTACCGTTCGGATTTCGCCAAAATTCAACCTTAGCCAATTCAAGCCTATTTCTACACCGGGCCTCCAAATTCAATTCCGATCGCTCCCCTAAGTCACAATTCACCTCCCGGAACTAACCGAATCATCAGAGTTCGATTCCGAGTTCTCTAACTAAATAGTCAACTCCGGGTTGACTTTCCTTATTCAAGTTTCCTTCAAAAAGGCTATATGCCTCATTTTCAATTCAATTCACTCCTAACTTCCCCGATAGACTCTAACACTGATATAAAAGCATGAATTATGTAATTACAACATAACGGGGTGGTAATTCCCGTATTCAATTCAAGTGTTATTCCTTGAGTTATTTGCTGGTTGTCTACTGAGTTTGGAAGCTTGCTGTGTTAATATCTACTCCTGTTTACTGTTGATATTTGGCTGCTGCTATTGCTGATTTCTCTTCTCCTTCATTCCTTTAGAACTCATCGATATACTTTCATTTGATCAGGTACACTACTATCTACTGAAGGTGTAACTGAAACATGATGAAGAAATGAAATCATAGATTAATTTGCTGAAGTTGTATTTTCTATTTTTTCTAATATTTGTAGTTATAATTTTAGATCTCTTGTAATTCACTTAGGAATGGGTTGTAATAAGTAATAGACTATATGAACTCGATTAGATTAAAGTAGTAGTAGATAATACTATAGTAAATGTATCTAGTAGGTTAGATATAATTATCGCCTAAATCTAAAACTAAAACTGGCTAAAACACAGCTAACCCACTTAGATATATAAGTATGTTCTGAAATTAGACATATAAAATTAGTACTTAACAATTTTGTTAGTTGAATTCTGAATCATAATCATTTCATTCAAAAAGTATAAGTAGTTTTGAAGTTCAAACTGTATTACTGTCTATCTTTACTAAAAATGATTTATCTACAAATTTGCTTTCAGACTTTATGATTCGATAACAGTAGTTCAAGCATGCTTAGTTAAAGTAGAATACTGTTTTTCTTTAGTTAAAAATAAAGTGACAAAAATAATCCTGCAACTAGTATCATAATAACGATTTGAATATCCGATTTTGCCGTGTAGAATAATAACATTGATATAAGCTACCGTGTTAGAATCTTAATTAATTGTTAAATACTGAAATCGGTAGTGACTAAGTGCAAGTTGGCGTTTAATCTGTTAACTGTTACATTCATAAGTGTTGTTAAAAATGATAATTAGTTCATGTCAATCTTTAAATGTGAACGATTTGGGCCTCAATGGGAAATCAGGCCTAGATCGAATTGAAATGGCATTCATGCCTTTGAATAGGAACAGAAATATACGCTGGGCTCCAGAGTTCCAATTGTATTTGATTATGGACTGTTAGGTTGTCTGAAGTCCAGGCCCAAAAATGAATAATGGCCTGGACTTCAATATTAATGAGTCTAAAATTAATACAAAAATAGTTATATATTACGAAGAAAAACAAAAATAGAAAATATAGTGCATGAATAGGATTGGACTTTAAAAATAAGGGACGAGCCTCATTACCAAAAAATGAAAACACACGGGGACCCCCAAATAAATTTTAACATAAAACAAATTCTAGAATCGGAAGGACTGTTTAGGGAATTTCTCGATCTTTCCCAAAGCTAATAAATACGTAGATACTTTAGGTGTGATTGACAATATTACATTCTTAATACGGGTGCACATTTATGTGAACCAAATCTCAAATTCCGGTGAAGCTGAAATGCACTAAAGTTACAGGCGTACCGGTACGGTGTGACTCGAAATGCATTTTCGCGACGTCACAATTCTTAAAAATGATAAAGCGGGACATTCATAATGCACAAACATTGAATCATATAAAGAAATCGGATAAAACAAAAACGGAAGTTGAGCGACCGTGCTAGAACCACGGAATCCGGAAGTGCCTAACACCTTCTCCCAGGTTAACAGAATTCCTTAACCTAATTTCTAATTTCGCGGACTGTTAAATAGAGTCATAATTTTCTCGGTTCGGGATTAAACCGGTGACTTGGGACACCATTATATTCCCAAGTGGCGACTCTAAAATCTAATAAATAAATCCCGCTACGAATGTCCTTTAATTGGAAAAACTCCTTCCCTGTTATTATTATATCCCTTCTCGGGGTGTAGTAGTAATTAGCGGTGTATACACAGAAAAAAGAAGGTGTGATAGCTCTGGCGACTCTGCTAGGGACTAGAAACGCAGAACTTCGGTTCAGGGTTTAAGAATTCGAGCTCAATTAAAATTGCTATTTTTGTTTATATTTGATTTTATTATATGCGTTGATCAACATGCTATATGTTTACTGCTTTGATATTACGTGAACTGTATATATAAAATTGTGCCGAAAACCCTTTTCATCTTACCTCCGGAGATATGGTTACTGGTTGAGACTCCCCTTTCTGTTAAGTCATACCTAAATAAGAAATAGACGCCGGAAAAGTTACAATGCCGGACGATCCCGCAGGTCCCTGGTACGTAGCCCCCTCCTCGATCCGAGTTGTCCGCTCAGGTACACAGTCTAGTACCATTGAAAAACAAGATATTGAGCCTAGAATTGGGACGATTATTTGCAGCATATCTGACTTAGGGGACTCAACACAGGGGTTGGTTCCGTCTAGGACAGGTGACCCGGATATCAAAGACCGAGCATGATTATATGTTGCATTTATTTGACCTAGACTATTATATTGACCGGCCAAATACCTAAAAATGAAAAGAGAGAAAAATACCGATTTCTAGAATAGCAATACTTAAATACTGACGAAACGCTGTCGAAATTTTGAGAAAAAGAAAATATGAAAAGAATCGGGTAAATTTTGTCAAAATAGTTGGTATTAAAACAATTTGACCGAACTACGCTGGTTTTATTCTCACCACTAGGCGAGATACGTAGGCAACCCCCATCGGGTCCAACCACTCTTTTTGCAAAAATAGCCAAAAAATATCAAATTTTAATTTTTGTTATAAATAAGTCGGGTGACGCTATTCTTGTTTAAAATAAGCCGATTGTGCCTCAAAAGGATACCAGAAGGCCATTTTTGTAAGAATAGCGACTTTGAGTCATTTTAAATAATTTGCGGGCACAACCCTAAAATATTCCCTCGCGAAAATGTCGAAAGGCGTTATCCGAAAAATCAAGTTAGAATCATCTATTATATTTATAAAAATAACCACTGTGTCAAATATGACATTACATGGACGGTTTTGCTGAAATAGCCACATTTGGCATTAAAACTTCCTCAGTCTTGTGTTGGCATATGGCGATGCTGAATGATGCCCCATGAGCACCAAGATGATAGATTGTGACTTAGCTTTAATCATTAAATTTGCAATTGCTTAAATAAAATTTTGCAATAATAGCCACTTTATCAAAATAAGACATTACATGGCCAATTTTATAAAAATAGTCAATTGACATTAAAAACTTCTCAGTCTTGTGTTGGCTTGTGGCGATGCAGAACGATGCCCCATGAGCCCCAGGATGAGAAAATTTTAGAGTTTATTTTCTTAAAATTGTTTTTGCAAAAATGGCCACTTTGCCAAAATAAGCCATTACATGGCCAATTTTGTCAAAAAATAGTCACAATTGACATTAAAAACTTCTCAGTCTTGTGTTGTCTTGTGACGACGCCGAACGATGCCCCTTGAGACCCAGGATGAGAAAATTTTTGAGGTTATTTTCTTAAATAAAATTTTGCAAAAATAGCCACTTTGCCACAATAGTCATAATTGATATTAAAAATATTCTTAGACTTGTGGAAATCTGTGGCACAAGATATGAAAGTTTTTCATCAAGTTTGTAGTTGGCGTCGGCTTATACAATTTTCCTTCAAAGAAAATAAATTTAAAAATCAAATAAACATCTCTTTATTTTTGCATTAATTTGCAAGAACTACGCTCGGTCTGATTTATGTGGGGTCATGATACGTAGGCAATCCACATAGGATTTGACCATATCTAATATCCAAAAAAAAAAAAAAGAAAAGGAAAAAAAACACAAAAAGGCAAAAAGAAAAGAAAATAGCAGAAAAACAAAAGAAATCAATAAGCGAAATACCTTAATGCTAACATGGTAGCTCGTTTTGTTAATCCAGAAAGTTGAGGTGGTTGGTTGTGGTTCAAGGAAAATGATAACTGGCATCGAAGCTATTGCGAGCACTCAAGAGACTCAGGATCAGAGAGTTCAACAAGGGTCTTCTGTGGTTGAGGAAAATAGAACACTGAAACAACAAATGACAAAAATACGTCAAGCATGGGCCAATGGCCAGGGACAACCATCTCATGAGTCACAATTTTCTATACAGCAAAAATAGTACCACTTTCTCGAGTACCACTCGTACTCGTTTGATCTTTATGCGAACATCGAGAAGCCTACCCGAAAGAGGGCATAGGAAGATAGAGCCCAAAGAATGAAAAGATTAGAACAACAGCTGAAAAACACGCAAGCAACGACAGGTCAAAAGAGTGTTGCCTTCAGAGATCTATGTATGTTCCCCGATACCCACTTGTCACCTAGTTTCAAGGTTCCTAAATTTGAAAAGTACGATGGACATGGAAACCCCATAGCCCACCTGAAGAGATATTGCAGTCAATTGAGAGGTGTTGGAAGAAATGAAGAATTGCGTATAGCTTATTTCGGGGAAAACTCTCGGGATTAGCATCTGAATGGTTTTGGGATCAAGACACATCTTGTTGGTATGTCTGGGATGACCTGGAACGGGCCTTTATCAAATAGTTTCAATACAATATCGACGTCACCCCAAACTGCATTTCCCTTTCTAAACTGAAAAAGAAACCAACTGAAAGTATCAGGGAATATGCCATCAAATGGAGAGAGCAGGCAGCTAGAGCTAAGCCACCCATGGATGATCACGAGTTAGCCACTGTTTTCCTTTAGGCTTAAGAGTCGGATTACTTTCAAAACATGATATCTACAGTTGGTCAATCCTTTGAAGTAATAATCAAAATGGGAGAAATGGTGGAAGACAGTCTTAAGACAGGCAAAATTATAAGTCAAGCAGCTCTCAAAGATGCAACTCAGACTGTTCAAAGTGAATTTGGTGACGCGAATGGGAGGGATGAAGAAATCATGATGATACCAGGGTCAAGAAGAGGTCCTAGGAGAACATCTCGAAGGTATATGCATCCCTATCAGGTTTTCCGTGGCCCCCTTAAGCATTACTACCCGCCTCAGAACCCTCCATACTTTGTTGATCCAGACCAATATATTGATCAACCCTCAAAGCACCCAAGAAAGCGAGCCCGAACTTCACAAAATCTCTACCGGCCTCCGCAAAATTTTCAAGTACCTTATAACCCACATCCAAGCCAGGGGTATGAAAGGGAACAAAAGTTGAAAGATAATTTTACACTGTTAGGAGAGTCCTATGCAAGCTTCTTTGAGAAGTTAAAACAACATAACATGATTGCACCCATTCCTCCAAATCGGGTGGATCGCCGTGCGAGAAGCTTTGATTTATCTAAAAGATTTGAATACCATTCCAATGCTCTGGGGCACAATATGGAAAATTGCCGGGATTTGAAAAGAGAAATAGAAAGGATGATCCAGGAAAATTTAATTCAATACAATGGTATTCAGAATATCATGCTGCATCCATTACACGAGGAGGCACACCTGGTTGGATTGATGCCCGGTGACGTGAGGGATGAGAATCTTCTTGGGAAATCGTCAAACGAAGTTGAAGATATTGAAATAGATAGTAGATTTTGCAATATTGATGTGAAACTCAGTGGCTAAGATGCCATGCTTGGTAATTGGGAAGGCGCTCCACCTCTTGGAGTTTTGGTGGTTTATTTTGGTGTCATTTCTGTTGCTCGGGTTATTTCAGGGTTGTAATCCGGACATTGTCTTGGGAGTCAAAACCCTTCTATCTTTTCACTTTGCTTTGTTTAGTAATAATAGTTTGTTTAGCACCGTCTAGGTTTGTAATTTTAGTCTAGTCTCTACGTTTTATTTTTCAACCCTGTTGACCATCAGTCTAATACAATTCTTTGTCTTCTAACATTTTTAGTCACTCCATTTCTAATCATTATACGATTTTTCTCATACTGATTTTAGCAACATGACATTCACATAATTCTCGGCCTGATTTTAAAAGTCAATTTAGCAATGAAACAATGTTGAAGATGTAAGGATACTCGGAAGAAACAAAAACATATTGGAATATTGTGAAGCCTGAATCAAGTAAATACTGGGGGAAAGCAGAACATAAAGAAATACTGTGGAAGTGCATCATGCCTCATCAGTTTAAAGTCAAAGGCAAGAGTACGCCGAGTTTAAATGGACCATTCGTGGTACCGAAATTGTCATCCAATGATAATAGGATTTGGCAAATATACAAGGAAAATATGTGAATCAGTCAAAAGATATTTTTTGTACTTGGTAGGTTTTGAAGATTGGAATGATGAAGGCATTTTGTTCCGCTATCCAAACACTTTCTCCGTTGTTATCCCTTTGATCCCTATTATATTTTCTTTCATATCCCTCTTTCGGAATCAACAACAAAATCGAGGATTGAGCGGGAAAATCCAGTGGAGAAACAAAAGAAAGGAGAAAAGAAGAGAAAAAGAAAGGAAAAAAAAAGAAAAAGAAAAAAAGAGAAAAAGAAAAAGAGAAAAAGAAAAAGAAAAAAAGAAGATGAAAAGAAAAGAAGAATGGGAAGAAAATAATCATAGCAATAACAAATGTAGTTATCCGAACTACGTTTTGACTTGATCTCAAAAGGGTACGTAGGCAGCCTCACTGAGGTTCAGTCATAACAGAAAGAAAAGTCCAAGAATCCCCAAAGAATGAAACTGGGATGGAAGACAACATTCCGAAAGTTGTAATTTTTACCCACATTGAAATATTTTGAGCCATTATATCCTTCTTTCTAAATCCCATCCAAAAGCCACATTACGGTCCAAAGAAAGACCTTCTGATCAGTCTTCAAGAAATACTGAGTCAAGAAAGCAAAGGTGAATCACATCAGGGGCAACACTCCAGTCCGAACAAAGGAAAATGAAGAATTAGAGAGATGATAAGAACCACAACGGGACTCCGAGATAAGAGAAATCAAAATGAGAGAGTCTTATCGGTGAAAACCCTCACCGGCACCTTAAGGCAACAGTGAGTTGAGAGAAAATCAAATGAGAGAGGCTTGATGGTGAAAACCCTATGGGCAATACAAGTCGACTAAGGATTATGAATCAGATTGGGCAAATAGAGTATTGAAGACCAGTTTCACGGAAAATTGCAACAAGATTTTGGGCATCAGACTTGCTACATAGAGAAAGCTAAAAGTGCATGTCAAGGTCGCTAGAGTCGGTATTCACATTCGATGGGTCATTCTTCTGTAGGTTTATTATTAGGAATCGTCTTTCCCCAATTTTTCTTTCACTCTATTCTTCCTACTTTGCTTATCTTGCCCTCTTCCCGAGTCTGTTGGGTCATAACAAATAAAGAAATGATTTCAAAATTTTCCACCAAGCTTTCCAATTGCACGAGATAGGATTTGGCCAAAACATCAAATTGTCGTAAGTCAAGAACAATGTCAGACATGACTGAGTTGCCAGTCGATAATATGTTTTGGGATCTTCAAAATATGAAGGCTCAGTGTACAAACAACACAACAGATAAAGGTGAATAGATCAAAGGAATGTCCTGGGATAGGATTGACAAAGAGTGGTACACCAATGACAATCTTCCCAATCAAAATTATCATGACTAGTGACGACACAATAAAGACCTCAAAGGCAAGGCCGGTGATTTAAAAGAGCAACATATGCAATAAAGTGGGTAATAATTAAAAAATGTTTTGGGGTTCATGGGAGACACAAAGGTCAGCAAAGGGCCAACTCGGGAACAATATAACAAATGCGGATTTTTCCCCAACATCGGGATCGTGATGGCGCCTACTCGTGATAGCTAGGCAAGCCACTCTATTCATACCATCTTATTTTTAACACAATTTTAATTAAATAAATGCGGAATACTTTTTCGAAATAGAAATAACTAATTACAAGATGAAAATCATACTGAAATCCTCTACCCAAGACGTGGAGTCACCAACTCACGAACTACTACCGAATACTACACATAAAAGTTTGAAAGAAATATAACATAATTCTGTTTGTCTCGGAACAAAGAGACTACAGCTAGTAACATAAATAAAGAGAGAGAGACGCCGGGCTTGCGGACGTCTGCAAGCTACCTCGGTCTCAAATGTGATCAACTCCCACGCAATCGATTTACTGCCGCTGCTCCTGATCGTAACCTGGACCTGTGCAAAAATGCACAGAATTGTAATATCAGCACAACCGACCCCATGTGCTGGTAAGTGCCTGGCCTATCCCGGCGAAGTAGTGACAAGCCTAGGACCAGACACCCACATAAACCTGTGCAATTCAATATATATATGTGTATACCACAAAATAACAAGAAATAACCAAGTAATAACACAATAAGGGATATCTCAAAGAATTCAACAATTAACAGCAGTTAATAAGTTCACAAGGAAAACAAAGTATAATGGAAACACATGTAATATCAAGTCAAGGAATAGCAAACAATTGCACGGCATCACCCTTCGTGCTTTTACTCTCATCCTCACCAAATAAGCAAATAAAGTACACGGCATCACCCTTCGTGCTTTTACTCTCATCCTCACATCCATAGTACGGCACGATCCTTCGTACATGGTTCAATAACAGGGCACGGCATGATCCTTCGTGCATAATCAATAAAATATGGCACGGCATTAACCTTCGTGCATAAATAATAAATCAAGGCACGGCATCACCCTTCGTGCATTATCACTCTTCCTCACCCAAATAACAATCACAGTTAAGGGCAAAGAAAGAAGCAGAAATTCATAAACTGTCCCAACAAGGGCAATCAATAATTATCTTCACAATAAGTCCCGACAAGGGAGAACAATAACAATTCTACAACCTGGCAAAGGTTTAACAATTCATCTGTAAATATATCTAAAAATAAGCATTTTCAACGACTCACGGTCATACTAGACGCCAGTGTATGGATGCTCGTCACCACAGCCCATACACCGCACTCGATCACATAACACATAGCACATAATCCTATTCTCTCAAGCTAGGATAGAACAAACACTTACCTCGAATGTTTATGAACAATTCAATCAGTGGCAATGTCTTTTTCGTTCAAATTTGGCTCCAATCCAATCGTATCTATACACAATTGATTTAATATCATCAATACTACTCAACAAACTAATTCCTAAGACCAATTACAACTTCTACAACATTCTGCCCGGAATAGTGAATTTCGACCCCGGGCCCACATGGTCGGAACTCGGGGTTCGGACCAAAATCTGGTTACCCATCCCCTCACGAGTTCATGTATATGATTTGTTTCAAAATCGTACCTCAATTCGAGGTCCAATTTCCCAATTTATGAAAAACCCTATATTCTAACAAAAACAAGAAATTCTACCATGAAAACCTTTGATTTCTATTGAAAAACATGTTTAATGATGTTAGGAATTGAAAGAATTAAGTAAAAAGTGACTTACAATTGTTTTGATGAAGAAGGAATACGTGAAGAATCGCAAATGGGTGTTTTTGTTTTGTAAAAAGTGAAGAAATAAACTGAAAATCGTGTTTTACAGGTCTCTGTATTCGCATTTGCGAACATAGGTTCGCAATTGCGAACCCCGACCAATTTCCGGAGTTTGAAAAATAAGCTAAGGCTGGGAAGTTCGCATTTGCGAACTTTTGTTCGCATTTGTGAAGCCAAGGCAAATCTGGGGGCTTCGCATTTGCGAACATATGTTCGCATTTGCGAACCAGGCTGGCCTCCAGGGACCTTCGCATTTGCGAACATTTGTTCGCATTTCCGAACGAGGCTGGGCTGAGGGACCTTCGCATTTGCGAAGAATGCTTCGCATTTGCGAAGCATGCCTTTTCACCGGAGGCCTCGCAATTGCGAGGTTTGGTTCGCATTTGCGAACCCAAACGGTCCTGGGCACCCTTCGCATTTGCGACCAAGGGTTCGCATTTGCGAACCCTGCCTTGACCTGCCACCTTCGCAATTGCGAGAAATACTTCGCAATTGCGAAGACAACAGCTAGGTGAAAAACCAGCAGTGCAAAAATTCAGAATTTCATCCAACGGCCTATCAAATCTTTACCCGAGCTCCCCGAGCTCCAAACCAAACATGTACACAACATCAAAAACACATTATGAACTTGTTCGTGCGATCACATCGCCAATATCACATCGTTTTCATCAAATCAAGCCTCAAATTCATGATTTTCATACTTTTGGTTTTCAAAACTTTCAAACTTGGAACTCAAGGTCCAAAACATCTCAAACGACATCCGAATGTCGCCAAACTTTACAGAAATCACATATATAATATTTAAGACTTGTACCGGGCGTCGGAACCAAAATACGAGCCCGATACCAAGGTCAATTAATTCATTTCCTTTAACAATTACATCAAAAATAATTTCATAGAAAAATTCATAACTTGGGCTCTAGGCCTCAGATTCGACTCCGGACGCATGTCCAAGTCCCATATTTTCCTACGGACCTCTCGGGACCATCCAATCTCGGGTCCGGATCCGTTTACCAAAAATGTTGACCGAAGTCAACCATATCAATATTAATATCATTTTTATCCAATTTTCTCATAGAATTCATATTTTCTATCACAAAATCTTTCCGGCTACATGCTCGGATTGTGCACGTAAATCGAGGTAACATGGAATGAGGTTTTCAAGGCCTCAGAAGCTCGAAATGATTAATAAAATAAGTGATGACCCTTTGGGTCGTCACAATCTCCACCTCTAAAACAACCGTTCATCCTCGAACGGACAAAAGAAAGAAGTACCCGAGTCAGGAAACAAGTGTGGGTAGCGGCTCCGCATATCAGACTCGGACTCCCAGGTCGATGCCTCAGGAGAGGCTGACCTCTCCACTGAACACGCACACAAGGATAACTCTTCGACCTCAGCTGTCGAACCTGCCGATCTAGAATAGTCACCGGCTCCTCCTCGTAAGATAGATCATTGTCCAATTGGACAGTATTGAAGTCTAACACATTTGTGGGATCGCCGTGGTATCTCCGAAGCATAGATACATGAAAAACTGGATGCACGGCTGATAAGCTAGGCGGCAAAGCTAATCTGTAAGCCACCCCTCCCACTCTGTCTAGAATCTCAAATGGACCAATATACCTAGGGCTGAGCTTGCCCTTCTTCCCGAACCTCATCACGCCCTTCATAGGCGATACTCGGAGCAATACTCGTTCACCAACCATGAAATCTACATCTCGAACCTTACGATCCGCATAAGTCTTCTCTCTGGACTGGGCTGAACGCAATCTCTCGTAGATAGTCTTGACCTTATCCAAGGCCTCCTGAACTAAATCTGTAACCAACAACCGAGCCTCTCCCGGTTCAAACCATCTAACCGGTGATCGACATCGCCTACCATACAACGCCTCATCCGGAGCCATCTGGATACTAGATTTGTAGGCGAACTCTACTAATGGTAGAAACCGGTCCCACAAGCCTCCGAAATCAATAACACACGCTCGAAGCATGTCCTCTAGAATCCGAATAGTCCTCTCGGACCGGCCATCCGGCCGAGGATGAAATGCCGTACACAACCTGAACTCGGGTGCCTAACTCCTTCCGGACCGCTCTCCAATAACCGCGAGGTAAACTGCGTACCCCGATCGAGAGATAATAGATACCGGCACTCCATGGAGACGAACAATCTCCCTAATGTAAACCTCCGCTAACCTCTCCGACGAATAGGAGACAGACACTGGAATAAAGTGTGCTGATTTGGTCACCCTATCAACAATGACCCAAATAGCATCAAATTTCCTCCGAGTCAAAGGAAGTCCAGTAACTTAGTCCATAGTGATCCGCTCCCATTTCCACTCGGGAATTTCAATCCTCCGGAATACACCACCAGGTCTCTAGTGCTCATATTTCACCCGCTGACAATATAGACACCGAGCGACATACGCAATGATATCTTTCTTTATTCTGCACCACCAATAGTGTTGCCGTAAGTCCTGGTACATCTTCGCGGTGCCTGGGTGAATAGAATACCGCGAACTGTGGGCCTCTGCTAAGATTAACTCTAGAATCCCTTCGACATTGGGCACACAAACTCGACCCTGCAATTTCAATACCCCATCATCATCTAGATTTACCTGTGTGGCACCTCCCCGCTGTACTGTATCTCTCAACTCACGCAAATGAGGATCATCAAATTGCCTCTCACGGATACGCTCTAATAAAGAAGAACGAGCGACCGTGCGGGCTAACACCCTGCTAGGCTCAGAAATGTCTAATCTCACGAACCGGTTGGCTAAGGCCTGAACATCTAGAGCTAATGGTCTCTGACTGACCGGAATGTATGCGAGACTACCCATGCTGGCATACTTTCTACTCAAATGCATCGGCCACCACATTGGCCTTACCTGGGTGATATAATATAGTAACATCATAGTCTTTTAGCAACTCTAACCATCTCCGCTGTCGTAGATTCAACTCCTTCTGTTTGAACAAGTACCGTAGGCTTTTGTGATCGGTGTACACCTCACATGTCACACCATATAGATAATGCCTCCAGATCTTTAAGGCATGAACCACTGCTGCTAACTCAAGATCATGAACTAGATAATTCTTCTCATGTATCTTTAACTGCCTCGAAGCATAAGTGATAACCTTACCATCCTGCATCAATACCGCTCCAAGCCCTGTACGAGATGCGTCACAATAAATCGTATAAGGCCCCGCACCTGTAGGTAGTATCAACACTGGTGCGGTGGTCAAGGCTGTCTTGAGCTTCTGAAAGCTCGCCTCACACTCCTCTCACCACTGGAACTGGACACCCTTCTAGGTCAACCTAGTCATCGAGGCTGCAATAGAAGAAAACCCCTCTACAAAACGACGGTAGTAACCTGCTAATCCCAAGAAACTCCGAATCTCAGTCACTAAAGCTGGTCGAGGCCAATTCTGGACTGCCTCAATCTTCTTTGGGTCTACCTGAATACCTTCCACTGATACAATATGACCCAGAAATGCTACCGAACTCGGCCAGAACTCACATTTAGAAAATTTGGCATATAGCCGGTTATCTTTCAGAGTCTGAAGAACCACTCTGAGGTGCTGCTCGTGCTCTTCCTGGCTGCGGGAGTACACCAGGATGTCATCTATGAAGACTATCACGAACAGATCTAAGTAAGGCCTGAATACCCGATTCATCAACTCCATGAATGCTGCTGGGGCATTGGTCAACCCGAAGGACATGACCAAGAACTCATAATGCCCATATCTAGAGCGAAAGGCTATCTTAGGAATGTCAGCCGCCCTGATCTTCAACTGATGGTAGCCTGACCTCAAGTCTATCTTAGAGAATACCCTCGCTCCCTGGAGCTGGTCAAACAAATCATCAATCCTCGGCAGTGGATACTTATTCTTTATTGTCACTTTGTTTAATTGCCGGTAATAAATACACATTCGCATCGAGCCATCTTTCTTCTTTACAAATAATACAGGTGCTCCCCAGGGGAAAACACTGGGCCTGATAAAGCCCTTCTCAAGAAGGTCCTGCAACCGATCTTTCAACTCTTTTAGCTCCGGCGGGGCCATACGACAGGGGGGAATAGAGATGGGCTGAGTGCCCGGTGCCAAATCAATACAGAAATCAATATCCCTGTCGGGTGGCATGCCCGGCAGGTCTGAAGGAAAAACCTCGGGAAACTCCCGTGCAATAGGGACCGACTCAATGGAAGAAACTTCTGCGCTGGAATCACGAACATAAGCCAAATAAGCTAGACACCCCTTCTCGACCATGCGTCGAGCCTTAACATAGGAAATAACGATGCGAACGGATTGGCTTGAGGTCCCTCTCCATTCTAGTCGGGGTGATTCTGGCAAGGGCAAGGTCACTGTCTTGGCATGACAATCTAAGATAGCATGATACGGGGACAACCAGTCCATCCCCAATATGACATCAAAATCTACCATATCCAAGAGCAACAGATCAACACGGGTCTCAAGACCCCTAAATATAACTACGCACGAACGATGCACCCGATCGACTATAATGGAGTCACCCACTGGTGTAGCCACATAAACTGGAATATCCAGAGCATAGCTGGGCACGTCCAAATACGGTGCGAAGTAGGAAGAAACATAGGAATATGTAGATCCAGGGTCAAATAATACCGAAGCACCTCGGGCCACACACAAGAATAGTACCCGTAATCACGGCATCCGATGCCTCTGCCTCCGGCCTCGGCCGGTAAAGCATAGAATCGGGGATCCGCACCTCCCCTCCGAGCTCGCGTCTCTAGGACGACCATCAACCGGCCGACCTCTACCTCTCGCCGGACGGTCTCCACCTCTACGGTCTCGACCTCTACCTCTATAATCTCTACCCCCGCCTCCGGCCGGCTGGGCAGGCCGAGGGTCGGCTGGGGCTCGAATCATAGGACGAGGACCTCGCCGCCGAGAGTTGCCCGCTGCTATAGGGCAATTCCCGATAAAATGACCCGGGTCACCACAACCGTAGCAACTCTTGGACTCGATAGGGCTGCCGGCCCCGACGACCCGAATGGCCTCCACGAACACTCGAAAGAGGCTGAGCTTTAATAGGAGGCTGGTCCGAATAATGCCCCCGAAAACCACGATCACCGGGTCCACCCTGTGAAGCTCGAAGGGCGGAATGAAAGGCCCGGAAGACCGGCCTCTATCAAAGGATTCTCTGCTACCAGAGGAAGAAGCACCAAACCTACCCGAATGACGAGGCCTCTTATCCGAAGAATAACCGCCTCCTCTAGCGAGAGCCATCTCAACTCTGCGTGCTGCATTAGCTGCCTCCTGAAATGATATGTCACTCCCCACGCCCATAGCCATCTGGAGTCTAATTGGCCGATTAAGCCCATCTATAAACCTGCGGACCCTCTCCCGCTCTGTGGGAAGTATCACCACTGCATGACGAGCCAAATCGACAAATCTCGTCTCATACTGTGTAACCGTCATAGTGCCCTGATGGAGGCGCTCAAACTGCCTCCGAAGTACATCCCGCTGAGTAGCAGGGAGAAACTTCTCCATAAATAGTTCCGCAAACTGGTCCCATGATAAAGCTGGGGACCCTGCCGGTCGAGTCAAGCAATAATCTCTCCACCAAGTCTTGGCGGATCCTACAAGCCTGAAGGTACAGAAGTCAACTCCGTTTGTCTCCACGATCCCCATAGTCTTTAGAATCTCATGACATCGAGTAATTTTGATTGGGTTATGTTTCTTTGACCGATATTTATATATGCGCTGTGGTTTGACTAGATTTGATGCACGAGGAGGTCGATACAAAAGGAAAAGGCATTGCGGACGAGTCTACGACCGGTTAAAGGTGAGTAGTTGGTATATATGATTGCTTGAGGGTTTGAAACCCTGGCTTATCACATTGTGACGCTATTTAGGGCGTGACTCACATCCCATGGCAGGTGCGGGATTGGTTATGTCACGCCCCAAATCGGGAACATGACCAGCGCCTGACCGGGTTTCCCCAGTCAAGCGGACCTGGGTGCCTTTCATTCCCACGCGTTACCCCCGTGTTGATTGTTTTTAATTAACCAAATATCTTACTAACCATGAATGATTTCACATTAAAAAAATAAAACCATACGAGTGATTCATTAACAAGTTTGCAGTTTTTACAACGCCCGACATAACATAATATATACATAAGACTGGAGTCCCACAGTTTACATGTCTATAGAGCCTCTAGGATACAAAAAGGGGAATACAATACTTGCCGGTAACAAGGCTCCGGCTATACCTTACAAAACCAAAATGAAATCTAAACAAAAGTGGCATGAACCACACAGGGCCCCGAGGAAGAAAGGGGCTCACCAAAACGGGCAGTGGAAGGAGAAGGATACTACTGCCGATGAGCTGAAGTGCCTGCTACTGATCCACCTACAATCATAACACGAATGTAGCGTCCCCGGCAAAAGGGACGTCGGTACACTTGAATTGTACTGCCATGTATGGACAAACTTTGTCCCAAGTAAACTCAAGCCATTGAATTACATCAACAATTAATTAAGCCAGCCAACCATGTTTCCACATTTTCCTCATATCAAATAATTCTCAACACAAAGCACTTTCTACGATCAACCAATTTAACAATAACCAACCAATCACGTAAAGCACAAGTAGTCAAACAAAGGGGCAATCAGTGCCCCACAGGTTGCAAACTCTCCTGTCGTCTCCTTTCACAATTTCACATTATTGATTTTTGTATCAATTTTCAATAGCGATTTCGATCGCTTTCCATCCTTATTGCCCCCGACCACCCTTATTACCTCGGCCACCCTTATCACCCCAACCCACACCTTATTTCCTCACGTTGTGGCGCGCAACACGACCCCGCCTTACAGTTTAAAACACAACAATTTCAAACAGGAGATAAGGTACTACACACAATTTCAACAAGTTCAAATAAGCAACTTGCACATTGTTTCATGTTCTCAATTATTTTTCAAATCAATATCACAACCATGTTACAATATTTCCACAATTCAAGTGTTTCATCTCTTTCCACAATAAACAAATTCTCAAGCGTTTCGTTTGTTTTACACAAGGTGCCATATAGGCCATCATAATCATTATTCACAATTCTTTTACCAAATTAAACTCTCATTTTACATCACTCATAGCTCAACAACAAACTTTGAATATCCAACAACAACATCAAGAATTTCGCACTATTTGTCAATTTAACACGAAACAAACAAACTTCACACATATTGGCGATTTCACAAGAATCAAAATTAGCCATACATACCTGGTGATGATTTTTCTTCCTACTTTATGCTTACCCAAGATATCCTACTCTTGCCAACCTTGTTCTTGAAGACTCTTACTTCTACTCACTTCTTTTTACTAGAAATCAAGTTCAATAATCATGCATGAGTGTAAAAATTCTATTTTCAAAAGCTATCATATGCAAACCTCTCTTTACCCAATTAAAACTGAAAATCAAAGAAAATAGTTAGGGTTTTTACCTTGAAAAGATTGGGGAAGTTGAATCCTTGCCCTAGGATCCCTTGGAATTAAGATGGTTGGAACAATCTTTGAAGATGAAAGATTTCTCTCTCTAAAAACCCTCCCTTCTCTCTCTAATTTTGGTAAGATGATATGATAAAATGAAGAAGAAAGGTGTTATATTAAAGAAGAGATCGGGTAAAAATGTTACAAAAATCTGGGCCGGGGCAAATCTGCGGTGCACTTTGCGACCGCAGAATCAACATGCGGTCCGCATAGTGACCGCAGGAATGGCCTCAAAAATTACTCAAGCTCTGTTACGGAATGCGACCATTATGCGGTCCGCATTCCTGATCTGCGGTCGCAAAGTGGACCGCAGATTCACTATGCGATCGCAAATTCGACCGCATTATTGACACGATTTTGGGAAACTCTCTGGAACGTTTTGCGGCAAGAATGCGGTCTGCATGTGAGGTTTGCGATCGCATTCTTGACCGCATATTGGACACTTTTCGGAAAAATTAATTCTCTACATTTTTGAAACTTAAATCACTACCAAGGGTCCGAACCGCGGCGAGCTTGCGAGCCGCGAAGAATTCTACGCATTCCTAACACATTATTCGGACCATGACACCACAGCTACTAGGTTTTATGCACAAAAATTTTACGGGGTCTTACATCCTCCCCCCCTTAAGATCATTCGTCCTCGAATGAGGATTTTGAAATAAATGAGTTGGTTTTGAAAGACATGATATGCAACCATCAAAATTTTGACTAACTCTTATATTTTAGAAAAATTTCACCAGAGTTTCCTTTGTATTATGGGCATATCCACCTGTCAGAGGGCCCCGAAACACATTACCAAACAACAATATACAACTACAACACTTTTCACAACTGGTATACACTTTCTTTCCTCAACGAATGCACATATTCTATCACATTGTTACAATTGCACATAAACTAGTCACTTCAATGAATTCTTACCTTATTAAACCAATTTAACATCATGTACACTCAACAAACCATTACCAATCTACACTTACTATTAGTTGCTTATTTAACACATGAATCTTTATAAGGATTTCATTTATCAAGAAAGGTTCAAGTGACGCATTTATCTCATTACAAAATGAAGGAGACTTTACTAATACTAAGAGAGAAACAACTTGGACAAAATGGCAGTTACTAGGAGTAGAAGGGTCACCTAATTTCTTCTAGGCTTGACCAAACAAATGGGGGTACTTTTCCTTCATCTCTTTTTCTGCTTCCCATGTGGCCTCCTCAACTTGTTGACTTCGCCACAATACTTTAACAGAGGCAACTTCCTTATTTCTCAACTTACGGACTTGCCTATCAAGAATGGCAACCGGAACTTCTTCATATGACAAATCTTCATTAACCTCTATAGCTTCGACTGGCATGATGGTGGATGGATCTCCAATCAGTTTCTTCAACATGGACACATGGAATACCGGGTGCACTGATGACATCTCAGGAGGCAACTCTAGCCTATAAGCAACTTGACCAATTCTTTGAACGATCCGATATGGCCCGACATACCTAGGACTCAATTTCCCTTTCTTTCCAAATCGCATGACTCCCTTCATAGGAGATACCCTCAAGAACACCCAATCATCGACTTGAAACTCCAAATCCCTTCGGCGAACGTCCGCATAGGATTTTTGACGACTCTGTGCTGTTTTCATTCTTTCCTGAATAACCTTAACCTTTTCCATAGCTTCGTACACCATATCTGGCCCTAGCAATTCCGCTTCACCTACCTCAAACCACCCGATTGGCGACCTACATCTTCTCCCGTACAATGCCTCAAACGGGGCCATCTGAATGCTAGCATGATAGCTATTATTGTAAGCAAATTCTATCAGTGGCAAGTGTTCATCCCAATTACCTTTAAAATCTAAGACACAAGCCCGCAACATATCTTCAAGCGTCCGAATGGTCCGCTCGGCCTGACCGTCGGTCTGTGGATGGAAAGCTGTGCTGAGATTCACCTGAGTTCCCAAACCTTGCTGAAACTTCTTCCAAAAGTTAGCTGTGAACTGAGCCCCGCGATCTGAGATGATAGAAAGTGGAGTGCCATGAAGCCTTACTATCTCCTTGATGTACAATCTTGCATATTGCTCCGCGGTATCAGTGGACTTGACAGGCAGGAAGTGAGCTGATTTGGTGAGTCGATCTACTATCACCCATATTGAATCGAACTTACGTTGTGTGCGAGGTAACCCTACCAAAAAAATCCATATTGATCATCTCCCATTTCCACCTTGGTATTTCTATAAGCTGAGTTAATCCACCGGGCCGTTGATGCTTGGCCTTCACTTGTTGACAGTTCGGACATTTAGCTACAAAGCTTGCTACATCCCTTTTCATACCGTTCCACCAATAAATCTCCTTAAGGTCATGATACATTTTCGTGGAACCTGGGTGTACCGAATACCTGGAAATATGAGCCTCTACCATTACCCTTTCCCGAAGCTCGTCCACATCCGGAACACATAGCCTATCTTGACACCGCAATACACCATCTTCGCTGCTGAGTACAAATGCTGAGGTCTTGTCATCCATGACTGCTTCCTTCGCCCGAACCAATGCTGGATCCATGAATTGTTTTTCTTTGATTTCCGCGACCAATGATGATTCTGCTCCATTATGCACCAAGATATCCCCCTCGTCTGACGCCGAGATACGAACCCCCAAACTGGCTAATTGGTAAACCTCTCGAGCCAGGGGTCTCCGATCCACACCCAAATGAGCCAAACTACCCATGGATTTTCGACTAAGAGCGTCGGCTACCACATTTGCCTTTCCTGGATGGTACAATATGTTCATATCATAGTCCTTGAGCAATTCTAACCACCGCCGCTGTCTCAGATTTAGCTCCTTCTGCTTGAACAAATACTGGAGGCTCTTGTGGTCCGAAAACACATCTACATGAACTCCATAAAGATAGTGCCGCCATATTTTCAAAGCAAACACAACAGCTGCAAGCTCCAAATCATGCGTCGGATAATTCTTCTCGTGATTCTTGAGTTGCCTGGAAGCGTAAGATATGACTTTCCCGTGCTGCATCAATACACATCCCAAACCAACCATGGAGGCATCACAATAAACCACAAATCCCTCTGTGCCTTCTGGCAAGGCCAATACTGGTGCCGAGGTCAATCTTGACTTCAATTCCTGGAAACTTTTCTCACACGCTTCGGACCACTGGAACTTAACTGCCTTTTGCGTCAGCTTTGTCAATGGGGAAGCGAGGGTTGAGAATCCCTCTACAAACCTCCGATAGTACCCTGCCAAACCCAAGAAGCTACGAATCTCTGTCGGGGTCGTGGGTCTAGGCCAATCTTTCACTGCTGCAATCTTCTGAGGATCCACCTGAATTCCCTCACTGGAAATAACATGCCCTAGAAAGGCTACGGATTTCAACCAAAACTCGCATTTTGAGAACTTGGCATACAATTGATGCTGAAGAAGGGTCTGCAACGCTGCTCTGAGGTGAATGGCATGATCTTCCCCGCTCCGAGAGTAGATGAGGATGTCGTCAATGAATACAATTACAAAGGAATCTAGGAATGGCTTGAAAACCCGATTCATAAGGTCCATGAAAACTGCTGGGGCATTGGTTATCCCAAAAGACATGATCAAAAACTCGAAGTGACCATAACGAGTGCTGAAGGCGGTCTTAGGAATATCATGCTCCCTTATTTTCAACTAGTGGTACCCAGACCGTAAATCAATCTTTGAGAAGAACTTCGCTCCCCGCAATTGGTCAAACAGATCATCCTCTTAAGGCAAAGGATATTTATTCTTGATGGTGACTTTGTTGAGCTGCCGATAATCAATACACATTCGAAGTGACCCATCCTTCTTTTCTGACAAAGAGAACCGGAGCACCCCACGGCGACACACTCGGTCGTATGAACCCTTTCTCTAATAAATCCCTCAGCTGCTCCTTTAACTCCCTTAACTCTGCCGGCGCCATTCTGTATGGTGGAATGGATATTGGCTGAGTATCTGGCAATACATCGATCCCAAAATCAATCTCCCTATCTGGCGGAATGCCTGGAAGCTCATCTGGAAACACTTCAGGAAATTCATTCACAATTGGCACGGACTCGAGGGTAGGCACCTCCGAGGTGGTGTCCGTTACCCGAACCAGGTGATAGATACACCCTTTCTTAATCATCTTCGAAGCCTTAAGGTAGGAAATAAACCTACCCCTTGGCACTACACCATTTCCTCTCCATTCAATAATTGGCTCGTTAGGGAACTCGAGCCTCATAACTCTCGTTCGACAGTCAAGTTTGGCAAAGCACGAATAGAGCCAATCCATCCCCATAATTACATCAAAATCTACCATCCCAAGCTCAATAAGATCGGCCGTGGTATCACGACCACCCACCGTAACAACACAATTCCTATAGACTCGTGAGGCCGATTTAATCACCAATTGGAGTCGACACAGAGAACGGCTCATGAAGCCGTTCGGGTTCTATCCCAAAACTTGAAGCAATGAATGGAGTAACATAAGACAAGGAGGACCCTGGATCAATAAGGGCATAGCAATCAATAGTCTGAACAGACATGATACCTGTAACAACATCTGGAGAAGCCTCGGCATTTTGGCGGCCACTCAATGCATAGAATCGGCTAGGTCCACCCCTACCCCGAGCTCCACCCCTAGCTGCACCACGCCCCGCTGATGCTGGAGTACGCGCTGATGATGTAGCAGCTGAAGAACCGGATGACTGAGCAGATCCCCTACCTATACCCTGACGGGGTGCACGACAGTCTCGTTGAATGTGACCTCTCACCCCGCACCCGAAGCACACCGGAAGGTCAAGGTAGCAAGTCTCTGTATGAAATCTCCCACACTTGGGGCATGTAGGTCTCCCCTGCTGCTGGGATCTCACCCCAGGACGACCAGACTGACGAGACCTCCTGCTGTCTGAACCAGGTCTCGAGTAACTGCCCTGCTGATGACTGTGCACGGATGGCGGTGCACTCGCGGAGGACTGAGCATATGACTGGGATGGCCCTGATGACCCTTTCCCTGGAAGTGATCTCCCTGAATGACCCATTGACCGGGCCCTGCTGCTATTTTCTCTTTCTGCACGAATCTTCAATTTCCTGGCCTCTGTGGCCTGAGCAAACCCCACAATCCTCCCATAGTTCATGTCTTAGTGCAAAGCTACTGTGGCGGCCTCATTCACTACCAAAAGGCTAAGGCCCCGAACAAACCGTCGAACCCGGCATCCATGGTCGACACTAAATGAGGAGCGTACTTGGACAACCTTACGAACTCCATGTGATACTCCCAAACACTCATACCGCCCTGTTTGAGAACCTCGAACTCAGTGGCACGGGCTGCCATTGCCTCAGCAGGTAAGAAGTGGTCTATGAATGCATCTACGAACTCATCCCATCTGGCCGGAGGGCTCCCTTCCTCACGGGAATCCTCCCACATTTCGAACCATGAACGTGCCGCTCCCTTCGGCCTGTAAGAGGCCAACTCTACCCCCTCTATATCTGTAGCCTTCATCACTCTGAGGGTCTTGTATATCTCATCAAGGAATTCCTGTGGGTCAGCCTCTGGATCGGTACCTGAAAATTCTGGAGGGGCCAATCGCAAGAACTGGTGGACTCTGGAGCCAAAGGAATCTCCCTGTCCGCTGGAGGATGCAGGGGCATCATGGGATCTCTGGGCCTGGGCGGCTACTAACTGAGTTAACATATGAATGGCTCCCCTAAGATCTTCATTAGAGATACCGAAACCCGAAGCGGGAACTGTATCTGAGTCAGGAACACTGGCAGGAGGAATGGTGGCATCCTCTGCCGCGGCTGGAATAGGGACACTTGGGTTTTGAACAGATGGGCCAGGCAAATTCGGGACCGGTGGGTCATTCTCTCCCACGGCATCGGGTACATGATTAACAGCTGCACTTGGGCCGGCATTGGCCCTAAGGCCGAGTCTAGCCTTCTTCTTAGGTGCCATATTTTGAAAATTTGGGAACAAGGCGCGAATTAGACACAGATATCTCCACATTGCACTTTACCGCACGATATAGATTAACAAAGAAGTAGGTAAATTCCTAAATGCCCGTGTAGCCCCCTACTTACATGATGTGGTCGACAACACACCTATAAGAAGGGCACTACTAGACACGGCTCCGAGACATCCTAGGACACTTTAAAACCTTAAGCTCTGATACCAAGTTTGTCACGCCCCAAATCGGGGAACATGACCAGCGCCTGACCGGGTTTCCCCAGTCAAGCGGACCTGGGTGCCTTTCATTCCCACGCGTTACCCCCGTGTTGATTGTTTTTCATTAACCAAATATCTTACTAACCATGAATGATTTCACATTAAACAAATAAAACCATACGAGTGATTCATTAACAAGTTTACAGTTTTTACAACGCCCGACATAACATAATGTATACATAAGACTGGAGTCCCACAGTTTACATGTCTACAGAGCCTCTAGGATACAAAAAGGGAATACAATACTTGCCGGTAACAAGGCTCCGGCTATACCTTACAAAACCAAAATGAAATCTAAACAAAAGTGGCATGAACCACACAGGGCCCCAAGGAAGAAAGGGGCTCACCAAAACGGGCGGTGGAAGGAGAAGGATACTACTGCCGATGAGTTGAAGTGCCTGCTACTGATCCACCTACAATCATAACACGAATGTAGCGTCCCCGGCAAAAGGGACGTCGGTACACTTGAATTGTACTGGCATGTATGGACAAACTTTGTCCCAAGTAAACTCAAGCCATTGAATTACATCAACAATTAATTAAGCCAGCCAACCATGTTTCCACATTTTCCTCATATCAAATAATTCTCAACACAAAGCACTTTCTACGATCAACCAATTTAACAATAACCAACCAATCACGTAAAGCACAAGTAGTCAAACAAAGGGGCAATCAGTGCCCCACAGGTTGCAAACTCTCCTGCTGTCTCCTTTCACAATTTCACATTATTGATTTTTGTATCATTTTTCAATAGCGATTTCGATCGCTTTCCATCCTTATTGCCCCTGACCACCCTTATTACCTCGGCCACCCTTATCACCCCAACCCACACCTTATTTCCTCACGTTGCGGCGCGCAACACGACCCCGCCTTACAGTTTAAAACACAACAATTTCAAGAAGCAGATAAGGTACTACACACAATTTCAACAAGTTCAAATAAGCAACTTGCACATTGTTTCATGTTCTCAATTATTTTTCAAATCAATATCACAACCATGTTACAATATTTCCACAATTCAAGTGTTTCATCTCTTTCTACAATAAACAAATTCTCAAGCGTTTCGTTTGTTTTACACAAGGTGCCATATAGGCCATCATAATCATTATTCACAATTCTTTTACCAAATTAAACTCTCATTTTACATCACTCATAGCTCAACAACAAACTTTGAATATCCAACAACAACATCAAGAATTTCACACTATTTGTCAATTTAACACGAACCAAACAAACTTCACACATATAGGCGATTTCACAAGAATCAAAATTAGCCATACATACCTGGTGATGATTTTTCTCCCTACTTTATGCTTACCCAAGATATCCTACTCTTGCCAACCTTGTTCTTGAAGACTCTTACTTCTACTCACTTCTTTTACTAGAAATCAAGTTCAATAATCATGCATGAGTGTAAAAATTCTATTTTCAAAAGCTATCATATGCAAACCTCTCTTTACCCAATTAAAACTGAAAATCAAAGAAAATAGTTAGGGTTTTTACCTTGAAAAGATTGGGGAAGTTGAATCCTTGCCCTAGGATCCCTTGGAATTAAGATGGTTGGAACAATCTTTGAAGATGAAAGATTTCTCTCTCTAAAAACCCTCCCTTCTCTCTCTAATTTTGGTAAGATGATATGATAAAATGAAGGTGAAAGGCATTATATTAAAGAAAAGATCGGGTCAAAATGTTACAAAAATCTGGGCCGGGGCGAATCTGCGGTGCCCTTTGCGACCGCAGAATCAACATGCGGTCCGCATAGTGACCGCGGAATGGCCTAAAAAATTACTCAAGGTCTGTTACAGAATGCGACCAATATGCGGTCCACATTCTTGATCTGCGGTTGCAAAGTGGACCGCAGATTCACTATGCGATCGCAATTTCGACCGCATTATTGACACGATTTTGGGAAACTCTCTGGAACGTTTTGCGGCAAGAATGCGGTCCGCATGTCAGGTTTGCAATCGCATTCTTGACCGCATATTGGACACTTTTCGGAAAAATTAATTCTCTACATTTTTGAAACTTAAATCACTACCAAGGGTCCGAACCGCGGCGAGCTTGCGAGCCGCGAAGAATTCTACGCATTCCTAACACATTATTCGGACCATGACACCACAGCTACTAGGTTTTATGCACAAAAATTTTACGGTTCTGACCAAAGCATCCCGGAGATCCGGGGTAATTAAAGCCTCTCCTGGGACCTGAGCTGGGCCCACTAGAGCTGCTGGGACCGGAACCTCCTCGTCAATCTCAATATGAGGCTCCACCTCTGGGGTAGCTACCTGGGGCTGAGCTCTACCCCTACCACGGCCTCTGATACGGCCTTGGCCCCTGCCCCTCACGGGAGCTGCCTGGGGCTCGGGCTGCTGGTCAGCGGACGAAGAAGCGCGTGTCCTCACCATCTGCGAAAGGACAGAATAGAAGTTCAATCAGTATTTGAGGAACAAGTCGCACAACAAGAAAGAACAAATGAGAGACTCTTTGCTAACTCAATAGACTCTGGAGGACAAGTACGGACGTCTCCGTACCTACCTCTCAAACTCTACTAAGCTTGTTCATGAGTGGTGAGACCTATGTAACCTAGAGCTCTGATACCAACTTGTCACAACCCGGATTTTCCCCCAACATCGGGATCGTGATGGCGCCTACTCGTGGTAGCTAGGCAAGCCACTGTATTCATACTATCATGTTTTTAACACAATTTTAATTAAATAAATGTGGAATACTTTATCGAAATAGAAATAACTAATTACAAGATGAAAATCATACCGAAATCCTCTACCCAAGACGTGGAGTCACCAACCCACGAACTACTACTGAAAACTACACATAAGAGTTTGAAAGAAATATAACATAATTCTGTTTGTCTCGGAACAAAGAGACTACAGCTAGTAACATAAGTAAAGAGAGAGACGCCGGGCCTGTGGACGTCTGCAAGCTACCACAGTCTCAAATATGATAAACTCCCACGCAAACGCAACGAATAGCTACCATCGATCAAATACCTAGATCTGTACACAAAAATGTACAGAAGTGTAGTATCAGCACAACCGACCCCATGTGCTGGTAAGTATCTAGCCTACCCCCGCGAAGTAGTGACGAGGCTAGGACCACACACTCACATAAATCTGTGCCGTTTATAATATGTATACCACAGAATAACAAGAAATAACCAAGTAATAACACAATAAGGAATATCTCAAAGAATTCAACAATTAACAACAATTAATAAGTTCACAAGGAAAACAAAGTATAATGGAAACACATGTAATATCAAGTCAAGGAATAGCAAACAATTGCACGGCATCACCCTTCGTGCTTTTACTCTCGTCCTCACCAAATAAGCAAATAAAGTACACGGCATCACCCTTCGTGCTTTTACTCTCATCCTCACATCCATAGTACGGCATGATCCTTCGTACATGGTTCAATAACATGGCACGGCATGATCCTTCGTGCATAATCAATAAAACATGGCACGGCATTAACCTTCGTGCATAAATAATAAATCAAGGCACGGCATCACCCTTCGTGCATTATCACTCTTCCTCATCCAAATAACAATCACAGTTAAGGGCAAAGAAAGAAGCAGAAATTCATAAACTGTCCCAACAAGGGCAATCAATAATTATCTTCACAACAAGTCCCGACAAGGGAGAACAATAACAATTCTACAACCTGACAAAGGTTCAACAATTCATCTGCAATTATGTCTCACAATAAGCATTATCAACGACTCACGGTCATACTAGACGCCAGTGTATGGATGCTCGCACAGCCCATACACCGCACTCGATCACATAACACATAGCACATAATCTTATTCCCTCAAGCTAGGATAGAACAAACACTTACCTCGAATGTTTATGAACAATTCAATCCGTGGCAATGTCTTTTTCTTTCAAATTTGGCTCCAATCCAATCGTATCTATACACAATTGATTTAATATCATCAATACTACTCAACAAACTAATTCCTAAGACCAATTACAACTTTTACAACATTATGCCCGGAATAGTGAATTTCAACCCCGGGCCCACATGGTCGGAACTCGGGGTTCGGACCAAAATCCGGTTACCCATCCCCTCACGAGTTCATGTATATGATTTGTTTCAAAATCGGACCTCAATTCGAGGTCCAATTTCCCAATTTATGAAAAACCCTATATTCTAACAAAAACAAGAAATTCTACCATGAAAACCTTTGATTTCAATTGAAAAACATGTTTAATGATGTTAGGAATTGAAAGAATTAAGTAAAAAGTGACTTACAATTGTTTTGATGAAGAAGGAATCCGTGAAGAATCGCAAATGGGTGTTTTTGTTTTGTAAAAAGTGAAGAAATGAACCGAAAATCGTGTTTTACAGGTCTCTGTGTTCGCATTTGCGAACAAGGGTTCGCAATTGCGAACCCCGACCAATTTCTGGAGTTTGAAAAATAAGCTAAGGCTGGGAAGTTCGCATTTGCGAACTTTTGTTCGCATTTGCGAAGCCAAGGCAAATCTGGGGGCTTCGCAATTGCGAACATATGTTCGCAATTGCGAACTAGGCTGCTTCCAGGGACTTTCGCATTTGCGAACGTTTGTTCGCATTTGCGAACAAGGCTGGGCTGAGGGACCTTCGCATTTGCGAAGCAGGCCTTTTCACTGGAGGCCTCGCAATTGCGAGGTTTGGTTCGCATTTGCGAACCCAACTGGTCCTGGGCACCTTCGCATTTGCGACCAAGGGTTCGCATTTGCGAACCCTGCCTTGACCCGCCACCTTCGCAATTGCGAGAAATACTTCGCAATTGCGAAGACAACAGCTGGGTGAAAAACCAGCAGTGCAAAAATTCAGAATTTCATCCAACGGCCTATCAAATATTTACCCGAGCTCCCCGGGCTCCAAACCAAACATGTACACAACCTCAAAAACACATTATGAACTTGTTCGTGCGATCACATCGCCAATATCACATCGTTTTCATCAAATCAAGCCTCAAATTCATGATTTTGATACTTTTGGTTTTCAAAACTTTCAAACTTGGAACTCAAGGTCCAAAACATCTCAAACGACATCCGAATGTTACCAAACTTTACATAAACCACATATATAATATTTAAGACTTGTACCGGGCATCGGAACCAAAATACGAGTCCGATACCAAGGTCAATTAATTCATTTCCTTTAACAATTACATCAAAAACAATTTCATAGAAAAATTCATAACTTGGGCTCTAGGCCTCAGAATTCGACTCCGGACGCATGTCTAAGTCCCATATTTTCCTACGGACCTCTCGGGACCATCCAATCTCGGGTCCGGATCCGTTTACCAAAAATATTGACCGAAGTCAACCATATCAATATTAATATCATTTTTATCCAAATTTCTCATAGAATTCATATTTTCTATCACAAAATCTTTCCGGCTACATGCTCGGATTGTGCACGTAAATCGAGGCAATATGGAATGAGGTTTTCAAGGCCTTAGAAGCTCGAAATGATTAATAAAATAAGTGATGACCCTTTGGGTCGTCACAATTGCGGATCAAAATGATACAAACAGAGAGGATGTATATATTCTAACAAAAGAAGGTGTCAGTCAAGAAACATTCAAGGTCTTCAAATAGACTTTAAGATCAGAGTTTGTGGGATCCGAAGAATTGGTAAAATGACAGGCCGTAAGGGCTACGAGTTTGAACAAAGAATAAGTGTTTTATGTAACAAGGACAATGAAAAATTGATAGTTGAAGGAAATCAGTTATCAGAGGAAGAGAAAGAACGATCGTCATCAAAGTTCAAGGCCACAACCAACCACTTCATTTTAAACTGACAGGTTTTTCTTTGCTTTGAAACATGGACAAACGATATTCTAAAAGAGAATTATCAAACTGGGGCAAAAAACTTGTCATATTAAAAATTTTCTTGAAATCGGGTAGTCATCCGAAGAGCATGAAGGTAAATAAAGTTGTTCTTGAACGTGGGCAATTCAAGTCGGAAGGTAAATAGAACAAGTTTCGGAGAAGGATAAGATAAAAGGAAAGAATCTTAATTTGTTGAAACTTTCACCTAAGATGAAAATCATAGTCTGATGAATTTTTCACCTAAGATAAAAGGATAAAATCTTAATCTGTTGAAACTTTCTCCTAAGATAAAAGTCTTAGTCTGATGAATTTTTCCCCTAGGATAAAAGGAAAGAATCGTAGTCTGTTGAAATTTTTACCTAAGATGATATCTTAGTCTGATGAATTTTTCACCTAAGATAGAGGGATAATGTAATTTGAAAACAAAAGGAAGGTAGAAGTCAATAAAAGGAAAGACATAATGTGGAAAAATGAAAGGCATAATTCGAAAATGAAAGCAGAAGTCGGATAAGGAAATGAGGGCATAATTTAAAAAGAAAAGGAAGACATAATTTGAAAACAAAAAGGGAAAAGCAGTGGAAAAAGAAAGGAAAGCAGAAGTCGAAAAAAAAGAAAGAAAAGATTGATTGAATTTGAAAGCTTAAGAAAGTTTGGATTGAAAAATGGACCCAGTCTGATGAATTATCTCCTAGAGTCATAATCTCAGTCCGATGGATCTTCCTCCTGAGACAACACACAAAATGGACCCAGTCTGATGAATTATCTCCTGGAGTCATGATCTCAGTCCGATGGATCTTCCAACTTGTCACGACCCCAAATCTGGTCGTGATGGCGCCCAGCACATTGCTAACTGATGGATATTCCTCCTGAGACCATACAAATGAATAGACCCAGTCCGAAGAGTTATCTCCTGGAGTCATAAACTCAGTCCGATGGATAATCCTCCTGAGATTACATTAAAATGGACATAGTCCAGTGAGAATCAAAATCTTAGTCTGTTGAAACTTTCTCCTAAGACAAGGGTCTTAGTCCGATGAATTTTTCACCTAAGATAAGAGTATAAAATCTTAGTCTGTTGAAATTTTTGCACTCAGGCGCCCACCTGGATAATAAGGGAATACTTTTCTGCTCTTTTAATTTTTGCACTCAAGCGCCCACCTGGATTACAAGGGAATACTTTTCTACACTTTTAATTTTTACACTCAGGCGCCCACCTGTATAACAAGGGAATACTTTTCTGCAAAATTTAATTCTTTGCACTCAGGCGCCCACCTGGATAACAAGGGAATACTTTTCTGCATTTTTAAATTTTGCATTCGGGCGCCCACTTGGATAACAAGGGAATACTTTTCTGCACTTTTAATTTTTGCACTCAAGCGCCCACATGGATAACAAGGGAATACTTTTCTGCACTTTTTAATTTTTGCACTCAAGCGCCCCACCTGGATAATAAGGGAATACTTTTTTGCACTTTCAATTTTTGCACTCAGGCGCCCACCTGGATAACAAGGGAATATTTTTCTGCACTTTTAATTTTTGCTTTTGAATCTTTCACCTAAGATGAAAATCTCAGTCCGATGAAATTTTCACCTAAGATAAATTTTAGTCATAAGGGAATACTTTTCTGCATTTTTAAATTTTCGCTCAGGCGCCCACCTAGATACCAAGGGAATACTTTTCTGCACTTTTAATTTTTGCACTCAGGCGCCTACATGGATAACAAGGGAATACTTTTCTGCATTTTAACTGAGCACTCAGGCGCCCACCTGGATAACAAGGGAATATTTTTCTGCATTTTTAAATTTTTGCTCGGGCGCCCACCTGGATAACAAGGGAATAATTTTCTTCATTTTCAATTTTTGCTCAGGCGCCCACCTGGATAACAAAGGAATACTTTTCGCATTTTTAGTTTTTGCACTGAGGCGCCCACCTGGATAATGAGGGAATACTTTTTCAATTTTGAAATTTTTCTTTTAATTCTTACATTTAATAGCATAATATGCCCAGTCACCATATTGAGGCAGAGAAAATTTTTCATTGGTTATTTATTTTGTCGCAAGGGTGCGATCAAAACATTTCAAAAAATGCTTCACACGGAATATGTGAGTGGGCAAAAATCCCTCATTACTGCTCACTTGTCTTTGCACTGAAACTCTCCGTGTTTCCGAGCAAAGAGGGGCAACTGTGAGCACATGATTTTTGCCCCAAGTAATTAAATTCCAAAATAAAATATACAAAATGATTTTTGATTGCAATTAGTTTGATTAAGTGTATATAAAATACTTCTGTGTGCTTTTAATTGATAAAGTTATAATTTGAAACGAAATAAAAAAGGAAATTAATTAGAAAATATCACAAAAATTATAGAGTAAATACTAGGAAATTAAAAAATCAAGGAAAAAATACAAATATTGGAAAATAAAATAAAATACATCAGTATAAAATGTATACAACAAAAATAAGTATAAAATACAAAGGAAAATACAAGAAATTAAAATAAATACAATTCAAAAAATAACAAAATACAAAAATACAATTTGAAATGTCAAAATTGGGCCAAATACATAATATACTCAGCCCAAATTGACATAACACAGACCAAGCCCAAACAATTGAACCGGCCAGTCTCTTAATAAGGCCAAACGACGTCGTATATCACGTCAAATCTGGGCCGTTGATACAATTGATCAATGGACCAGGTAAGGCGGTGGCTTTATGAATAAAATGACTCGTCCATCTTTTTAATCTAATAGCTGAGACCAGTGTCTCAAATAAGCCAAACGACGTCGCTTAAGCAATTGAATCATAGTCATTCAATCATTTAATCTAACGGACAAGATAAGAGTCTCATTAAACCATACGATGTCGTTTTAAGGGCCAAAAGATATTGGCCGTTCATCTAATTAAATCCAATGGTTGAGAAGCAAGAATACAGGTTCAGTATATATCTCCAAATCCCCCGTTCATTTTTCATTACATACATACACCTCTCATCACACAAACCCTAGCCGCCATGAAACCCCTCTTCTTCCCCCCCTTATCACAGAGACCACTGGAACCCTACCGGTGGTCAGTCTTCTACTACCTTCTCTGGCTCAAGACAACCCTCTAAACTCCTCTCTTCTTCTTCTAACACTTCTAACACCATTAACCCTATCCAAAAACCTAACAGTTTCCATTTCTTGAAATTCGGTCGCCGGAACCCTACGGCGATCGCTAAGGTATGAACCAGACCTCCACCTTAACACCATAGAACCGTCTTGAGACGATCTATCACCCTACCATAGTCCCATATCTCAAATATTCCCTTAACTCCTCGAATATTTGAAAATATCTCGCCGGAACACTACTTCGGCGAGTACCCAAAAACAAAAATCCTTCAAAACCTTACTTTAAATCTCTGAATACCCCTCACACACCCAAACCAGACTTCTAAGAGTCTGTTTGGGAGATCTATCATCTAAGAGACCCTAAGTCTCTGCATTGCTGAAAATCAAGAAAGAACAAAGAAAATGAAAGAAAGAAGAAAGAAAGAACGAAAGAAAGAAAGAAAAGGAAAAAGGAAAAAAGAATGCGAAACCCTAAAGCTAAGTACTCTGAAAACTTGCTTTTGTTCAGTGTCTCTTTTGTGTGCTTATCTGTATAAAACCTGGGTCTGCTTAAAAATCCCTATGCATGTTAAAAGTGATTAAATGCCATGAATCCATCTCTGTGTTATACTTTGTTCTTCTGTGTTCATACTTGTTAAAAAACCTGAGTTTATTACAAGTATGCCTGAAATCTATTAAGTATTCTTAAGTTCTGATATAGCTACCTGTAAATCATGTGCTATTAGTTATTTCAAAGTTATTGTTCAATAGATCCTGTCTCGACTAGGGTTTTGATTAGTTAGAATTCAACCATTATCAATCTGTCTCTCTGAGTTCTGATTAATTTGAAAACAGTTAAATTAGGGATTGGGGCATAATTTTCTAAAACGACCGGTCGGGTCGTTACAGTTGGTTTCTTCTGAACTTCTGGGTGCTTATGCATATTTAGGTTATATGTGTAAATGTCTTTTGTGGTTATGTTTGCAACACAGTATGAGTCTTTGGTTAGTGGCTATCTTTGTAATAGTGGTTAATTTTTGAAAGTTTATATAGTCTGAAACTGGCTAGATTTTAAAACGAGTCTTACGGGGTTATATTTTTAATACATTCAATTAACCAAGTCTTGGCAGACCTAATATAGGTCGGGTAAATATGATTAAATGCAAAGGGTAAAAGGGGAAAGGGAAATGGTATTTCTGTAGATTACATAGAGCTTATGGGGGTATAAACGACTTTAATTTCTGGTTTTTCTGAAAATACACAAACCATAAGGGGTAGACTAGACATAGTTAAAAGGTAATTGTGTAATAAACCTTAGCAAGTGAGAGCAACTAGGTAAAATCTGCCAAATAGAACAATAGAGAATAACCTAGAACCTTCTAGTAGGGGTTCAAGTGCATTTCGTTAAAATTCTCCTATACTTAATTGAATTAATTGAAAAGGAGTTGGGGAGAGAAATAGAAATAACTAATTCAAAATCCCCCCAAAATTTACTCTATAAATAGGTTGTTTCAAGCCTGAAAAGGGGTTCGAAAAATATCGACCCCGGGTGTCACGACCCGGATTTTCCCCCAACATCGGGATCGTGATGGCGCCTACTCGTGGTAGCTAGGCAAGCCACTGTATTCATACTATCCTGTTTTTAATAATATTTCATAACTAATTTATCAACAAACCATAACTTTAACTAAATAAGTGCGGAAGACTTTATCGAAATAGTATTAAATAATTACAAGGTGAAAATCATACTGAAATCCTCTACCCAAGACGTGGAGTCACCAACTCACGAACTACTACTGAATACTACACATAAAAGTTTGAAAGAAATATAACATAATTCTGTTTCTCTCGGAACAAAGAGACTACAACTAGTAACATAAATAAAGAGAGAGACGCCGGGCCTGCGGACGTCTGCAAGCTACCTCGGTCTCAAAGGTGATCAACTCCCACACAATCGAATTACTGCTGCTGCTCCTGATCGTAACCTGGACCTGTGCAAAAATGCACAGAAGTGTAGTATCAGCACAACCGACCCCATGTGCTGGTAAGTGCCCTGGCCTATCCCGGCGAAGTAGTGACAAGCCTAGGACCAGACACCCACATAAACCTGTGCAATTCAATATATATGTACACCACAGAATAACAAGAAATAACCAAGTAATAACACAATAAGGGATATCTCCAAAATTCAACAATTAACAACAGTTGATAAGTTCACAAGAAAACAAAGTATAATGGAAACACATGTAATATCAAGTCAAGGAATAACAAACAATTGCACGGCATCACCCTTCGTGCTTTTACTCTCATCCTCACCAAATAAGCAAATAAAGTACACGGCATCACCCTTCGTGCTTTTACTCTCATCCTCGCATCCATAGTACGGCATGATCCTTCGTACATGGTTCAATAACAGGGCACGGCATGATCCTTCGTGCATAATCAATAAAACATGGCACGGCATTAACCTTCGTGCATAAATAATAAAACAAGGCACGACATCACCCTTCGTGCATTATCACTCTTCCTCACCCAAATAACAATCACAGTTAAGGGCAAAGAAAGAAGCAGTAATTCATAAACTGTCCCAACAAGGGCAATGAATAATTATCTTCACAACAAGTCCCGACAAGGGAGAACAATAACAATTCTACAACTTGACAAAGGTTCAACAATTCATCTGTAAATATATCTCAAAATAAGCATTTTCAACGACTCACGGTCATACTAGACGCCGGTGTATGGATGCTCGTCACCACAGCCCATACACCGCACTCGATCACATAACACATAGCACATAATCCTATTCCCTCAAGCTAGGATAGAACAAACACTTACCTCGAATGTTTATGAACAATTCAATCCGTGGAAATGTCTTTTTCTTTCAAATTTGGCTCCAATCCAATCGTATCTATACACAATTGATTTAATATCATCAATACTACTCAACAAACTAATTCCTAAGACCAATTACAACTTTTACAACATTCCTGCCCGGAATAGTGAATTTCGACCCCGGGCCCACATGGTCGGAACTCGGGGTTCGGACCAAAATCCGGTTACCCATCCCCTCACGAGTTCATGTATATGATTTGTTTCAAAATCGGACCTCAATTCGAGGTCCAATTTCCCAATTTATGAAAAACTCTATATTCTAACAAAAACAAGAAATTCTACCATGAAAATCTTTGATTTCTATTGAAAAACATGTTTAATGATGTTAGGAATTGAAAGAATTAAGTAAAAAGTGACTTACAATTGTTTTGATGAAGAAGGAATCCGTGAAGAATAGCAAATGGGTGTTTTTGGTTTGTAAAAAGTGAAGAAATGAACTGAAAATCGTGTTTTACAGGTCTCTGTGTTCGCATTTGCGAACACGGGTTCGCAATTGCGAACCTCTGGAGTTTGAAAAATAACCTAAGGCTGGGAAGTTCGCATTTGCGAACTTTTGTTCGCATTTGCGAAGCCAAGGCAAATCTGGGGGCTTCGCATTTGCGAACATATGTTCGCATTTGCGAACCAGGCTGGCCTCCGGGGACTTTCGCATTTGCGAACATTTGTTCGCATTTGCGAACAAGGCTGGGCTGAGGGACCTTCGCATTTGCGAAGAATGCTTCGCATTTGCGAAGCATGCCTTTTCACTGGAGGCCTCGCAATTGCGAGGTTTGGTTCGCATTTGCGAACCCAAACGGTCTTGGGCACCCTTCGCATTTGCGACCAAGGGTTCGCATTTGCGAACCCTGCCTTGACCTGCCACCTTCACAATTGCGAGAAATACTTCGCAATTGCGAAGACAACAACTGGGTGAAAAACCAGCAATGCAAAAATTCAGAATTTCATCCAACGGCCTATCAAATCTTTACCTGAGCTCCCGGGCTCCAAACCAAACATGTACACAACCTCAAAAATACATTATGAACTTGTTCGTGCGATCACATCGCCAATCTCACATCGTTTTCATCAAATCAAGCCTCAAATTCATGATTTTCATACTTTTGGTTTTCAAAACGTTCAAACTTGGAACTCAAGGTCCAAAACATCTCAAACGACATCCGAATGTCACCAAACTTTACAGAAATCACATATATAATATTTAAGACTTGTACCGGGCGTCGGAACCAAAATACGAGCCCGATACCAAGGTCAATTAATTCATTTCCTTTAACAATTACATCAAAAACAATTTCATAGAAAAATTCATAACTTGGGCTCTAGGCCTCGGAATTCGACTCCGGACGCAATGTCCAAGTCCCATATTTTCCTACGGACCTCTCGGGACCACCCAATCTCGGGTCCGGATCCGTTTACCAAAAATGTTGACCGAAGTCAACCATATCAATATTAATATCATTTTTATCCACATTTCTCATAGAATTCATATTTTCTATCACAAAATCTTTCCGGCTACATGCTCGGATTGTGCACGTAAATCGAGGCAACATGGAATGAGGTTTTCAAGGCCTCGGAAGCTCGAAATGATTAATAAAATAAGTGATGACCCTTTGGGTCGTCACATTAAAATGAAGCAACTTGGCAATTTTTTGTTCTAAGTTCTGAATTTTAGAGTTTGAGGGTTCACAATCTAAGAGTTCTAATCTTCAGAACTCTACTGGTGTTCTACTTAGTATTCAATTAAAGTGTTATTCCTCGAGTTATTTGCCGGTTGTCTACAGAGTTCGGAAGCTTGCTGTATTAATATCTGCTCCTGTTTGCTGTTGATATTTGGCTGCTGCTGTTGCTAATTTCTCTTCTCCTTCATCCCTTTAGAACTTATCGATTTACTTTCATTTGATCAGGTACACTACTATCTCCTGAAGGTGTAATTGAAACATGATGAAGAAATAAAATCATAGATTAATTTGCTGAAGCTGTTTCTTATATTTGTAGTTATAATTTTAGATCTCTTGTAATTCATTTAGGAATGGGTTGTAATAAGTAATAGACTATATGAACTCGATTAAATTAAAGTAGTAGTAGATAATACTATAGTAAATGTATCTAGTAGTTTAGATATAATTATCGCCTAATCTAAAACTAAAACCGGCTAAAACACAGCTAATCCACTAAGATATATAAATATGTTATGAAATTAGACATATAAAATTAGTACTTAACTATTTTGTTAGTTGAATTCTGAATCAGAATCATTTAATTCAAAAAGTATAAGTAGTTTTGAAGTTCAAACTGCATTACTGTTTGTCTTTACTAAAAATGATTTATCTATAAATTTGCTTTCAGACTTTATGATTCGATTACAGTAGTTCAAGCATGCTTAGTTAAAGTAGAATATTGTTTTGCTTTAGTTAAAAATAAAGTGACAAAAATAATCCTGCAACTAGTATCATGATAACTATTTGAATATCCGATTCTGCCATGTAGAATAATAACATTGATATAAGCTACTGTGTTAGAATTCTTAAATAATTGTTAAAAATTGAAATCAGTAGTGACTAAATGCAAATTGGCGTTTAATCTGTTAACTGTTACATTCATAAGTGCGGCAAAAAATGATAATTAGTTTCTGTCAAGCTTTAAATGTGAACGATTTGGGCCTCAACGGGAAATCAGGCCTGGATCGAATTGAAATGGCATCCATGCCTTCGAATAGGAACAAAAATATACGCTGGACTCCAGAGGCCCAATTGTATTTGATAATGGATTGTTAGGCAGTCTGAAGTCCAGGCCCAAATATGAATAATGGCCTAGACTCCAATATTAATGAGTCTGAAATTAATACAAAAACAGTTATATATTAGGAAGAAAACAAAAATAGAAAATATAGTGCATGAATAGGATTGGACTTTAAAAATAAGGGACGAGCCTCGTTACAAAAAATGAAAACACAAGGGTGCCCCAAATAAATTTCAACATTAAAAACAATTCTAGACTCGGAAGGACCGTTTAGCGAATTTCATGGTCTTTCCCAAAGTTAATAAAGACGTAGATATTTTAGGCGCGATTAATAATATTACATTTCTAATATGGGTGCATATTTATGTGACCCAAATCTCAAATACCGGTGAAGCTGAACTGCACTAAAGTTACAGGCGCACTGGTACGGTTTGACTCGAAATGCGTTTTTCCGACATCGCAATTCTTAAAAATGACAAAGCGGGACATTAATAATGCACAAATATTGAAGCATATAAAGAAATCAGATAAAAACAAATACGGCAGTTGAGCGACCGTGCTAGAAGCACGGAATCCGGAAGTGCCTAACACCCTCTCCGGGTTAACAGAATTCCTTATTCGGATTTCTAGTTTTGCGGACTGTTAAACAGAGTCATAATTTCCTCGGTTCGGGATTAAACCGGTGACTTGGGACACCATTATTTTCCCAAGTGGCGACTCTAAAATTTAATAAATAAATCTCGTTCCGAATGTCCTTTAATTGGAAAAATACCTTCCCTGTTATTATTATATCCCTTCCCGGGGTGTAGTAGTAATTAGCAGTGTATACACAGAAAAATGAGGTGTGACAGCGTTGGACACCACTGTCAGGCTAGCCACTTAAATTACCAAATGGTTCCTTTTTTAATACCTTTGAAAATCTAAGGTTTTTCTTTCCATTTTTCATAAATAAGAGATTTTTGCTTCAATTTAAATCGAACAATAACAATTAATTCAAATCTTTGCAAAACCATCCCAGAACCCGGTGTCAGAAATGCATGACCGACTACTGATAAGTAAAATAAAATACTACATATGTCCGGGATACAATGGACAGGGAATAAAATACAAAGGCTGAATGGAACTACACTAGCTGCGGATCGCCTCGCGAATTGCAGTTCACCTAGTCCTAGAGTTATCCATGCTGCTGCGCCAGTAGGCTGCTAGAAGTATATATGTACCTGTGCAACAAAAATGCACAGAAGTGTAGTATGAGTATGTAATCAACGTGTACTCAGTGAGTATCCCGCCTAATCCCGAAGGGGTAGAGACGAGATGGCCAATTCTGACACTCACTAAAGGTCAACTATCAATATTCTATAAATGGGAGAAAAATCATGGATTTGTATAAAAGTACAAATTGTGAAGCCCGGAATACAGGTAAGCACCTTCAATAATAAATCAAAGGCTTCCAAATTCAATCATTTTTTATCGGTTTAGATCAAGCCACATAGGCCAATTCCACCTTTTTGCAACTATTAAATAACAGATAAACATGCGCAAATCATGCCGAGGCCAACGACCCGCTCCAACAGAAAGTAAATTGTGCACTGCCGAGGGTCTAGCGGCACGAACCACAGATACATCTATTATCACAGAAGTGTTCATCCCGTTGCATAATTAAACACATATCCTGCTTGCAAATCATCCATGTGACACAGGCACACATAAAATAAATAATTACCATGCTCCCGAATCATTCATGCGGCACAGGTACACATAATATACATGCTCAAGTAGGAAATTAGGAGCTCATCGAGGATAATCCTCCAAATGAACAACTTTTTCTTCTTAACATTTTAGGAAAATTTTCTATTAAATCTCTTTTTAACCTCCTTTACCAATTAGAAGTGATCTAAACAGTTCAAGCTATCAATGAGTTCACAATATTCCAAGTATAACATGCTTTCGAGTCCGAGACTACTCGGAAAATAGCATAATAGTAGCTACGTACGGACTCTCGTCATTTCGTGCGTGCGTATACTCCACAAATAGGAGCTCATAAATATTTTACTCACCTATGGGGTAGATTCCTCCTCACAGAATTAGAAAGGAGACTCACCTCACACCGAAGACTCGCAACCGGCATTCTACATTCTTTCGAAGGCTTGAACCAACACACAACACACCCAAACTAGCCAATTTAACGATAATCTAATGAGAATATACTCAAATTGTTGTTAACAATTTAGATTATACGAATTCCCAACTTCGCTTAGTGACATGACCAAAATGCCCTCGGGCCCACGTGCCCGGAATCCCAAATTTCTCGAAGATAAAGGTTACCCATGACCTTAGGAACTCAAATATATAATTTTCTCCTATTTCCATGCTCAAAATCCTGGCTATAATTCAAGATTACAATTTTCTAGGTTTTCAACGAAAACCTCAATATTTACTCTAATTTTCATGATTAATTGCATGTATAGACTTTTATATAACATAAAACTAGTAGAAATCACTTACCCCACACTTGATGATAAAAAGATGCTCCAAAGTATCTCTAAAAATCGCTCCCATGGAAAAAAAATAAAATGAAATAATCCAAAATCGGATTTAAAACAACACTACCCAGAAAAACCACCTATGCGATCGCCTACAATGCCTCGCGATCGCATAGAGAAAAGAATATGCTGCCCCCAAAATGCTCTATGCGATCACATAGCTCTCCGTTGCGATCGCATAGCTCCAGCGAATGTCCTCTTCCGCGATCGCTTTCAACCCATTGCAATCGTGTATGCTAAATTTTTGCCCCCTCAACCAATGCTCTATGCGATCGCATCTCCTCTCATGCGATCGCATAGAGTAAAAATCTGCTACAAAAATACTAGCAAACAAGCCATCCCCCCAAGTAAAAAATTAATCCGTTAACCATCCAAAATCTACTCGAGGCCCTCGGGACCCCAACCAAATATACAAACCAATCCAAAAACACATTCCGGACTCGCTCGAGGCTTCATATCACATCAAACAACGCCAAAATCACGAATTACACCCCAAATTCAAGTTTATGAACTTTAAAATTTCAAACTTTTATTTCCGATGTTGAAACCTATCGAAACACGTCCGATTGACCTCAAATTTTTCAACACAAGTCATATTCGACATTACAGACCTGCTCAATCCAGAATTTGATTCCGACCCTGACATCAAAAAGTTAACCCCCGGTCAAACTCTTCAAAAACCTTCAAAATTCTATCTTTAGCCAAATGACTTCAAAATGACCTGCGGACCTCTGAATTCACTTCCGATTGCGCTCCCAATTCCAGAGTCACCCTACAGAGCTACTCCCAGTCTCAGAAATCCAAATGGACATCGATAACACTGAATTGCACATCAAGCCAAACTTATGAAATTTCTTCAAAATTGCTAACTTCCACATTAAGCGCCAAAACGCTCGTGGGTTATCCAAAACCCAATCCGGGCATACGCCCAAGTCCGAAATCATCATACAAAGCTGCTGGAACCTTCAGATTCCAATTCCGAGGTCGTTTACTAAAAATTCCAATCATAGTTCATTCTTTCAACTTTAAGCTTCAAAAATGAGAATTCTCTTCCCAAATCAACTCCGAACTTCCCGATATCAAGTTCTGACCATGCGTACAAGTCGTAATATCTGAAATGAAGATGTTCATAGCCTCCAACTGGTGAACGGAGCACTAGTACTCAAAACGACTGGTCGGGTCGTTACAGATTTCCTCTTTTTATTAGATACAACTGCATAGGGATAACTATGATACCGTTAGGGCTTGTGACTCGATATCATCTGGTTTTGGAAAAATTGTAAATGCTGAGATATGAAGTTTCTTTATTAAAATTGCTGAGTATTTGAAAGAAAATTGGGGTCGTGACAATTATGATCAAAGTAAAAGAATTGTTTTGATAATGCCAAAGAATTTGTTTGATTCTCTGGGGTACAATACCAATTAGATTGATTTCTGACATATTTTCAGTTCTTTCTGGTGTAATTTTATGTTTTAAAAAAAATCAAATGATTTATGAATTATATTATTATTCAAACCTTCTATGAAAGCAAAAACTTAGTTTTTTTTTCAAACTAATCTTTTTGCGAGTTATTTCTGAACTAACTTTCAAATTCTCCACCTATATTTCAGTAACTGTCTCCAAAACTTCCATATATTTTAGAAATCAACTTGTTACAAGTACACATATTTGTACCTAACTAAGCAGTTTATGCAGTAAAATGCAGACATGAAAAAAGTTTATATAGCTAAGAATTTTCTTTTTATTAAGATCTCTTTATTTTGAACTCATCTTTGATTCTGTTAAGATATGTTATTCTCTGCTACCATAAATAATCAAACTAACTTAAGGAGTATAACCTGATTCAAAATACTTCCATCACTGTTAAATGAAAGTACTCTAAACATTACAAAAAGAAAGTTAGCTTGCACTTCACAACAAAATAGGTGGCTTATTTTATTTAGAGAGTGAAAAGTGCAGTTTTGGTGCAATTAGTTGCAACTTCTTTCTTAACCACTCACTTTTCGTTTGATTACAATTATATAAACTTTTCTTCAAACCAACTCCATTCGTTTGTCTTTCAATTTTCAGAATATTATTTTAGTTTCTTTTTCCGCATTAAGATACACTAATTATTGATGTGGCTTGATTTCCACATTAAGATACACTAATTATTGTTGTGGCTTGAAAAAGTGTGGCATGACTAGCGTGTATTTGAGATGATAACAACAACCCAATGTATTTGTCACGATCCCAAACTCAGTCGTGATGCCGCCCGACCCAACGATTAGGCAAGCCCGACCAAGTATGCTCCCAACCCGAGCTTAGAGCTCAAAAACTATTATTTAGAAGTCTTTAATAGTGAAATAAACCAAATAAATGATAGTTATAAAAATAACCCGAAAATCTCACAAAACAACATAACTTCCCAAAGACCTGGGGTCACGAGCCAAGAGCCTCTATCAGAATATCAGAACAATACTAAAAATAAAGCTACAAGTCTGAATGTACGCGGAATAAACAAAACAACAGGGCGATAAAGGGAAATGTCGGGTCCTGCGGACGCCAGGCAGCTACCTCGACGATCTCATATGAAGCTCGAGACCAACACCAAGCTCAACTAAACTTCCACGTAGCTAAATCTGCACACATAGTGCAGGGAGTCGAGTGAGTACTTCAAACTCAGTGGTAATAAAAGTAAATAATACAGAGGAAAAGAAAACCACTCAAAGCACTATCTTGTGCTATAAAATACAGAACCACATTTTTAGATTTTAGTACACTTTCATGGTATTCCTTTATAACATGTATAACTAGTTTTTGAAATCTCTTTTATTTAACATCTCTTTCTATCATTATTAACAGTTCAATACCTGGGTACAACATCAAATAGTGCAAGTCTGCACTCAAGTCAGCCCCTTGGGCTCAGCACCCCTTTAACAATTTTTACCATGGTATCTGATCAACAAGGTAAATAATACATGTATGCTAGTAATGTATGAGTGCTAAATTTCATGCCACATAGTACAGATAGAAATCAATGCATGAATGTAATGCAATGCACATGACGCTGTGGCATATAGCCCGATCTATTTAGGCGCCCGCGCTCACCGTGGGGGTTCAGAAAATAGAGGGGCTCCTACAGCCCAAGCGCAATATCAATGTCACTCACGCTGCGGTGTGCAGCCCGATCCATGCATAGTCACGAATGCACATAAGCCCCTTGGGCAATAGAAACATGGCAGCTCTCAGCTAAAAATGTCATCAAAATCTTATTGAAGCTTTCAAATCTTATAAAGAATGCTAAGTTGCAAAATACCATTTTTAAAACCTTAGAGTGAGATAAAAATATGCACAGTAATACAAAATAATGATATCAAGCCCCGAAGGATCGAAATACTCGGCACGAAGCCCAAACCACGACAATCAGTCCAATTCATGATAGCAAATATCTTTATTAGGGAGTCATTTCAACTTCAAGCAATTAGGTAGTATTTTTATTAAGTGGGGTGGACCAAGTCGCGACCCCCAATGGTGCTCTACCCCACGCCCGTTATTCGGCGTGCAAGTCACCTCAATAAAACTATGATGTGCAAGTCCGGGGTTTACAAACCCTCAGGACATTATTTACAAGTATTACCCACCTCGATCCAGAGAAAACTCTAGCCCGCGACACCTTTTCTCCAAAAACCGGCCTCCACACACGTCGAAACTGGCCAAAATTAGTACAAATATATCATAATAGGCTAATGGACCAACACTCAATCAAAAATAATTGAAATATAACAAAAATCTCGAAACTAGAAAAACCTGTGCCCCAGGCCCGCTTCTCGAAAAATTATAAAACTCAAATTTTTGGAATTCTCGTCTCTCCATGAGTCCGCACATATAAAATTTATCAAAATCGGAGTTCAATTGCGCCACCAAATCCCAATTTTACATAGCAAAAGACCAAGCCCTAACTTCTTCAATTTATACCCAAATTTAGAGAATTAATGGAAGATTCTTTGATGAAAACATGAATTTAACTCATAAAACTTACCATCAATTGATTTCCAACGAAATCCTCTTTATTCTCCACCAAGAAGCTCTCCAAATGACCAACCATGGAGGAAAAATGACCCAAAATCGCAGATGAAATATTTTTAAACATTCTGCCCAGGTCCTAAAATAATTAATCGCGATCGCAACCCAGCTCCCGCGATCGCGAAGAACAAAATCCAAGGTCTCCAAATTCCTTCTAGGCAATCGCGACTGACTTCACGCGATCAGGAGGCTTTAAATTCCAAAAGTATGCGATCGCGACTCTGACGCCACGAATGCGATGCACTCCTATCCAACCTTCCGCGATCGCGAACCCACTAACACGATCGCGAAAAACAAATCGCCTGCCTTCCAAAAATAACTACGCGATCGCGAAGAACAATTCTTCTGCAACAATGAACTTGCAATTTTCGCAATCATTTCTAACCAAAAAGGGTCAGTTTGAACACCCGAAATCACCCCGAGGCCATCGGGACCTCAACCAAACATGCCAACACATCTCATAACACCATACGAACTTGTTCCAATCATAAAAATACGTCTCTAACCATAAAATTCATCAAATCATGACGGGTTCAAGCCTAAGTTTCAACTATAACTTCTGAAACCAACATTCAATCAAAAACCCAACCAAACGACATCCGAATGACCTGAAATTTTGTATACATAACCAAAATCACCTAACGAAGCTACTACAACTCTTGAAATTCCATTCTGACTCCCGGATCAAAATCTCACCTATCAATCGGATTTCGCTAAAATTCCAACTTCGCCAATTCAAGCCTATTTCTACATCGGACCTCCAAATTTAATTCTGATTGCTCTCCCAAGTCATAAATCATCCTCCGAAGCTATCCGAGCCTTCTAACCAGGTAGTCAACTTTTGGTTGACTTTTCTAAAACAAGCTTCCGTCTACGAGGCTATGTGCCTTATTTTTAATTAAAACCAATTCAATTATGTCCGATCAACTCAAATACCAATGTAAAAATATGAAGCATCACAATAAGGGGGAAACGGGGCGGTACTCACCTGACGACGGGTTGGGTTGTCACATTATCCCCAACTTAAACAAACGCTCATCCTCAAGTGGACTCAGAGTTGTACAAGAAGCAACCCAATAGCTGAATGACCTTACCAAGTATATACTCGGGGTGATCCCACATCACACTATCTCACATAAGTCCGATAACACAATATAACTAGAATTCCACAGTCCATCTGAACCATAGACCACATTACACTTCCCTAAATCACACACCAGATAAGAACCCCACGTCTATACTTAGAATAAACCCGAACCAACTATAATAATGTGTACTTGTAACTCCAAGTGAGACCATATAATATACCACACAACCCAAACACCCGAGACGATGGCATCTATTCACAGCAATTGGCCACAATAACCAAATACTAATAGAAAAACCTTTTTCATCAGCTAAAGTCTTATTCCAACACTTTTATATACTGCCCACGGCAACTGAAACATGCGATTTATTGAACCCATCTTTTAGGTCATCCATTCATGAATCCATTTCCCTTCTGACTGATACCACAACAGAATTTTGAAGCCAAACCTCGATATTACCTTTTTATCCAACTAGAATCACAAATGCTTGCACTCATTAGTGACTCCAACGATCATTTTGATTATAACACACCACACTGATGATATGACACCTCAACACCGGCCTAAGCCACGACGTGCACAACACATGCTCCAATAAGAAATGATCTGAACATACTCAAATCATGACAAATGACTCAAACGATAGAGATATAATTTAATTCCTCTGTACCATCACAACGCAGAACTGAGATCCTATATCACAACATAGAAATAGAGTGCCTCAATCCTTCTCGAAATATCATAACATCACGTGGCCTTGCCACAACTCATGAGGCACCTCAAGTCACCAAGCTCAACACAGTCAGCCACACACAAATTAAGGTCTGAAACCAGCAATCCATCACACCCACGGTGAAACAATTAATATACACTATCGAATCCTGAAAGGACATAACTAATGCACTATTCACTGAGCAATAATCAATACGGACTTTCCTCAGAAACCAGGAAGTAATGCATACATGGTAACATATAAATAAGACTATTTTCACATCACACTATTGCGGCGTGCAACCCGATCCAGATAACATACCCGTGGCAGCGTGCCACCCAATCCAAATAACCCATGGCGGCATGGCACCCGATCCACACATAAATCTCGCAAAATGAAATGCACTTCAAGTCAAATTTTTCGTTACAATAAACATATATAGTCTTATGCTCGGCCATACGAAGCATATCCGAAAAGATAATCAATACCGAAACTGAATCAATGATAGAACCTCTGGACTGACATCTGCCACGAAGGACTAATTAATAAAGCAATACCTGCCAACTGTCCGCTAGTCCTTGGGTTACCAACTACCCTGCTAGAACATAATTTGATGCACTCTACTACGCAATTTGTGGAATTTTCCGATATAGCCCATAACACATTAGTCTTGACAACCTGACATTGGGGCGACTAGTCTGCAATCTAATATCATAACCCAAATTTAACATATCAAACAAGGGAAGATCCACTAGGACTTCCTATTTTCAATAACTGCTAAACGGTGTCGATAAACACGATCTACAACCACTGCATAGGCGGATCACGAGAATTTCTAGTCTCCAACACATATATAACACATGAATCACTATGCCTGGTCCCACACTCCACCGTATGAATACATAACCCACTTCAAGCATCCATTCATCCCATGAAAGACATTCAGAAATTTCCTTATGCCATCAACTACTCAATCATCACAGTCGATTCAACAAGAGAATGTCGCAATACCACCAGATATTATCAGTTTACATTACCTTGCCCCTCTTTTAACATATACCCCCGCCAATCACTAGAATAGCAGTACCTTTTTCTTAATCACCAGAAAGATTGATTCTTAAATTATCTG